>OU343221.1:81378563-81431793 GCA_910596185.1 Chrysanthemum makinoi | reverse complement strand
TGATAATTGATTAAGGAAAGCATGCTTGATGCTTGTCTAAAATGTTGAATACTTTACACCCAAACATGGATTTTGAAATGTTTGATGGAAAAGTACATAATATGCTTTCTCAAAATGTTTGAATTAGTTTGACTTAAAATAAAAGAGGGTGTTTATATTTCATACCAGTAATTGTAATTTGAAATACTTACTTAAGAGGATGATTTTTGCAAGTTGGAAAATACAAGATTAAAACCATTTTTTAAGGTGTTTTATAAAATATGAGATTAAGACCAATGCATCATTTTACAAAATACGAAAGATGATTTAATGTAAATGATGAAAATTATTTAATGCATATGATAGAGCTTGCTTGATTGAGTATTAGCAAGTTTAAAATGTGTTGGATGTTCTTAAATGTGTTGGATGTTTAGTTTATATAAAAACTATATTCTATTTAAATATATTAATGCATCGTGACTACGAAATATATTTTAAACATTCTCATCCGTTTGTTAAATGTGTTGATTATAATGCAATATAACAAATATATTTGAACGTGTGTTGTAGCACTAGAAAACTCGAGATGCTGAAAATGAGAAGTGTTGATGGATATATGTTTTGACGATTTATATTTACGAGCAACTTACGCATTTTATTCTATGTTACACCCCAAAAATTGGGCAGTGAAATGGCATTTACGGGTTATGACTTCATAATCAAGAACACAAGACGAAATAGAGAAATACTAAATGCATAACAATAAGATCGGTAATAATCACAAAACTCCCACAACCGGCATAAGTACACAATCTGGAATCCAAACATAAGTCTCGTAGCCAAATTTCATCATAAGGAAAATGTCATATTGCAGCTCCACGTGATATAACCCCGGAGGGTCTTGTCATAAGTCTTGCTAAGCCAGGCCAATACTCAACCTTATAAGCAACTTCGTTCTTAGCACCTTAAAATGGATACTCGAAAACGTCAACACAAAATTGGTGAGCTCGTAGGTTTAAGAGTTAAACCACGAAGCTATGAATGATAAGGGACAATAGTGAGCATGATATACGAGAATAAGCGGTTAAAAAAATGCAAGCTATCAACGGTGAAACTCATACTACAAACACACAATATTGATCCACATTTGTTGGGTGCCAATTCCCAAATTTACACTGGGTGCCACTTCCCAAAATTATACTCAAGGCAAGTCACACAAATTTAATTCACACAATAAGGCAGATATTTCAATAAAAAAACGCACATATTGTCCAAAATCGTGAAAACAGTAGATCACAACATCAAAGCATTTAGAAAATATTTGACTACCATTTCCACCCCAAGGGAAAATATATTAAAAAGTGGGCCTGCGAGAACTTACCTCAGCAGATGATGAAGAAGGTATCACAAAGCGATTATCAAGTAGCGGGCAGAGCGGTACATGCTCGGCACAACCTAAATATACAGTCTATCTCAGAAAATGACTCGTAAACAAAGTATAATACATATGAGGTTTTAAAAAGATAAGGTGCTATAGTTTTCGTGAAAGACTCGTGTCGTTGTTTGTAAAAAGTTTTGTATCATCATTTGTGTGGTGGCATGTAAACATAGACTTGAAATACAATTCACGCCAAGGAAGAATAAACGAAAGAATGACCAAGAAACATGAATAAGGGAAATGAATAAAGGAAATATAAGAAAAGAATGAGTCAATGGTAAGTTTAGGTATTTACCCAGTAATCCCAAATAGTTTGGAAAAGTAAATTTAGTTTGAAAAGTTATTTAAGTGCTATAAGAAACTCTAGCTAGTATTTCAAATAACAACGGTTTTACAATATGATATCTATATGTTTTGATTCTTGTCGAGTTTTATAATAATAAAGTAGCTTGAAGTAAAAGTATAAGTTTAGAAGGTTTATAAAATGTCGGCATGACGCGCCCGTTTATACAACGTTTCCAAGTCGTTATGACTTTAATAAAACTCGATTTTCTCAAAACAATATTTCCCGACAAATTTTACAATTTACACTCTAGTTTGTGTTTGTTAATCCAAACACGTTATAAAAATAGTTAAAGTCAAATAGTATTAGTAAATAATTCAACTTTAGATTATTTATTAGTTATCGGGTTTTATAACTTGTCATTGGTTTAATAAGTGTTAATTGAATATTTTAGGTTTGTTACGAGTCTAATATATTACATCCCTCTCTAATCCAAAATGTCCAATATATCTTATATAATCCAATTGTCCAAATAGAATCAATTCGATGTATGCCCAAAAGTCAAGTCACAATCCGTGTTGTTTAAATCCAAAGTAATAATCCCAATTGAATTCCTGAAATGTACCAAAGATCACCAAGTCAAAAAAATAAATAACGTTAGTCCGATGTTTGATATCCGAAAATACTTAAAGGTGTGGAAAACTATAAGGGTGGGTTGAATAGTTTTACCGATTAAAACTTCGTTTTAAACTATTTAGATCGACTTATGTCAATCTATTTAATGTGTGTGTTCGATGATGATAGATAAATATATAAATAAGTAATGCAAAGATAAAGAGTAAAGGAACACAAAACCACGACACGAGTATTTATAGTGGTTTGGCTACAAGGACACCTTCCTTGCCCTACTCCACTCCCCGAGTTCCTCACTCGAGAGTTCGTAAGCACTAAACAACACAACCTCCTTAATGTGGCGGAGAAGCCTTCACAACGTCGCCTACTCTTTATCTGGTACAAGGCTAAAAACAGGGTTCTTCCATGAGGTATAACCAAACCTATCACAATGTCGCCTACACTTTATCCGGTACAAGGCTAGATACCGAGTTCATTTACAAATGAGGAACTACTACCCAACACTACACCACTACACGACTACCCCAAAGGAGACACACTCCTTATTACAACATCATAAGGATATCAATATCCTTTAACCCAAACTATCTGTCTTGTACAACGATGCACCATATCGAATGTACACCCTTGGAACCTTTCACTAATGCCTTTAACACGACCCTCCGACACCTTTCACTAATGCCTTCGACACGACCCTTGGCACCTTTCACTAATGCCTTCGACACGACCCTTCGGCACCTTTCACTAATGCCTTCAACATAACACTTCTATGGAGGGAGAAAAGAACTATCAACAAGATACACTTCAGTGGTCTTGATGATGACGAAGCTTAGCAACTCATGACCTTGAGTTTGCACGTCTTCAAGATGTGGTGATCTCGCCTTTCAGAGGAACCTAGAGAATCAACCAAACATAAAACTACATAGAATGATCCTTTGGATCTGAGGTTAGAGATATTACAATACTAAGAGAGAGTATGTGTAAAAGGGGTAGTGAGCAAGAGAGAAATGGCTCACTATTTATAGACAAAATTGTCTACTGTTCCACACGGATCCCTCTGGGAGGGATCCGGCTAGTGCAATCCTAGGGATTCGGCTGCTGGGTCAGCTTAAGTCTGGATTTCGGGTTGCAAACCGGGTTATGGGTTATGGCTTATGAACCATGGGTTATGTGTCACAATTCTCAAATTACGGTCATTTCTCAAATTTACTATTTCATCGTTTATCGTAAACTAGGTTTACAAGTATCAAATTCGCGTAACCTTAATGGTTTAGCTGCGAATTCATGAACAATCATCAAGGACATTTCATATAGACTAGGTTTAGTCTACATATCATTAGCATCATTACCATCATATTAGTTCATGCATGGTTTTGCATTTTTCATTAAAACGTATAACTTCCTATTAAATAAACGCTATCGCGTAATCATTTATTTGAAACATTGATCAGATACTTCCAAAAATTATCCCGATATATTTTTATACTCATATTAAGATTATAAAAATAATATTATTAGTTTACCCGGTGTTTTAAATTTATTTTGTATATAAATTGTTATATTTATATAATTACGACGGTTTTCGTAAATACTACACGATAATTATTATTTCACTCAATTTTTGTAAGAAATGTATTTTTTATAATTTTTATGACTTCAATATATTTTGTTTTGATTTGTTAAAATTTATTTTTAGCTAACGCTACCCTAAAAGCTCAAATATTTACACAAGTTATTAATTACCCTTACTTAATTACACATTTACTCTACATTAATTTACTTGATTATTATTAAATGCTACTAGTCTTTTTTTTTTCTTTGTATGTCGACCACCACAAGGGGGTGAGTCATTTGAGGTGCAAAATATCCTACACTTGTATATCATTTTATACTCAAAAATTTCACATACAACTTAATATTCACAAAGTGTAAAAGACCAAACTCATCTCTTTCTCTTTTCTCCATATGACCGGCCACCATAGAAGCTTCAAGAGGAATCCATAAAAATTTTTCTAGTCAAGTTCTAAACAATCTAGACACACTCTTGATTAAGGTTGTGAAATAAAAACCTTGGGTATTTAGGATTAATCCTTTGTTCATAAAACCTCATCAAGTAACTTGTAAGCATCACATATTCATTTTTATCTTTCATACTCATGTTATGTTCATATTATCATGTTTGGGTAAAACATACAAGTTATATGATATCTATACCACTTAAATTGTTTATAAGCTTTATAAATTTATATATGTTATCCTATAATTACTCCTTGAAACATATCACTTTTGGTGATGTCTAGGAACCCATGACATCCTAAGAAGATGTATGGTAGGATTAGAATAGCTTCGGAGTTGGTTTGAATTGGTTAGAATAGGTTTTGCGCGAGAAAAACTCATTTCGACAACTTTAATTAAGGGTCTGATCATATTTGTTAATTCTGGAATTTTCGACAGTTTATAAAAAATTTTAGGCTAGACATTTGGAAAATAAACTTTAAAACAAAAAGCGTGGCGCTTGAATGGGTTAAAACGGAGTTATAACGAAGAAGTTATGCTATTTTCAAGTTTGACGACGAAAACTATTAATTTCAGAAATTTTAGCATGTTACTATCACTTTTTACGAGTCAAAAATGAGGCTTAAGCGTTATTGAATGTGTCGACTTATCAAAAATATATTAGTATACTTTAATACGAATCTAAGGATGTAGAAAACGTAGAAAACGGACTTGTAACGATTAAATTACACGCGTTAAACAAAGTTGCCGCAACTTTATTATATAAGCAAATTAATATATTTCTATTAGACACATACTACGGCAACGAAGGACTATGTTGAGGGTCGTTTTAACATGGATGTAGTACTTTTTATAACGAGATGTCTTCTAGTAAAAGTGAGTTCGCCTAGCCTATTTTCCAAAATGTCTAACCGTTCGTCAAGCGGAGTTGTAACGAATAAAATACGGTCACTTAAACTTTGCCGAAAACCACCCTTAAACAATATTTTGGATACAAGTACCATACTTTACCTATGTTTTTCTCCATGATCGAGACCTCTATGATGAAAACATAAATGCTAAAACTTTGAGATAATGATACAAGCTTCCCAAAACCGTTGAGTTTGTTTCCTAACACTCGATGTGCACCATTTTACGACTAGCTTTTCAAGGCCGTTTAGTCACTTTCATGAAATTGTCAAATGACACTATTCTACGACGAAAAGTTATAGATTCATAATAAACCACTAAATGATTATCGTAGGATATCATTTCGACGTAAGTACTTGTAAAGTATTTGGTAACTTGACAATATGTCATAAACATATATTTCGACGATAAACTTTATTTTCCAAAATGTACAAGTGGTATGGATATCATATGAGTTTGCATGCACGACATTGTTTCATGACTTATATTAGAGCATATCATTCATATTAGGTTGCGGATAGAGATCGCACCTCATTTCAGTGTATCTACTTTTGTCACCATAATCATTGCATCATGTGAGTTTCATAGCCCCTACTTTTATACGTTTTGAATTACTTTTGGGGGAGATACATGCTCAACTATTTTCATTTACTTTCATAAGTACTCTAAACTTTTATGGATTACCGTGAGTTTTCATAGCCCCACTTTCTATTAATTGTTTACAAACTTTTGGGGGAGATACATGCTCAATTATTTGCTTTTACAAATACACTTCTATGCTACGCTATACTTTTTATACTTGATAGCATTTATACTTGATTGCATTAGACTTGATTGCATTATACTTAATTGTGTTATACTTGATTGTGTTATACTAAACTTGAAAGTCTCCCAACATACACGGAGCAGTCCCCTCGTTCGCATGATAAGTCTCTTTGGATAACACATGCATTGGGTTTCGGAGATGAAGTAAAACTAATGCTATTACTTTCTGATATGTGCTTAAACACATACCTTTTCTTTATCAAAATGGACCCAAAATAACTAAGAAAGAGCCGTTTATTGCTAATATTTGTGGTTTTCTTGAGTTTATGCTTGTCCAGGTATGGATATGTAAAACACGCATAACAGGGAACCAAATCAGGCGTAAATCCGAGCACGAGAGATTAAGAGAGCTTAAGCTGAGCCGGAAGGTCAGAATTATGCATTTTTGAAGATTTCTTATCTCTGAGGATGATTTGTGAAGATTTGATCAAAGTTTGAAGAATTGGCAGAATTGGCCCCTCAAGTTTCACCAATTGGCAAAAATAGTCCTTAAAGATTCAAAAATTGCAATTTGGCCCTTGGTTTATTTGAAGATTGTCAAGTTCAGTCCTTTGAAGACACTTTCAGAAATTACATGTGTGATCCCTCAAAATTAAGATTTGGCATTATTGGTCCCTATATCTACATTGGATCACTAATATTAGTCCTAGTTAATAAATCCACTAATATATCCATAGTCCAATTCACATACACCAAGGCCCAATCCAATCCATTAACACCTTACCCGGCCATTTCTCCTATTAAACCCAACACCCGGTTTAATAATACTATCCGGATCCAACACACCCATTTACCCAATAATGAAACCCGGTCAAAATATTCAAGTAATAATTTTATAAACCAAACGCGCCTTTTCCAGTTACCTTCTTCCCCAATCCCAAACACACCCGTACACCATCCTAATAACCATCCCAAACACCAAGCATTGTACTAGCATCTTCTCAAGCTGACATGTCAGAAATGTGACTCATTGGATTGCCAGCTGGACAAATGGAAGCCTCCCATTGGCTAAGACACCTCACAAAGATGATCCTTGGCCTGATTGAATTTGATGACAAAAGAATGAATCAATGGTTGATATTTGATCTCCCAGAACCTTCTCAAAGGCATCCCAAGCTCGAGCTATTTATACCCTCTCAAGTCACATTGTAGATTTGTCCAATCTCTTAGGCTTTAGAGAGATTTTGACCTCTCCATTTCCTGTCATTTACTGTTTTAATAGCTTAGTTTCTTTTCATTGTAATGCTTTTATAATGCCACTTTATTAATCAAGTTTTCTTTCATTAATCCATTGTCAATTCGATTTTCATACAATCTTGTTTCAATCTGTTTTAAGTTGTTATTTACTGTTTCATTAAGCTCATTTAAGCTTGGATAAGCTTACATGAGCTTATTGTCAATTTCTCATTGTTCTAATCTCAAGTTTTGGAAAAAGGGTCAACAAAAGTAAAAAATCAAAAGTCAATCGATTTCATGTTAATTTCTGGTTTTAGCTTGTTAAAATGATGAGTTTCATGTTAATATAAGTTTTTAATTCAGTTTTAGTAAGAATCTCATCAAGTTTAGTGGTTTTAATGAATCTTGGTTCAATAAAGGGGTGTTTGGTTTGCTTGTTTAAACTGCTTTAGAGGTTACAATCTTAGGATAGATAAGTGGTTTTAGGTCTGCTAGAGTCCATTGGAGTCATTTCTGTCCTTGCTTGGTGCTTGTTTGCACCCTTAGTCAAAATTGCTCCATATCTGATTTATTAGTCAAATCTGTTAAAATTCAGTTATTGAAATCAGTTGATATAGGTTTAGGACTTGTTAAGAAAGCTTGTTAAAGTTGTAGTTCATCTGTATTCATCATTGTCAGTCCATTATTTGCTTCCAATTCTCATTAAAGTCAACTTAATAATTGTTTTAAGAAAGTCAAAATCTTTGTTTGAATCAGTTTTATGCAGAAAATGCAGAGGCCACACCTGTGCTCATTTTACATAGTCAAGGTCTCATTCTTGGTACATTTGCAGTAGGTTAGGTGGTCTTTAAGATCACATATCTTGTTTTAGTTTTAGCTCCTTGAATAAGCTTATAGATAAGCTCAATCTAGGGTACCTGTTTTACTGTCTGCTGCATATCAGCTTCTGTCCCATATTGTCCACTTTTGATTTTGCCTATAACTTCTTCATTACTTGTCCATTTGATCTGAAATTTTGGACACATGTTCTCTGGTTGGTATTCTTGAGATCCATGCTTTTGGTTTTCATGATAGCTATTTGGATAAGCAGTTAGAAGAGCTTAAACTAGGGTGCCAGATTCTGTTTTGCTTAATAAGTTCAGTTAGCTTAATCATTAGTGGAATGCTCATTAGCAGTTAGGAGTAGATTTAATTGGTTGTCTTAGAGTGGTTTTAGCATGCCTTAGCTTATATAATCATTTGATACTGTCTAGTGCTTATTTGCTTATCTTGAAAGTGCTTATTACATTGCATTTACATAGCAGCCTTAGATTCTTCCACATAGGCCCTAGTTTTTATATTTTTCTCTGCTTTAGGATAATATTTTAGATTTTCCCTGAATTTTTCATAATTTTTAACTGCTGTTTGTTATTTTTCTTAATTAAAATCAATTTTTAAGTCTTTTTAAATAGTGTTTATTGCAATTAATTGAGAAAAAGTTCAAAAAAATAGCTTTTCAATTTTCTCAGTTTAAGATAAATATAAAAAGCATAAAAAACATTTTTCCCTATTTTTCTCCTTTTATTTGGTATTTTTCATAATTTAAATTAGATTAAAATAGATTTAAATTCATAGAAAATAGAATATTAATCTGAAAATTATAAAAATAGTTTTGAAAAGTCTTTTATGATATTTTATATTTTTAGAAAGTAATTTCATATTTTTCCCCTTTGTTTTGATAATTTTTAGATAATTAGTTCATTTTTATTAGTTAATAATTAGTTTTTAATTAGAATAAAATCAAGAAAAATCCTAAAAAATAGTTTTAATTCATATTTAGTTTTCTTATATCATTTTTAGAGTAAAAATATTTTAGGTTATTTTTCGGATCTAGATTAGACGTTTTTGCTTTTTATTCGCGTTTCTATTAATTCCCGTTTTTGCGTTTTAGTGTAGATTTGAGTAGTTTGTCATAGTTCTTAGGTTTTCCCGTAGATCTTAGTTCCTTTATTATTTTCTTATCCCGTAGTTTAGATAATATCATCTTATGCCCCTTTTCTTATTCGAATCCCGATTATTGAGACGTGAGTTGGAAATTCCATTCAACCCTCGTTCAGAACGATCTCGGTGCTCAAACCTGACACGTTTGAGTTACAGTATACTACACAACTTCTCTATTATTGATTTTATCACGAAATCAATTTTTGGCTGCGGGGAGGGCTTGTAGCGAGTTTTCGTATTCCGTCTCGAATCATGTGCATTTGAAGATCCTTCCTCGTGAAGTTATCGTTGATATTTGTACATATCTCTTTTATAAAACCCAAAAAGATTTTCCTTTTCAAAATATGTTTTCTAAAACCCAAAAATATTCTTCTTTGCCCTCTGATTCGATAATTCTTTCTTCTTATCCCTCTTATATTTGATTCTTATGGATTCCTTGACTATTTACAGGTGTTGTAATTCACGTTTGGGATATGATTATCGATGTTATAATCATATGTGCCCCAATGCTTTCACTAACCTTCAAAATTTTTCCGACTATCCTCCACAGCCCGAGATATCTTCGTTTGATCCATATTATTGTTATGGCTGTGGAGATATGGTAGATTCGTCAAACGATTTTTAGTTGTTTACGGTGTATGCCCGAGATACATCCTATTTATGAAGAACCCAATCCGATTGAGAACTATGATTCCATAATTGAAGAACCCACGGGGGTCGTGGGCGATTTTTCATGGATTGGCGGCGGCTTTTGCAACATCGAATTGCAATGGAATGCATGTTAATAACTTTCATGAGTCAATATCAACAAAGTATTAATACAGAACCCGTTCAAGTTACGGAAGATGATCACACTATTAGGAGCTACCCGAAGAACCACCAGGGTCACGGATACGATTTTTTTGAACTAAATGCTTTAAATCACGAACTTGAAAGACTTCAAGCCTTGTCAAAAATATCGAAAATGAATGATAAGTATAAATAATCCTCGATTCCTACTCCTCTCGGTGAGGGAGATGGAACATATTTCGAACCGAGGTGATTCCGTTTGTACTCTCGACTCTAATCCGAAGAATTCTAGAATCGATCCTTATCTTTCACGATTCACCGTTACGAGTCCGTTGAGTTACAACAAAAGCGAAAGCGAACTTATGAGCTTAAAGCGATTTCTAAGCGAAAGAAGGAGATCACAACGGAAGTGGTTGAACTTGCTAGCTCTAAGAGCACACCACTTGTCCCACCTCCGGATTCTTATCCCTCTCTCATTTATGAGCCTTGCATATCCGACTCTTCCCCTTTTCTCACGCCGGTTGAGAGAAGTGACGTCTTGGAAGTGGTCGATGATTCTATTTCTACAGACATCATTGAACCCGTTGATTCTCTTATAATGGGGGATGAGCATCTTAGTACCATTTCGGAAACGGAAGAGACTAGTGCTGAGATCCTTATCCCAAGCCCAAGAAAGTCCGAGTCTGGGGTTGTTGTTGATATTTGTGATGAGCCTTCTCTTGATATTTCTAACGATCATGATGAGATGTTCTCCGATTCTGATGATGATTCTTATGGAGACATCGATTTTGTCGACGATTTACCTTGAGGCGTCAATATAGAAGAAGTAAATGATTTTGAGCGGAAGAGGAAGAGATTGAGCCGATGATGTTGGATTGAGGATGAAGCATTACGTGAAACATTGTCGAATGTTTATCTTCTCATTTCTAAGATTGAAGCTTTGAGCGATAATTGAGTTCGCATCCTATCTCGCTAAAGATAGTGATTTCTCTCCGAGCTTGAGACTTCCGATTTGATGAAGAGATTAGTGGCAATCCCACTATTGATGATGTTTATCCTCCGATTCTTGAGCGATTCCACTTTGATGTTGATATGAGTAAAGTTTTGAACGAGATTTCCGATACTCCGACAAATGACCCGATCATTGAGGAAGTCGACTCATTTCTTGCTCTTAATGACTTGATACCACCGGGTATTGAGGGTGTTGTACATGATCCCGAGGGGGATATGATGTTTCTTGATGGACTTCTTGACTCTCCTTCTTCTGATGAGTCCACCATCATGTATCCCGTTGAGCCCGCATGTGAAGACAAAATCTTTAAACCCGGGATATTCATTGATGAGTTCTTTGTTAAAACCGTTATTCGTGATAAGGATCCTCCGTTGGATGCCTTCAGTATTGAGCCTACACCTCTTATCTTTTACCATGAGCTCCCATCTTTCTTGGAGTTTTCTCACTTTGATCCGTCATTCTTTCGTCCACCCGCAAAACCACCGGATGATGGATCCTTCATACATGATATGCCTTATCCATCCATTTTCTTCTCCACCCAACCCACCCAGTCTCATTCTTTCGGGAATGAGGATACCGTTTTGACCACGGTATCTCTACCACCTTCTTCCCCAGGACAAATGAATTGAGGGGCGAGTCGGGCTAGCGACTCGTTTAAGAAAAACGATGGCGCTTCGTGGGAGGCACCCCATGCTTATCCATCTATCTTCTTTCTATTTTCTAATAAGTGGCGAAGGGGCGCCTCTTGATTTCGTGTTTGGTTGTTTGTGATGTTTGTTTAGGATGTTCCCGATATGAAGACTCTCGTGCTCGAAGTTTGTCAGTTTCTCCACTCGAGTTTCATGATCGATGCTGATGGAAATCCGATATCCTAATCTTATCGACTAACGTTTATCTTCTAGCATACTTAATAAACGGCTTTTAGATTTTCGTTGATACCCTTGCTTTAAACATTGAGGAAAATGTTCCATCCTAGTCTGGGGTAGGGTAATCTTCGATTTGATTTGACCGCACTTGCTTATTTCTGTTGTGTTTCTCTCGTAACCCCGTTTTTCCTTAGAAAATGAAAAATTTGCAAAAAATGAGCAAAATTTAAAAAAATTTTCAAGCTTTTGTTAAGTCTTTTTGATTGAAAAGTTTTGCTAGTCTCTTAGATTAGAAGCTATAAAATGCGAGTTCTAGCTCACAAGGCCAAGATTTTGCAAGTTTCCCTGAGTGATTTTAAATATGCATGACTTGATTTCATTAGACGAAACATTTGCTAAATTAATATATGTTTTGACACCTTGTTGACTTTCCGCTGGAGAGGGTAGGAATAGAATTGACTTGGTAGGGCGTGTTGAGCTCTAGCTTGTTCCCAACCATAGGTAATCTAAAAATTATCGGCTAAGCATCTGCGGATCTCATTATTTGGGATTTTAAATTTCAGAGATCGAGAAATGATAGAGTTACTTATGAGTTTAGATGCTAAGCGTGGAGTAGTTGGTTCTCTTTAGAGCCCATCGAAGGTACTTATGGCTTTTGTTCCCTAAAATTGTTGCACCCATATCTGTCATAATAATTAGAGATGTCGAGTTTTTGGCGATAGTTAGTTCTTTATCTTCTTAAAAGAATCTTTGTTTTAAAATTGGGTACACATCAAGGATCCGTAATAAGTAATAAGTAATAAGTGATATGTGATAATGTAATAAGTAAAGTTGTGGGCTGCGGTGTCGAGATCGGACCCTTGGATCTTTAGCCGGGATTGAGTGAGGTCTTAGCCTAGCCGTAGGGAACCTCATTTCATGAAGCCTATAGTCTTGGAATTACCGTGAAGCTCCAGTGGTTCATAGCTCATACACGTAAAGTCTAAGTAAATGAAAATGAATGTTCAAAAATGTTGAAAAATGAAAATGAAAAATCAAGTATAAGTGAATAAAAATTCCTTGATGTGGACCTCATTTTTTCGACAATGGTTCTTGAGAGAAGGCGGATAACTAATTATCGACTTAGCTTTGTATCTTTATCGGAATAAAAGTTATCGAACGAGAATTTGAAGAAATTCATTTCTCACAAAAAATAAAAAATCTAGAGGAAAATAGGAAAATGGGAACAAAAGGTAATTACACAAGTAACTTCCATGGGTAGTGTTAGCATCTAGAGTCGTATGTAACAATGATTTCGGTTTTACGCTTAGTTTGGGACTTGTGAAAAATCAGGGACGATGTATTCTAGCCGTATGGTCACTTCACGCTGTGTTGTGTTTTCTACTCCGTGATCCTAACGTGTCGTTTGAAAAATGTTGGAGTTATTGATCGACATGAAAGTTCAACAAACCGTCATTCATAATCTGAATGTGCTTAATCGTAATATCTATATGTGAATTAAAAAGGTAAACGGGGCGTTTTTAGAATTAAGGCTTTCTTAATCTCTTTTGAGGAACATTGACTACTTCTTCTCTAATTGGTTTGTCTAAACTGTTTGAAGTTTCTTACGGTTAGTCATTCACAAGTGGCTAGCTTGTGTGAGATAACTTGATGGTTTGGACATATCAATGGTTTAGTAGAAAGAGATTGAAATCCTTGGTTTTAGAAGCGTGAGTTGATTGCATTGCGTGAGGACACGACAATGGTCTCGTCTGGGGTATTTTTGATATGTGCTTAAACACATACCTTTTCTTTATCAAAATGGACCCAAAATAACTAAGAAAGAGCCGTTTATTGCTAATATTTGTGGTTTTCTTGAGTTTATGCTTGTGCAGGTATGGATATGTAAAAACACATAGCACAGGAACCAAATCAGGGCGTAAATCAGAGCACGAGAGATTAAGAGAGCTTAAAATTTGCCGGAAGGTCAATTATGCATTTTGAAGATTTCTTATCTCTGAGGATGATTTGTGAAGATTTGATCAAAGTTTGAAGAATTGGCAGAATTGGCCCCTCAAGTTTCACCAATTGGCAAAAATAGTCCTTAAAGATTCAAAAATTGCAATTTGGCCCTTGGTTTATTTGAAGATTGTCAAGTTCAGTCCTTTGAAGACACTTTCAGAAATTACATGTGTGATCCCTCAAAATTAAGATTTGGCATTATTGGTCCCTATATCTACATTGGATCACTAATATTAGTCCTAGTTAATAAATCCACTAATATATCCATAGTCCAATTCACATACACCAGGCCCAATCAATCCATTAACACCTTACCCGGCCATTTCTCCTATTAAACCCAACACCCGGTTTAATAATACTATCCGGATCCAACACACCCATTTACCCAATAATGAAACCCGGTCAAAATATTCAAGTAATAATTTTATAAACCAAACGCGCCTTTTCCAGTTACCTTCTTCCCCAATCCCAAACACACCCGTACACCATCCTAATAACCATCCCAAACACCAAGCATTGTACTAGCATCTTCTCAAGCTGACATGTCAGAAATGTGACTCATTGGATTGCCAGCTGGACAAATGGAAGCCTCCCATTGGCTAAGACACCTCACAAAGATGATCCTGTGGCCCTGATTGAATTTGATGACAAAAGAATGAATCAATGGTTGATATTTGATCTCCCAGAACCTTCTCAAAGGCATCCCAAGCTCGAGCTATTTATACCCTCTCAAGTCACATTGTAGATTTGTCCAATCTCTTAGGCTTTAGAGAGATTTTGACCTCTCCATTTCCTGTCATTTACTGTTTTAATAGCTTAGTTTCTTTTCATTGTAATGCTTTTATAATGCCACTTTATTAATCAAGTTTTCTTTCATTAATCCATTGTCAATTCGATTTTCATACAATCTTGTTTCAATCTGTTTTAAGTTGTTATTTACTGTTTCATTAAGCTCATTTAAGCTTGGATAAGCTTACATGAGCTTATTATGGTTTCTCATTGTTCTAATCTCAAGTTTTGGAAAAAGGGTCAACAAAAGTAAAAAATCAAAAGTCAATCGATTTCATGTTAATTTCTGGTTTTAGCTTGTTAAAATGATGAGTTTCATGTTAATATAAGTTTTTAATTCAGTTTTAGTAAGAATCTCATCAAGTTTAGTGGTTTTAATGAATCTTGGTTCAATAAAGGGGTGTTTGGTTTGCTTGTTTAAACTGCTTTAGAGGTTACAATCTTAGGATAGATAAGTGGTTTTAGGTCTGCTAGAGTCCATTGGAGTCATTTCTGTCCTTGCTTGGTGCTTGTTTGCACCCTTAGTCAAAATTGCTCCATATCTGATTTATTAGTCAAATCTGTTAAAATTCAGTTATTGAAATCAGTTGATATAGGTTTAGGACTTGTTAAGAAAGCTTGTTAAAGTTTTGGTTCATCTGTATTCATCATTGTTAGTCCATTATTTGCTTCCAATTCTCATTAAAGTCAACTTAATAAATTTGTTTTAAGAAAGTCAAAATCTTTGTTTGAATCGGTTTTATCACGAGAAAATGCGAGGGCCACACGTGCTCATTTACATAGTCAAGGTCTCATTCTTGGTACATTTGCAGTAGGTTAGGTGGTCTTTAAGATCACATATCTTGTTTTAGTTTTAGCTCCTTGAATAAGCTTATAGATAAGCTCAATCTAGGGTACTGTTTTCTTGTCTGCTGCATATAATTACATCCCATATTGTCCACTTTTGATTTTGCCTATAACTTCTTCATTACTTGTCCATTTGATCTGAAATTTTGGACACATGTTCTCTGGTTGGTATTCTTGAGATCCATGCTTTTGGTTTTCATGATAGCTATTTGGATAAGCGATTAGAAGAGCTTAAACTAGGGTGCGGATTACATTTTGCTTAATAAGTTCAGTTAGCTTAATCATTAGTGGAATGCTCATTAGCAGTTAGGAGTAGATTTAATTGGTTGTCTTAGAGTGGTTTTAGCATGCCTTAGCTTATATAATCATTTGATACTGTCTAGTGCTTATTTGCTTATCTTGAAAGTGCTTATTCCATTGCATTTACATAGCAGCCTTAGATTCTTCCACATAGGCCCTAGTTTTTATATTTTTCTCTGCTTTAGGATAATATTTTAGATTTTCCTGAATTTTCATAATTTTTAACTGCTGTTTGTTATTTTTCATAATTAAAATCAATTTTTAAGTCTTTTTAAATAGTGTTTATTGCAATTAATTGAGAAAAGTTCAAAAAATAGCTTTTCAATTTTCTCAGTTTAAGATAAATATAAAAAGCATAAAAAACATTTTTCCCTATTTTTCTCCTTTTATTTGGTATTTTTCATAATTTAAATTAGATTAAAATAGATTTAAATTCATAGAAAATAGAATATTAATCTGAAAATTATAAAAATAGTTTTGAAAAGTCTTTTATGATATTTTATATTTTTAGAAAGTAATTTCATATTTTTCCCCTTTGTTTTGATAATTTTTAGATAATTAGTTCATTTTTATTAGTTAATAATTAGTTTTTAATTAGAATAAAATCAAGAAAAATCCTAAAAAATAGTTTTAATTCATATTTAGTTTTCTTATATCATTTTTAGAGTAAAAATATTTTAGGTTATTTTTCGGATCTAGATTAGACGTTTTTGCTTTTTATTCGCGTTTCTATTAATTCCCGTTTTTGCGTTTTAGTGTAGATTTGAGTAGTTTGTCATAGTTCTTAGGTTTTCCCGTAGATCTTAGTTCCTTTATTATTTTCTTATCCCGTAGTTTAGATAATATCATCTTATGCCCCTTTTCTTATTCGAATCCCGATTATTGAGACGTGAGTTGGAAATTCCATTCAACCCTCGTTCGGAACGATCTCGGTGCTCAAACCTAACACGTTTGAGTTACCCGTATACTACACAACTTCTCTATTATTGATTTTTATCACGAAATCACTTTCCTTATGAGCAACACAAAGTCTCCTTGGATAACACATGCATTGGGTTTCGGAGATGAAGTAGAACCAATGTTATTACTTTCCTTGTGAGCATCATACCTACCTGAGGTTTCTGGAGATGGAGTGGAGACTCATGGCTAATTGCATAAGTTTTGATGCACGTGTACGTGATCAATATACTAGTTACATACATAAAACATTTATACTTTTAACTACTATGGTACATGCATACATAATTGACGTACTATTTTTAGCAGTGGGTTGTAAACACACAGGTTGCAAGTTTTGTATGGGCGGAACTTGGAATTGAGTGGATTTATAATGCCTTTGCTTTGTGAACTATTATGACATCGTACTCTTAACTATTAGACATATATATTTTGGCAGTGGGTTGTGAACACACAGGTTGCAAGTTTTGTATGGGCGGAACTTGGAACTGAGTGGATTTACAATGCCTTTGCTTTGTGGACTATTCTGAATGACCAAAAACTTTGCCTTTGTTGCATGAGCGCTCTTTAAAAGCTTTACTTGTTAAACAAACTCTATGAACTCACTCAACCATTGTGTTGACACTTTTAGCATGTTTTATCTCGGTATCTAAGGCATTCACTTCATGGCATGCATGTGGACTTATCATAGAGTCAGCGGTGTCGACCAGCGTCTCACATATATTTTATGCACTTAACTATCGTTTGATTGTAACAAACTCATTTTGATATATTGGAAATATTTTGGGACCTATGCTTTGTAAACTCTGATTATTTTACTTTATCAAATGATATTTTCAAAACGACACTTTAGGTCGATTCGATATAAGTAACTTTGATGCTATGACGGTCATCCCCGGGAATTCTATTCAAATTTGCAAAGCGGTAATTTGGGGGTGTGACATTATGGGTAATGTTTTATGGATACCCAACAAGATGCAATGTATCTAGACACTGGTCATGGGTCTTGGGTCATGGGTCATGGATCATGGATAATACCCAACATAACTTCATGCATGATGTCATGCAATGGTGCATGGGTTATGGATCAAGCTCCATGGGTATGGGTCATGGACTTTGGATTTTACCCAACAATATTCATTGTACCTAGTTAATGGATCATGGGTCATGGGTCATGGGCTTTGGTTTTTACCCATTACATTACCTATTACCATATATACTAAGTATATATTTACATTTCCATATTATGTAAACACTAGTTGTTATACATATGCATTTCTATAAGATGTAAACAATAATACTTGTTTAGTGTTTTATATGAAAATGTAAGTGTGTTAGTAAACTATTGGCTCAAACCATTTCGTTATTTTATTTGTTTCCGTTAAAATGATTTTACGTTTGTTATCGACAAAACATTAGAAGATCGTAAAATATAAATAAACATTTTTATGGCTTATTTGTATTAACAATCTCCCCCATTTTGTTGATGACAAAACATAAGATTATTTTAAGGTAAAACTAAAATTCGTTAAAGTTTGAATTGGAGTTTTTACTCTCTTCTCCCCTTTTTTGTCGAAACAAAAAGAGCGTCGAAAAGAAACTAACACATTGTTTTGAGAAAAACGTGTGAAAATTAATAATATGAAAAAAAAATAGAGAGTAAGAGGAGAGAAGGATTCTCGTCTTAGCTCCCCCTTGACGGATGCTTCCCTTTGTTGAGGGCGTCAAGTAATTAGGAGGACTAAGCGAGTGTGTTGCAATTATGTTTGCAAATGGTTTTAGATCTTAGGCGAAATGCTCCCCTTGACGAGTTATCCCTTTTGAGGAGGACGTCAAGTAGTAAAGAAATCCTAAGTGAAAGTATTGCAAGCTTTTTTGCAATTGCTTTGCTTTGACGAAAAGCTCCCCCTTGTTGAGGGTGTCAAAGTCTTCATGTGTATTTTGAAAATATACAAAACCAATTTTAGAAAGCAAGTATATGATGCATAATTTCCTGCAAATGAAATTCAAATTGGTGATAAAAAGAGCTTATGTTGCACGGATCCCACGGTTCCTCCCTGTGAAGGATCCCTCTAAGCAAAAGTGAGGGATCAGTATGCATTCTTATGACATCAATGTGGATGTCAAATGTGATATTTAATCATCAAGACAAGTTATGTATTATGGCACTAAACATATTCTCATAACCGTATAGCACACAACATGTAATATCAAAAACGATAGAAATGATGTACATAACCCTAAACTAAGAAAATAATCAAAACATGAAGTATGATTCCTAGCAAGTCTAAGTTACACCTAAGAAGAGGACACCACTTGAATTCCTATGCTTGAGGATGATTAGATTTGTTGACCTCATCGAAGCGTTCGAGGAGGTGATAGAACATGAAGCGTAGCTCGTCTCGTACTTCATGTACTAAGCCTTCAACATGTTGACAATGATAACAATCTTTGTCATGGCTAAGGAATGGTGGTGGTAGGAATGAAGTGGTTTGAGGATGAAGGTTGGATGAAGAGGGTGGAGGTTCCACAAAATATGGAGGGATTTATGGAGGCACATTTGGAGGTGGTTCAACTACGGATGAAGGTGGTGGAATATGTGTTGAAGATGGTGGTAGAGAGGTATCTACTTTCATGTGATTCAGTTGTTGATTTTGTTGATTCCTCATAATCCAAAATGGACTATTTGAGGGTGATGGAGAAAAGGATACGGGTGCTAGTGTTGTTTCAACACCAAAGTTTTGTTGTTGCGTTATTTTCTCAATTAAGGAAAATGTTGGCAATGGTGGTGGATTATATGGCCTAGAAGGCAAGTCCTCTAAGTTTTAGAGGTGTGGAGATGAGAGTGGAGTGGTAAAGAGGTAGCTCTAGGTACTAGAGGTGATGGTTTAGTGGAAGTAGGGGTGATTGGTTTAGGAGATATAGTAGTGTTTGGCAAGGGTTGTCTTGTGGGAACAATCCTTTTGGGAATTGGTTTGATGGGTAGAGTTGGTTGTGGAGAAATTCTAGTGTTTGAGTTTTTAACGGGTGATGATTCGGTTGAAGAGATTTCGTGAACAACCAGAGCAAGTTTCTTGGGAGGTCCTTTAGTAGATGAGTTAACACTAGGGGCTTTCCTCAGGATGAAGTGGTAGAAAGGGAAGGTGTGAAAAGAGAGTTTAGCTACTGAGAATAAGTGTGTGAATGGTGATTTGGAAGTTCTAACAAGGAGGTTTATAAGGGGAAAGGATTGGTAAGTGAATTAAAGCTTAAGCAACTAAAATCCTTCAAATTACAATGATTTGCATGCATGAGTCAACTACGAGAGTTGCGATCTAGGAAGTCAATAAAGACAAGGTGGAGTGTTCAAGTTAACAAAGAGAGCTTGAAATGATTGTTTTAAGTAGGATTAGCTTAGTCTGAGCAGCCGGTTCCCACGGATCCCTCAAATGAGGGATCCGTCTAGGCTAAACCTAGGGATACGGCTCTCAGCAGTCAAAGAAAAGAAAAGATGATGTTTTGTAAGGTCTAGTACCTACATAACTTGAGTGTTTCAGTCTCCTCAGGTGTCTTAAATGACATGAGACTTAAATGATCAAGTGAAATGAGTGGGGGTAGATAATGATTGTTCTTTATCGAAAGAAATAGGGTTTTTATGAACACCAATGGGTGATCAAAGATGACACTAAGAAATTTGAGAGTGTCAAGTGGAGTCAAATGATCTTAGAGATCAGATGGTAACTTATTTTGAGGTAAGGATGATTAAAATCAATTTGCTAAAATTGAGAGAAATATCAAACTAGGTGTTTTGAGATGAGATAAAAAATGTGTGAGCATTGGAGCGGAAATGTGGTGAGTTTTGATGAAGTGATAAATCAAAAGGCACCTCGAATGTGATCCTAAGTTATCTATGAGTGGATGTGAGACCAACTGAGCTTGAGAAAGACTTAAGTGATCCTAAAGTATCATGTTTAACTAGTATAATAAGGTCTGGAAGATTACATTGAAGTGAAGATGTTTAAAAATCTATTTATGTCTGCCCGGATCCCATGAATCCCTTATCTGAGGGATCCGACTAGTTATAAATTAGGGATCCATCTTTCTGAGACAGAATACTCCCCAGAAAACATGCAACATTTTGTTCTAGGTGTCGCATACTAAAACTAATTGGTTGGTGGCCCCGAACCGTCAAGTTATCTCACACAAGCTAGCCACTTGTGAATGGCTAACCGTAAGAAACTTAAAACAGTTCAGACACCAATGCAATGAAGATCAGGAGAGTATAGTGTTTCCCCAGGTCGTTATGTCCCAACGGTGTCTTGAGAATAATCAAAGCGAATAGTGATCGAGAGGATTTGAACGGAAAAGAGATATGATTGATTAAACCTAAAGAAAAAGTTTATAAATTACAGGGGCTTAAATGCAAATTAAAGAAAATTAAAAAGATAAAATATATTAAATAAACGCTATCACTACTTGCAAAATGATGTTTTTGATTTTTCTTTTTATAAAATTTAACTTAAAAACTACGTGACGTACAAAGGAAAATGAGAAATTTAAACAATATTAATCCTAAAAATATAAAAATGACATTTTTACAAACCTGATGATAACAGAAAATTTTTAGAAAAAGAAAATTATTTTTAAAACTATTTATCTAATTGTTATTAATTAAAAACTATTTTTACCTATTTAATAATACCCTAAAATACAAGAAATTATGAAATAAAGCTAGAAAAATGAAATTATGACTTAGAAAAATCTAAAATAACTAAAGAGAATTTTCAAAACTATTTTTATATTTTTCTGATTATTTATCTATTTTCTATGAATTAAAAACTATTTAAAACTAATTAAATTGCTAAAAAATACAAATTTAACTAAGAAAAATCTGGAAAAATATTTTTTTAACTTTTTATATTTATCTTAACCTAGGAAAAATGAAAACTTATTTTTTTGAAGTTTTTCTGAATTAATTGTATTAAAAGCTAATTAAATAAGCCTAAAAACTGTTTTAAATGAAGAAAAATAGCAAACAGTGTTGGAAAATTATGAAAAATTCAGAAAACTCTAAAATAATATTATGAATCTAAGAAAAATATGAAAACAGTAGCTTATGTGTAGGATATTGAAACTGCAGTCACAAGTGCTTATAAATAAGCACTTTTATTAAGCAAATGAAAACCAAAGACCACCAACTGAACACAGAAGCTATAATAAGCTATAATGAACTACTTCTAACTAATTCCAGCTAGTCCTAACAAGCAACAAGCTCTAACCCATGATTCAAGCTTAAAAAATGATTTTTGGCCACCACGGCTAGCTACCTAGTTTAAGCTATCCTACAGGCTTATCAAATGAGCTTTAAGGAAAACTGGAATTGTGGTCCTCAAGTAGACACGGCTAAGAACTTGTAAACTAAAATGAGCCCTGGACAAGCTCTTATGAGCTTGTGACAAGACTCACAAAGCGAGAAAACTTCGATTATTCAGAGTTTGTGAGCGAGGCGGAATAAGCCCAACTTGACAAGCTAATTTAGAGCTTATAAAAATTACTAAAATCTACTAAAATCATAATAAGAAACTAGACCAGTTGAAGTTTTAAAGTCCAAAGTTTCACTGGATTTGGACCAGAAATGAAGCTATGATAAATCTCTCTAGTTTGGTGAAAGGTTTTCCAACATTTGACTTTTGAAGCAGTTTTGAAACTTTGACCAATTTGAACTTTGATCTTAATTTGCCAACTGAATATGATGTATTAAGATGAATTAAACCTAATGCAAGCTGTCTCCATGGATTACAAACCTAAACACTCATTTTTACCAACTGATTTAAGCAAATTAGACCATAAGGGCCGATTCAAAGTGAAGTTGACTTTGAGCTTTGCGAGAAGCTAGATTTTGAAAAATATGATTCAAGCTACCTATATTAAGGCTGAATAGACAGGGTTTTAAGCACAAGCCAAAGCTTGAGCTTAGTTACACTCTTGATCCAAACACAACTTCAAGTGGTGAAATGCAATCTACTCTTAGATTTCTTTGCTAAACACTTTGGATTTCACCAAATCACATACTAATCTCACTAAAACAACTAAGCGATGCAAGAAATCTACTACTCATAACACTAAAACTCAACTGCTCTTGTTATGACAGTTATGCAAAAATAACTTAAAAGCAGTGCAGAAATGAAAACATCAGTTATACTAGTGATATTAAGTCAAATTACACTAATGTTAACAGTATTAAAGCTTATTGACAATAAAACATGGATTCAAAGCGGACCCGAGAATATGATACTCACATTGGGTCCTAGCCACAATGGCTTGAAATCAATCAACCAAGTAACCACTATCCTATCTATATATCAACCCAAATAACTTTGAATCAACCCAAATCCAACTCTGCATCACCATTATCCATTTCCAAAGCTACTTTAGAACCAATTTTCAACAAAGTTTGACTTTTGTTGACGGATATAAACTTGCTTGGCTGAATTACAAGCTTACTAAAAGCTATAAGTAGCTTTAATAAGCTTATTTGAACTTAGAAATAAGCTGTTTGAAGCTTGAACATAAGAGTTTGAGATTGAAATTTGCAACTTGATAAACATGTAAACATGAAATGGTAATGCACTTTGAATTAATACTTGAAAATGGTTTTAATACTTTGAAATAGCTTAGTTTGATACAATTAAAATTTGGAAATTACAATTTAGAATCTATTTAAGACATAAAAAGCTTAAAACGACATACATTTAAAAAATAAAACTAAGTACTACTCTCCTTTGCTTCTCTCCATTCTCTTTTATATGTGAAATTCCTCCCACTTGACCTCTGAGCAGATCCCACTTGAATTTGTAGCCATTGGATCAGTTGAGAAGATTTTAGCCATTTGATTAGTTTTGGCGCCAAATTGGTTTTAACAATTGGAGGGTTGAGTGCAAGGAAAAGAGGATGCATTAAATGCATTTTGGAGTTTGGTGGAGGTGGGGGGAACATGGTGAGTGGGGGAAGAGCTGGGGGGATGGGAGCTCTGGTTTTGCAGCCATGGTGGGTGAAGGAGATAGGATTTGGAGGGAAAAGGTGGGTTGACTGGTGTTGACCGGGGTTTAATATTATAAAGGGGAGGTCAAAGGTAGGGGGTTCAATGGATTGGCAGGGGTCCAAATGGGTTATGACAAGGTCCAAGGTCCAAGAGGTTTAGGTTATAATACAAGGACTTGTTTTGTAATTTCTAAAAAATCAAGGACTAATTCTGCCAATCTTCCAAAGTTGTTTCTAGGGACCAAAAATGACAAGCTTCAATAGTACAAGGACCAAAATAGACATTTTCAAATTTCCAAGGACCATTTTTGCCAATTTTGAAACTTGAAGGACCAAACTTGTAATTTCTCAAAACTTTTGACATTTTTCACCAAAGGACTAATTTTGACAACTTATGATTTTAAAAGGACCTTTGGTGACTTTTCTTTTAAAATAAGTGCTCAGGGACTATTTCTGACAACTTTTGAAACTTGGGGGACTGAAGCTGCCAATTATGCAAACTTAGCTCATTTTTCATCGATTTTAAACATTTTGCATCTGAAACATATAAAATGCAATTTTGAGATATTTTCAGTATTTTGATGCATTTCTGAGCATTTTTAAACGTTTTGCAGTTCAGATCTGACCAAAAATGATGAGTATTTACACACTCATCACTAATGATTTCTACTGGAAACATACATCAATACAAGCAAAAGTACAAAATATATTGCACATAACGACAACCTATAGGTGAGTAAATATGATAACAACCAAATATTAAGATAAAAGTAACAAAGTAAGTCTTGCACAATTATGAGCATACATTGTTTGATAATCATAAAATTTCTAAAATAACCATAAAGACAAGCATAATGTCTCTTTCGTCAATCTCTTTACTTCTTCTTCTTTCCCGAATTCATGATGAAGTGAGTTAGACATTTTAACATCCCCTTTGTTTGCTTGAATTCTTCAGACTCATTTGGAAGAGTGGGAAGTTGTTCATAGTAGGTCATAGGGTCGATTTGAAAGTTAGAAACGGGATCGACTTCAACTTCTTCATTTTCGTTCGAAAAGTCTGAGAGAGCACGAGGCCTTTTCCCATTGATCATGAGCCGTTTAGGAGGTTGTTTGGTAAGTGGTACCATAACATGGTTAGCAAGAAAATGATCATCGGTAATAGGAGAAGGTTGCATTGCACTAACATACTCACGGAGTCGTGTTAGGAGCATTCCATAGGGAAGTACCATGTTATTGACTTTGAACACACCTACCATTCTTTTAACCATGTAAAAGGCAAGATTGAAAGGTCTTTGGTGGATGAGACAATAAATCATTTGGACAAGACACGCATTGGGATGGTCTTCCCATTTTTTGTAAATGGGAAATATCTCGGAGAGTTCCATTTGATATGGATCACGATCGATGAGCTCTTTGTTGCGGTTGAGACGAGATTGGTCGACTCTTTTCTTGAAGATGGTGTCTCGAACAACTATGGGGTCATCCAGAGGAGTGTGATAAATGGGTTTAGAGTCTAGTGCGAAGGATTGAGTAACTATTGACCAATCTTGAGAAAACATACAAATTCCTTCACATGGTATGCGAAGGATTTGTGTGAATGTGTTAAGGGGTAAGGTAATGCTTTGATTGTTTATAATGAAAGTGATTGAAATACTTTCATCATTGTTTTGAATAATTCTAACACTTTTTTAAAATTAAAAAATAAAGACCGGACAAATTTGTTCATCAATTTCCAAGAGACAATCAAAGTTGATTGACGAAAAGACTTGATGAATGTCGGTGTTTTCAAGGAAACATTTTGTAACTACACGACCTTCGTGGATAAGTTGTTTTTCGAGCTTTCTGAAGATTTTGCGATTGGTTTTTGATAGTCCTTCTTTCCGACAGTATCTAGAAAGGTAGTGAACGGTGTCATGTTGATCTTGTTGGGTAGCCTTAGGCATGATTAATCCTAGAAAACAAATATTCCAATTAGGTAAAATTTGTCAAGATGATTTATGGTTTTGATTTGTATTAAAAATGTTGTTTTGAAAACCTTTAAGTATAAAGAACCTTTTTGTAATGAAACCAATTTTATAATACCCAAGTTCTTTAATTGGTGAAAAAAAATGAATCTAATTGAAAAGTTTAAAACCATAAACCCTGGGATGGAGATGATGATGAATAAAACATATGAGTGTAATTACTTACAATGATGTTCAAGAATGAGATGCTTGAGAGTATGAAGCCCTATGGAGATTGAAGCAGAGATTAGGTCATTTTTGTGTTTTTAGGAAGAGGGAAAAATGGATTATTTTAGGTTTTGAAAAGCGTATAACTGATGTCTGTGTACACGGTTCCCCCAGATCCCTTGTTTTAGGGATCCGGCTAGTACAACATGTGGGATCCGGCTATGCAGACAAAAAATGAAGTATTTGGAATTATTCTTTTTACTTTTAATAAGTTATACAATAACTTATTTTGGAAAAGAACTTGTAGAATGAGGTTCCTATTTGTATAGACGTTTGGCCAAGGTGTTTTGACGGGAAGGAGGATTGTTTATCGATTATTGGTAAGTTAACTATCAAAGATCTATTTTTCGACGGCAGTAGGTTTGATAATCTTTAGTAATTTTTAAGAGAATTAAAAGGAATACTATTCCCGATGATGAGTAAAGATGGAAAGTAGTGAAGAGAGACTTTTTATAGACTTGCGATTTTGAAGTCAAAGTCCTAATTCATGTGTTCATATAGTTTTATAAGACTACATTTATATGCACGGTTTTTATCATGAAATAAAGACACATATCATCATTATATTCACATAAGAATACTATAAGTATAGATCAAGTAGTTGTGACTAAGGGAACATACCTCTAAACTCTTTTTATGGTTTTTAGAAACCATAGACACGAAATACTTCATGAGCTTTTAAAGTAATCCATTGTACTAAGTAGAAGTAGGTTGTGATTACTATTGGGTTCTTCCTTGGGTGTTGGCTTCATTTTGTTAGGATTTAGAAAATCCGGTAGTTAAAGAGTCGGTCACCTCAAGTATATGTATTCGTTTGAAAGCTCGTAGTCGTAGTCATTTAATGTTAGTAAGTAGTTTGTTATGTAACACCGTGGAGGACGGACAGTCTTTACCCATGTATGCACGAGCCACAGCCGTAGGGCGTATCTTGTAAGAAACTATAAATACCCTCTACCTCCCAAGGTAGAGGGTTGGAGCTTCAATATCATTTTTCTTTGTCTCACTAAGTTCTCAACTCTCTTTACTTTCTCTCTCTAGAACTCATTTCATACGCCTCTTGTGATTACTTGTTTGTGTGTTTATGAAAACCAATATGTTACAAATGGTATCAAGAGCCATGGTTTGATCACTCATCTTTCATGTTCTTGGATTTCTAGTGGTTTTCATAAGGTTTTGGGTTTGAATGAGTTTAGAGTAGTTTGCATCATTTGGTTCATTTCTTGTGTTTAAGTTTGGATTTTGATAGTACTTTTGTGTTTAGAATCATTATAAGTGTTTAGGTTTTGGTTTGGAAGGTTTGAATCATCGTGGTTGAGTTGTTTTTGGATTGAAAATTGGTGTTTTTGAAAGTTACTTGGATGCGATTTGAGTCACGGTAAGTCTTTCTTTGATGCGACTTGTCTCATTTTCTATGCGACTTGTCTCTCGGATTGTTTTTTATTTGATGCGAGTTGTCCTAAGTTTGATGCGATTTGTCTCTTCTGTGTATGCTTATTGAAGCGAGTTGTCTTATATGCGAGTTGTCTATTGAGACAAAACGACAAGAAAGGATAAAGTAGTGGAAGTAGTGGATGTACTTGTGTACTATGCGAGTTGTCAGCCTATGTGATTTGTGTTTTATGCGATTTTTCTGATAAGCGAGTTGTCGTTTAAGCGAGTTGGTAATCAGGGTGCGAATTGTCTTGTACTGCGACTTGTCTTATACTGCGACTTGTCTTGGACTGTGATTTGTCTAGGGTGCGAGTTGTCTTGGGTGCGACTTGTCAAGTGTGCAACTTGTCTATTGAGACTTGTCATTTCTTCGTGTTACGTTTTACGGTTTTTCTTCTGATTTAGTAAAATCCCGTGAAAGAATCTATTTCCCAGTTTAATCAAAGAATAGCAAAATCCCGTAGAATCTGTAATCATGTCTACAATCACTTCTTCATTGCGATGACGTTCAAGCTGCAGGATCGATACTCGTCCTCCATCTTTGGATAGAACCGATTATGACTCTTGGGCTCAAAGAATCGACTATCTGCTTATGAAAGGAAAATGGGGTTAATATCCTCAAATCAATTGATGAAGGACCATATCAAGTTGAGACTACCAGAGACATTCTTGAAAATCTGGCGATGGTTCAGTTATATTAGGATTGGATAGACCAAAGATGTATGATGAACTTACTGATAAGGAGAAGAAGAGATATGATCTGAGACATCGGGCTTCAAACATCATACTTGGGTTTACCTAAGGACATTTACAAGTTGATCAATTACAACACCGGCGAAAGCGGTATGGGACAATGTTAAGATGCTTCTCCGGGTTCGAATTGACTAAAGAAGACAGGGAGTCTCAGCTGTATGATGACTTTGAGAACTTTAAGATGAATCCAGGAAACGGTTCAGAATACTACGTGAGATTCCACAAGCTTGTAAATGACATGAGGAATATCAAAATGACTATGCCAAATATCCAGCTCAATTCAAAGTTTGTGAACAACATGAATCCCGAATGGCACAAATTTGTCACTGCAGTCAAGCTAAACAAAGGATTGAGGAACACAAATTACGAGCAATTGTATGCTTATTTGCTTCAGAATGAGAAACATGATGTGTTTAAACGAATGATCTTGGAAAAGTTCAAAACCAATTTAGGAGATGCAAGCTCGTCAAATGATTCAACTGCATTCTACACTAATGTAGGAATAACCACCAAAGCATCACAAGCCATACCAACTGCTAATGGTAACCACAAACTCATTCGGATCCGGTATAAGCCTCCGATTGAGACACATTTATGGAACACCTTGTCAGTCAATTGGCTCAAATTGTTAAGCAAAACTTGAACTTCACTCCACACACCAACAATCATATCGAGCGACTTCCAATCTCCACAATCATGCAACTGTCAAAGAAGGAAAGGTAGTGGTTCAAAATGTGCATAGAAGACAGAATGATCAAGGAATGGCAGGAGCGGGTTATGGAAATCTTGGTGTAGGTGGAGGATATGTGGGTAATCGAATCGAGGAGGAACATGGTTTAGGGTCAAGAAGCCAATCAAGTGTTACAAGCTGTGGTGGAGAAGGACACATTGCAAGGAACGCACCTCTCCAAAACGTCCACAAAATGAGAGTACTTCAAGGACAAAATCGATGGTACAAGCTCAAGATAATGGAGCGATATTAGATTAGGAAGAATTGCTATTTCTTGTTGAGGAAATGCCAAAACTTACGATCTGGATGTGGATGAATAGCGGTCGGGGGTATGGGACACAACAATTAAATGCATTTCAAGTTGCAGATTGTGATGCATTTGACTCTGATGTCGATGATGAACCTACTGCCCAGACCATCTTCATGGCTAGTATCTCACCAATGGTCTCTCCAAAGGCTCCTTCACCACAACAGGCCAGTCGTTCCAAGGAATCAATCATATCAGAGGTATTAAAACTATACGATGATGTTAATGTGCAAAAGATACACGACAAAGTACAACCAACTGAAATTATTGAATCAGATATTGAAAATATGGGTAATAGCAATGTTGTCCCATATGATCAATATGTGAAGCAAAATGAAAGTGAAAGTGTACCAAGCAATGCATCTTCTGCAATCAATGATGACTATATTTTTTATGAATACACTACATGTGCCCCTGATGACTCTATAACCTCTGAACTGAATGCCTAAAAGGAACAAGTTGCTATATATAAACAACGTGCTAAGTTTGAATTGACTAACCGTGAGCAGGAGATGGATTTCCAAATGCCTACAATTATCAGAAAAAGTAACTTTAGGGAAGAAATGTTAAAACAAGAGTTAAACTCCTTACAAAATAAGCTCAATAAAACTGTTAAGCAAAAGCAAGAACTTCAAGAAAATGTAAAGGTGCTTAAACAGGAGTTTACTGCTAATGAATCAAAACTTTTAAATGACTTTTCCAACCTAGAAAATTTGAAAAACAAACTTGAGAATAGACTGTACATACAAGGGAACACCATTCAGACTGCTCACATGATCACTAAGCATATAGTCTTAAGCGATAAGCATAGTATTCCCCTTGTAGAGGTACCCAATCCCGAGTATGGAAAAGTAGCTAGAGCTGCACAAAAGGTAGTCTATGATGGTAATGAGATTCTTAAGCCTAGGCAAACACCATCATGTATTGGAAGCACTGATGAGGATAGAAAATTAAAAGATGCATCTAGGAAGAAGATGGCAAAGAAGTTAAATGATCCTAAGTGTACAAAGCATAATATAACGTTTAAACCCCATGATTACACTAAAGAAAATTGGATAGCCTTGAATATGTTTAAACATCAAACTCAATTAACCCCGAGCAAGTATTCGGAAGAAAGATTAGGAGAAACAAAAATCGATAACTTTGATTGAGAAGAATCCTCCCTGTAGGAGAATGCCTCCGACCCTTGTGTATCCCCAAATACACCTATGCATTTAGTGCCCAGAACCCTTTCTACTCAAAGCAAGACCTTAATCAGTCTATACGTAGTTTATCAATTATTTGTTGACTTTGAGAAAACATGTTAGAAGAGAATTACACCACAGGGATTCTTGAAGGGGAAAGGGATTTTGAGCAAACTAAAGAGTGTTATTTAACGAGGTCATGCCTTTCTTTAAACTACTAAAAGAACAATTTGAGAGTCTTCAAATGGGCATTGATACAGAGATTAAAAATTAAAAGGTGTTCAATGAAATAGAAATTGAGGTCAAAGATTATGAACGTGAGCTTAAAAGTAATAAAATTGAGAGGAAAAATCTGCATACCTTAAATGATAACTTGATTTCTAGTTGTGTTGCTCAAGATGTGTTTTATACTATTACAAATTATTCTATTGCTGCTTCTCAATTTCATGAATTATCTATTGCTTTGAAAGTTTCCCATAATCGTGTCATTGAGCTTGAAAACACCAATTCAAAACTGCATGAGAAAATAAAATAGGATGATCATGATAACTTGGTAAAACATTTTTCTAAGCTGGAAGTTGAACATTTTGCTCTGCAATTAAAATATCAACATCTTAAAGAAAACGTTAAAACCTCAAATGTCAAGACATCCTCGAATGCTCTGAGTTTGATGCGGTTTATGAAATAAGCAAAACGTGATGAACAGATTCGAGCTCATTGTAACACGATCAGAAGATTAAAAACCCAAATTTCACAGTTAAAAGGTGAAAAGAATGATGTGACTGGCTCCCAAATGCCTCCTCACTAGATTCTCAGAATTCTCAAAACTTTCATCTTCAAAACATCATTAATGTGTTACAACAAGAAAATGAGAGTTTCCTAGCATAAAATGAAAAGGTTAAACAACATTTCAAAGAGTTATATGATTCAATGAAAGTCACTCGTGACAAGAACAATGAAAAAATAACTTCTTTACAAAAGGAAATTGAGAATCTGAAGAGTCGGGTAAAAGGGAAAATGCCACTTGCCTATGATGAGAATTTTGTATCAAAGGCATCTGCGGATTCTAAGTACTGTTGTGTGTAAAGTATATTCCCCTCATCTTAGAAATAACGAACTTGTGTGTCAAGAATATTTTTCGTATCTTAAGGATAGTCTAGAATGTCTCCATGAGATTGTCGAAGAGGATAGCATAAATAAACCACTTGATAGAGAAGTTAGGTATGCATGCTTATATGCCAAACTATCTCAGGAGATTTTAGAATGTTTAAGAGCAACATGCCCTAAATCCTTTTGTACTAAAGATAAAGTCATTATGTCATGCTCTATGCCTAGTATTAAGCATGCGACTCTTGATATGCCTTGTTCTATGCCAAAAGTAATGCAAGTGAACTTTGATGTGCCTGCAAGTACTTCTAGATCAGAAACGCAAAAAGTAGCAAAACCAACTAATGTTCCCATCATTCCATCTACAGGAGTAATCAGTGACACTAAGGCAAGCGGGTCAAAGCCTCCAGGCAATACAAAGCAAGATAGGACCTCGAAAGCTAAGAGTGATCAATGGAAGAAAGTAGAAGACCACCCTAGGAACAATAAGTTTGTGTTGAATAAGGCGAATCATGTTGATTCTAGTATTAGCTATAAGCGTCTTGTAATTAATTGAATTCTGCTACTACTTGCAAAACATGTAATGAATGCTTGATTTCTGGTATTAATCATTAATGTGTTGTGAATGATTTGAGTAATGTTGTTAAATCTCCGGTAAACAATGTTAACACTATAAAACAGGAAAAGAAAGTCAGAAAACCAAGGAGAAAGAAGGCTAGAAAACATTGGAAACCAACAGGAAGAAAATTTAGTAATGTAGGTTATTAATGGATACCTACTGGCCGTAAATTCAATCTTAATGAGTTGTGCCCTAAATTATCTAGATCAATGCCCATTAGGAAATGGATGCCCATTGGTAGAGTGATACCTTTAAGAAGTGAACACACTTTGAATAGAACTTCTAGTCCTGCATCTACCTCTAGTGATCTCATTGATTCTATTTCTGATGTGAGTGTTCCAATCTCGTTTACTAACCAAGTGGAACCCATTCTCGCATGGGGATCCAAATTTTCCAGTCATCCATACTTGTGCGTGTTCAACTGCAGTTCCTCAAATCGTTCTTTGGTACCTAGACTCGGTCGTTCCAAGTATATGACTGGAGATCGCTCACGGCTCATAAACTTTGTGAGTAAATTCATTGGGATATTAGATTCGGGAGCGATCATTTTGGGGCAATTATGGGTTACGGAGATTATGTTGTTGGAGATAGTGTAATTTCCAAGGTATATTATGTTGAAGGTCTTGGCCATAATTTGTTTTCTATTGGTCAATTATGTGATTCTGATCTAGAGGTGGCCTTTAGAAAACATTCATGCTTCGTTAGAGAACTAGATGGTGTTGAACTTTTGAAAGGAACACGTGGAACCAATTTGTACACCATCTCTATAGAAGACATGATGAAGTCCTCTCCAATCTGCTTGTTATCAAAGGCTTCGAAAACAAAGTCTTGGTTATGGCATCGTCGTCTCATTCACTTGAATTTCGGCACCTTTAATGATCTTTCTAGAAAGGACCTCATAAGAGGCTTGCCCAGATTAAAGTATGAAAAGGATCATCTTTCTTCAGCATGCCAATTGGGAAAAAACAAGAAATATGCCCATAAACCCAAACCTGCAAACTCAGTTATGGAAGTTTTTCATACTCTTCATATGGACTTATGTGGACCAATGAGAGTGCAAACGATAAACGAGAAGAAATATGTGATAGTCGTTGTTGATGACTACTCTCGGTTTACTTGGGTAAAGTTTTTAAGGACAAAGGATGAAACTCCAGATGTCATCATCAAACTTATCAAACAGCTGCAGGTTCGATTTAACAAAACTGTCGAATTATCCGTGCGGACAATGGGCGAGTTTGTTAACAAAGAACTAAGTCGGTTTATGAAAGCATTGAATCACCATCAAAGAAGTGTTCCACGTACTCCTTAACGAGCGATGTAGTTGAAAGACAATCGGACTCTTGTGGAAGCCGCAAGAACTATGCTAATTTACTCAAATGTTCCAATGTTTCTCTGGTGAAGCCATTGCCCTTTGCTTGCTATACCCAAAACTGTTCCCTTATTCACACAACTCATGGAAAAACTCCATACGAACTTGTCCACAATCGAAAACCTGATCTCTCTTTCCTTCGTGTGTTCGGTGCTTTATGTTATCCAACGAATGATGGTCAAGATTTAAGTAAATTAAGAGCTAAGGCGGACATTGGAGTTTATGTGGGTTATGCACCAAACCGGAAGGGTTACCGAATCTATAATAAAATAACCCGAATATCATGGAAACTATTCACATCACGTTCGATGAGTCATGCGGGCAAATGGCTCTGGACAATCTAGTTCAGGACCCGCATCTCAACATTCATCTTGTAGTCCCATCGGTTCTTCTCTTGTCGAGAATCCTCACCTGAGTTCCATATGTACCCTTGAGAAGAAGATTTGAAGAAATTGTTTGATCCGATGTTTGATGAATACTATGAACCTCAGGACATTAACCATACTACACCATCAACAGAGGCGGCTCCTAATCCTGTCAACACAGATAATCCATCTACTTACGTGTCATTGCCAAGCGCTGCTGCAGATCACTCATCATCATCCTCAAATCCTCAATCTTCGAGTGTACATCATGGAAATGTTTCTGCCAACTATGATGGAGATAACCCATTTGCCACTCCAGAAGATGCACCATTTGAAAACATTTTTGCTCGATCCATCATCCGAACCATCTTCATCGGGAGGCCTCAACTCTGCTACATCAGTTCCTCAACCACAACCACACGAGAATTTCAGAAAATGGACACATGATCATCCATTGGACAATATCATTGGGAATCCCTCTCGTCCGGTATCCACTCGTAAACAACTAGCTACCGACGCCTTATGGTGCTTCTTCAATTCCATCCTATCAAAGGTCGAACCAAAAGATGTTAAAACCGCAATGTCGAGGACGGTTGGTTCAATGCAATGCAAAAAGAAATCCACGAGTTCGATCGACTTGATGTTTGGGAATTGGTACCGCTCCTGGCGTGCTATGATCGTTTCTTTCAAATGGATCTTCAAAGTAAAACTTGATGAGCATTGTGATGTGTTGAAGAACAAGGCAAGACTAGTCGCAAAAGGATATCGTCAAGAGGAGGGTATTGACTTTGAGGAATCATTTGCTCTGGTTGCACGTATCGAGGCAATCAGAATCTTCTTGGCTAATCTTTGCTAGTAAGAACATGGTGGTTTATCGGATGGATGTGAAACGCCTTTCTCAATGGAGATCGAGCGTCCTACTCATGTCTATCGCTTGAAGAAGGCTCTTTATGGCTTGAAACAAGCTCCAAGGGCATGGTATGATACATTGTCAAAGTTTCTCTTAACCAGCGGATTCACAAAGGAGCAGTTGATCCCACATTTTTCACCCGAAAGTCAGGCAAACACTTAATTCATGTTCAAATCTATGTTGATGATGTTATTTTTGCCTCGAACGACCCTAATGAATGTGACCGTTTTTCAAAAGAAATGGGCTCCAAATTTCAAATGTCTATGATGGGACAAATGTCATTTTCTTGGGATTACAAATTTCACAAAGTTAAGGAGGCATTTTTATTAATCAATCTAAATATGCAAATGAAAATTTAAAGAAATTTGGATTTGATACTTGTGACCCTGTTGACACTCCCATGGCGGAGCGTACTAAACTGGATGAGGACCACTCAGGAATCATGGTTGATCAAACAAAATATCAAAGCATGATTGAATCCACGATGTACCTCCATGACCCGATAGACCGATATTCGTTACATTTGTATGCATGTGTGCTAGATACCGGCTAAGCCTACCAAAAGCACCTTGAAGCGGTTAAGCGGGTCTTTCGGTATCTCCAAGGAACCATTAACATGGGACTTTGGTATCCCAAGGACACCAATATGTCACTAACAGCATATGCAGATGCAGACCATGCAGGGTGTCAAGATACACGTCGAAGCACGTCAGGTGGTGCTCAATTCTTAGGAGAAAAGCTTGTAAGCTGGTCTTCTAAGAAACAAATGAGTACGTCTATATCCTCTACAGAGGCGGAATACATAGCCATGTCATCTTGTTGTGCACAAATCCTATGGATGAGATCACAATTATCTGACTATGGCTTTGAATTCAACAAAATCCCTCTGTATTGTCATAACAAAAGTGCCATTGCTCTCTCCTACAATAACGTTCAACATTCAAGAGAAAAGTATATCGACATTCTACATCATTTCATCAGGGATCAAGTGGAGAAAGGTGTGGTGGAAATATATTTTGTGAGAACTGAATATCAGCTGGCAGACATCTTCACTAAAGCTCTTCCTAGAGAACGTTTTGAGTTTATTCTTCCACGACTTGGACTAAAGAGTCTACAGCCGGAAACACTCAAAGCGTCTTGAGAGGAAGACAAGCGATAAGGATTTTTCTTCAACTATCTCTTGTACATATCTTATCAAAAAGCAAAATACAAAATTACAAAACCCACAAAAAGAAAATAGAAAAATATAAAATTTCAAAATCTATAAAAATCAGAAAATCTTTGAAAAAGCCCAAAAATATTATTTTTCTTTAATCAAACTTTTGTTTTTCGATAACATCTACGGACTTTGAATTGTCACTCAAAGAATGGCATGGGTCTTTTCATGAAGTTCGAATGTTCATAAAAAAAATAAATAAATAAAATTTGATGAAGAAAAATGATGGTTTATTGTCATTTCAGTGATAACCCGTTTTAAAGGAAAGAACAGAGCCATACTTAACCTAAATTTTGAAACCTCATGCTCTGATTCTAATAACAAATGTTTGTCGCCAAAAAGACAAATATTTCCTTCACAAATATTTTTCCTTCTAAATATTCTTCTGAAAAATATTTGTCATCTTATGAAAACAAAATTGCTTTGAAAATAACTTGGAATGTATTTTTTGAAAATCATATGGACTTGTCATTTGTCAAAATCTCTATCTCTCAATCAACAACTTCGGTCATTGATTGAGGGGGAGAATGATTTCAAACAATTGAAAAATTAATTCAAAAAGGTTATTTTTCAAACAATTGGCGTGAAAATGAGCAAGGTCTAATTTTGGATAATCAAAAAGAAATTTGTTTTATACAATTGGATCCAGACCTTGGCTAATGTTATGTTTTCATAAGATACTTAAGCATGTTTAATCATTGGAGTTTAAAGTTTCAGAATCTGATCCTTATCAGTTAAAATATTTTTTCAAAAGCAAGTCACAATTCTCCTCAAAAATTTTCAAAATTAATTTAAATCAATAGAGATCACAAATCTCAAAGGATTTGAAAATTTGTGAACGGGGAAGAATTTGTGATCTAAATTGGATATAAACTGATAATTCGATAAGTGGTTTTGAATTATAATAACAAGCTCTCCTCCCTACATGTGCCAAATGATTTCAAATTTTCCATGCACATGTTAAGGGGGAGCATCTATCTTAAACCAAATAGAATTGAAACGTGATTGATTTGTCTCAAAGTGCAGGTTCCTTCTAATATGTGCAAAACTCTTTCGAATCTCGATGCACATACTGAGGGGGAGCAATCGTAATAAAACCTCATCCTTCTCTAAATTGTTTTAACCAAAGTATTTAAAATACTAGATTTGATCGGGAAGTGATGATGATCATTTTAGAAAATGTTAATCAAAAGATTGGATCTTTCATTCTCAATCTAAGATTTCAAAAGTCCTCTTGCCTCCATGTGCTAAAATAATTTCTAATACTTGAAGCACATGTTGAGGGGGAGCATTTCTAAAATATCAAAAAAATTAAGGTACAAAATGCTTTGATTTTATATCACAAGTACCTTGATTGATTTTCAAATGGTTTCCAATTCGTTTAAGGCGGAATGAACAATACCAAAAGACAGACCAATTTATGTTATGCATGGAGATATAAGGATGGTTAGGTTAGGTATTCGTTCCCACGATCCCGCTAGAGCGGAGGGATCTACCCAGGGACAATCCACTAGATAGTGTAGAGTCCTTAGGTATGAAAAAGGAGAAAAATGAGAATATGGGAAGAGTGTGGACTGAGGCGAGCTAGTACTTTGGAATAAACCCTACAAGGTTCTTGTTATGGAGTCTCAGTAAGCACAGAAGGGGTTAAAGAATGAAAAAGAATTGAATGTGAAAAGGGTGAAAAGAAATAGCCCTCCAGTTATTCAACCTTAGGGCAGAAACCGGGTTCAATTCATATGCTATTGGTTGTTACCAAGGTAACACCGGTATTGAAGACAAGACGTCATGGACCCAGTGACGCACTGCACCAAACTTCACAAGCTACTCAAGTTCCTCTTAAAAGGACTTGTTTCATTCTCACGGGGAACCTACATAAGCTATCAACTCTCTCTTAGAGATTGTTGATATTGAAGAAGGAGACCCTCTCCCTAGTCTCCGGCATAGGAACCAAATATGCACTATTGAGTCTAGAGCCAAGAGATCATCAATAAATCTCATTAGGACACAATCTATGAAGTCTCATTGTTTCACACAATGTGGAAAGTCAGAATATATCTTAAGAGTCCTACGCATTATCCTTGTGGTAATTGCCAAAACATCTGAGTGATATGCTATCATATTCACAATGAAGATGGAAAACCTTCTAGAGCCAACATCAAACAAGCTCTTGGTGGGTAGCATGTGAGATCTATCCAATAGATCAACCATGTGACAACTGGATTAAAACGATGGGGTAATTCAATCTTGAATCAACCTTGGTCCAGGAAATGGATTGACGGATACCTTTGAACAACCAGTTGTTGTGCTTAAAAATTCTTTTCTTTAGCACGTCGACCGTGTATTATGTTTTCAAAAATTAAAAGGGTATTTATGATAGATAACTGAATTTTATAAAACCTTCGTTGTATTGCAAAACCCTTTATATTAAGCAATACACGATTGTTTTCAAATCTTTTTCATCAATCAGTGAATCTTAATTCGCTGATTCACTCACTCCGTGTTGTCTTCTTTGAGACGTTCTGGTTTGAGAACAGCTAGAGCAGCTGTGAAACCCTGTCAAGGAGATTCTTAGGAATTATACCGATCACGAGCGTACTTATCTTGATCAACGGAGAACCATGGGCCGTGTACCTCAATTCAACGAAAGTGATCAAATATACTTTCGTGCGCTTTATTGCTAACTGTTGTATGCAGGGAAACCCGACGGTTGCAGCTGATCAGAATTGATAAGTCATTCCATAGCCACATGCTCACACATCACATCCATTTCAAAGAAATCATGATATATGCATATCTTCATCAAGTGATTCTGATATCTTCACTCCATGCTTCTGCTACGCTGCTGCAAATATCAAGAATCATCAAAAGCTTCCGCAACTCTAATAAGAAGATATCATGATCCAGAATGTGAGCATGTCGGTCCAAAAGTCACAACTTCACATGATGGCAACACTTCAAAGGATAAGTCAGAGATTTATGGTGGCAGATGATCTCAATGTTGGCTCAAAACTCATCCTCACGTGGATCAGTTAAAGACCTCCACTTGAAATATCAAAACTTGCGGTACATGAAGAATCAAAGGCTACGGACTATAGAGCAAAGAACTTAATCAAGAATCCAAGAACAATCAAAATGTAATATATGTTTGTATTCTATGTACATTAAGGTGACCTCCCTTAGGGGGAGATTGTTAGGATTTAGAAAATCCGGTAGTTAAATAGTCGGTCACCTCAAGTATATGTATTCGTTTGAAAGCTCGTAGTCGTAGTCATTTAATGTTAGTAAGTAGTTTGTTATGTAACACCGTGGAGGACGGACGGGTCTTTGCCCACTGTATGCCTGATCCACAACCCGTAGGAGGCGTATCTTGTAAGAAACTATAAATACCCTCTACCTCCCAAGGTAGAGGGTTGGAGCTTTTAATATCATTTTTCTTTGTCTCACTAAGTTCCCAACTCTCTTTACTTTCTCTCTCTAAAACTCATATCATACGCCACTTGTGATTACATGTTTGTATGTTTATGAAATCCAATATGTTACAATTTTTCTTTAGATAGAAATGAAGTCTTTTGAATAGTCCTAGCAAGAAGATTTCTTAAAGAGAAATTGTTAGAATGATCTATCACTATCCAACAATTTTTAAAAAATTTTGTTTTAAGAGATTTCCTTCTTTGTATTTTTCAAACATACACGGATCGTATCAAGTTTTTAAAGTACAATATACTATAAGAAACTTGGTAACGAAGCTCTGATACCAATTGTAGAAAACTAGAAGGGGGGGTTGAATAGTTTTACCGATTAAAACTTAGTTTTAAACTATTTAGATCGACTTATGTCAATCTATTTAATGTATGTGTTGGATGATGATAGGTAAACATATAAATAAGTAATGCAAAGATAAAGAGTAAAGGAACATAAAACCACGACACGAGTATTTATAGTGGTTCGGCTACAAGGACACCTTCCTTGCCCTACTCCACTCCCCGAGTTCCCCACTCGAGAGTTCGTAAGCACTACACAACACAACCTCCTTAATGTGCTGGAGAAGCCTTCACAATGTCGCCTACTCTTTATCCGGTACAAGGCTAGACACTGGGTTCTTCCACGAGGTAGAACCAAACCTATCACAACGTCGCCTATACTTAGTCCGGTACAAGGCTAAATACCGAGTTCCATTACAAAGGAGGAACTACTACCCAACACTACACCACTACACGACTACCCCAAAGGAGACACACTCCTTATTACAACATCATACGGATATCAATAGCCTTTAACCCAAACTATTTATCTTGTACAACGATGCACCATATCGAATGTACACCCTTAGAACCTTTCACTAAGGCCTTTAACACGACCCTCCGACACCTTTTACTAATGCCTTTGACACGACCCTTTGGCACCTTTCACTAATGCCTTCGACACGACCCTTTGGCACCTTTTACTAATGCCTTCAACATGACACTTCTATGGAGGGAGAAAAGAACTATCAACAAGATACACTTCAGTGGTCTTGATGATGACGAAGCATAGCAACTCATGACCTTGAGCTTGCACGTCTTCAGGAGGTGGTGATCTCGCCTTTAAGAGGAACCTAGAGAATCAACCAAACATAAAATTACATAGAATGATCCTTTGGATATGAGGTTAGAGATATTACAATACTAAGAGAGAGTATGTGTAAAAAGGGTAGTGAGCAAGAGAGAAATAGCTCACTATTTATAGACAAATTGTGTATTGTTCCACAGTTCCCACGGATCCCTCCCCAGAGGGATCCGGCTAGTGCAATCCTAGGGATCCGGCTGCTCAGTCAGCTTAAGTCCGGATTTTGGGTTACAAACCGGGTTATGGGTTATTTGTTATGAACCATGGGTTATGGGTAATGTTTTATGGATAACCAACAAGATACAATGTATCTAAACATTGGGTCATGGGTTTTGGGTCATGGATCATGGATAATACCCAACATGACTTCATGCATGATGTCATGCAATGGGTCATGGGTTATGGATCAAGCTCCATGGGTATGGGTCATGGAATGTTGGTTTTACCCAACAACATTCATTGTACCTAGTTAATGGATCATGGGCCATGGGTCATGGGTCATGGACTTTGGTTTTTACCCATTACATTACCTATTACGATATATACTAAGTATATATTTACATTTCCATATTATGTAAACACTAGTTGTTATACATATGCATTTCTGTAAGATGTAAACAATAATACTTGTTAACTGTTTTATATGAAAATGTAAGTGTGTTACTAAACTATTGGCTCAAACCATTTACGTATTTTATTTTTTTCGTTAAAATGATTTTACGTTTGTTATCGACAAAAAATTAGAAGATCGTAAAATATAAATATACGTTTTTATGGCTTATTTGTATTAACAAAAGGTTAATTTTAAACTAAAGTAAGCTTAAACTAAAACCAAACACTAATCCCACACCAATGGGTTACGGCCAAATAAGCAAATCCAAACAAATCGCAACCCTTAATGCGTTGTTGGGCCCAAAGGCTTAAACACAAACATACTTCAGACCAAACACTAACACAGACACAAACCTTAACTCAAATTCCAATACTAAAACAATCGGACAAACACCTCTTGATCTTTTGAACCGAGGTGCAAACGAACAAAACCCTCTTAGGTTTGGTTATACCAAACCGAGATCCAAAAAATAACATAACCTAGTGGTACGTGTAAAACCCACATTTCTGAACATGTTAAAATACCCAAAATCCCCTTTAATCTCGAACTTATGAATAACGTTAATTATTAAAATATTTCGTCACGACTATAACTTAAATATCTAAATCGTTAACACCGAACAAATAAAAGTAATATGAAAATAAAATTTACACTAAAATAACTTCTACACAAGATTTTGTCACATGTTTTCTTTTATTTGTCCCTAGCCGAATTATTATAGGTGCACAAATGTATCGAATTTTGAATTGAGACCAAGTTCGTGATTGGCGTAAATATGGCAAGTTCCCATTTTAATTCCTTGATTGATTGGCGTTTCCATTTTTTCCCCTCCCCATTCGGTTGGCAATAAAGACCGGATATCACAATTTTTTGTCGCAAAACCAAAATCACAAAAATGTCAAAAACCCTAGAACCTATCTAAAAAGGCACGGCTGCCATTTTTTTTCTGCTCCACATTTCTGTCGATTAAGGAAGGCAAACAAAGGAGGCTCGTACGTGATCCTTGGTAAGCTGGTGATCGTGGGTAAAGCGTTGGAAACATACGTAGGTTTTGTACTTGGGTCGAAGGTTTGTGGCTATTTCGGTGGTGGTTTGTTTCGACCCATACTCAGTTTTGATCGTGTCCTTTTTCTTGTAATCACGCTACAAGGGTAACACTTCGACCTCGTTTAATTATTCCTTTGATTGTTTTTCCTTCGAATGTATTCTTGGCCATTTTTGAAATCGACAAGCATGCATGTATAATCAAATATTCACGTCACATGAAACAATAAGAATAACGTGATAAGAACTTGTGCTTTCGAATCATTTGCTTTCCGTTTTGACCGTCCCATGATTTTTATGAATCGACCCATGTTATTTCTACCTTAGTCGAACCTTTTAACATGTCCTAAAAACTAGAAATAAAACCTAGAAAACCTAGGTACTCAAGATAAGGGGCGTATGGTATTGTTATAAGAACTAGGGTTTCTGTTGTAAATGATTATACGTGATATCATGTGCCTTGTTTCCTTGTCGATTTGGTGTGTGTCTTGCCTTTATTGTATCAGGTTGAAAGGGAATAATAAGAAACGTGTATGTCTCGACTTGATTCTTTTCGTGTCGCTAATGATCTATGTATTATGTCTTGAATTGTTTTGTGGTGTCGTATGGGTGGATTTGGATTTGATAGGTCACGACTAGGTTAATGCACATAGGAGGATCGTTATAATCTTGTTTGAATTTGGTCACGACTTGCTAAAATGAAAATGGTAATCGACCTAGATTAGGATCTTTAAAAAGGTTTTGGTTTTAATCAAAGAAAATGGACTAATATTGTTAACAATAAAACATGAAGGGTTGGTTCGTTAAAATGGTAAAAGAATGAATTAATTTGTAAACTAAGTGAAACTTGTGATATTTACACTTTTAACCTTATACTTTATGATAATGACATTTTAGACCCTGAACTGTTATAACTTGTCATAAATGTACCCTAAACTTATATAGATTGTCATAATAAACCCTAGTCTATGATAAGTCATTATATTGAAACCCTAATTTGACTAATTCGGAATTAAGAGCCCTAAACCTAATCATTACTTATCCGGAAACCCTAAGTTACTAAATATGGAAACATGCTAAAAATGGAAAGTTACTAAAACGAGAAAACTGCTAAAAGTAGAAAGCTGTCTAAAATGGGTAATCTGATTTTAATAAACGTTATTTAATTCATATAGGTTCCGTCTGTGAGTGGTCATCTCGTGACCTTTCTTTTCCTATTTACTTGCTTTGAATAAGATACAGATATTCTGACCTTTCTTGTAAGGTTTCTCATGATCTCTATGCACCTTTTGATCTCTTGCTATTTTGAATTGAACCTTTGCTTTGAAATATTGAATTGAACTTTTGATATTGAACCTTGCTATTGAACCTTGCTATTGAACCTTGTTATTGAACGATTGCTATGAACCTTTGAATTGTGAGCCTTTGCTATTGAACCTTTGCTATGATCTTTTGAATTGTGATTCATTGATATTGAACCTTTGATTATGATGACTTATATATTGCTACACTTTGGACTTTGCTTTTGACCCTTCAGTTTGATACCCGAGCCATTAACTAGGCATGGGGGTTCCATGTCCGTGTCATTGATGCACCAATGGCATGACTCCAGTGTGGTCGAGTGATGTGCCACACCATCCCTATATTGTTTATTGCAGATATGGCCACTAATATTTTTACAGGGGCATATGGATGCATCCTAGATTTGTTTTGTATTGATAGTACTACATTGGTTTGGTGATTGATGTTGTGTGCAATACACGTCATTCACATATTGAGAAGTCGCTCCTCTATGGTTACTATGGCTACTGTTGTATGATATGGTTTGTTGGTTTGGGCTCGTGGTAGATTACTGACTTCCTTTACCCTACTCTATACCTTTGATATACCTTATGAATTATCTAATGCTCCATATTTTGTTCTCAGTTCAGTTTCATTGTTTTGCTTTGTATATCTGTTCACTGGGCTTTTTAAGCTCAGCCGCATTTCTTTTTCTTGCGGCAGATTGTTAAGCTAGGAGCTAGGGCTATCTTTGGGGATTGAGAGTAGGAGCTGAGTGTGGATTGACCCTAGTCATCATAGACTTTGATACCATTGTTATTTCTATTTTTGAGACTTAAACTTATTATGTTTCCTTTCCTTTTGGTTATCTTTTGGAATTCATGTAACGTTCAAGTCATGTTGACTTGTTATCTTTTGGTATTTATTTAAGACTTCCGCTTGCGTTTGTTTTATGTATGTTCTGATTTGACACCATAATGTGATACTTCTACCCTTGTCGGGTTGGGGTGTTACAATTATGGTATCAGAGACAAGGTTTTGACCTGTAGAGCCTAGGCTATGACCTGTGAGGATTGGGTAGACATTCGGTTCCTTCTGCATTTTTCCCTTTCGTATCTTCATCCTTATTTTGACCTTGCTAATTGTTTTGATAATCGTTCAGATGGTGAACACGCACCACAACGGGTGATGGGGACGAGGAAGTCCCTAACACGGAGGCCACGATTGCGGCTGCTCTCGCTAACCATTTCCCGGGCCTTATCTGCTGAGATGATGACACGAATTATTAGTGAATTCCGTAATGGTGCTAGTTCTTACGGAGGTGGTGGTGGTCAACCCACCGATATTCATGTATGGCTCAAGCGGTTTGGTAAGTGAAGCCCCTTGCATTGATTTCTTTGCCACCCTACGGGCAGAGGAATTTGGATCACTCATATGGAGAAGCTGTTTGAGGTATTGGGATGTGGGGACGAATTTAAGACTAGGTTGGCTGCTTTCAAATTGGAGGGTGATGCGCAGAATTGGTGGAAAGCGCATAAGCAGGCCAAAGGAGGAGAAGGCTATGCCACTACTTGTACCTAGACCGAATGCGCAACACCTTCTACCAGCGGTATTTTCCTTTGGCAGAGCAGGAGAGGTTCGATAGGGAGTATAACACCATCAACCAATTTGAGAATGAAAACTCAAGGAGTATATGCGGCAATTTTTAGGTTGGCTAGTTTTGTGGGACCGATTGCTGGGGATGCTGTAAGGCAGGCAAAACACTTTAAATGGGGGTTGAAGAAGTGGGTTCTATATCGTATTCTCAACAATGACTATGAGGATGTGTCAGCATTTAACGACGCAGCTCGTAGTATTGAGATCTTTCACGAGGGGAGTAGTTACGATAAACGGAACCGGGATGGTGATCGCATTCAACCGAGGGGTTATGTTGGTGAACACAGGGGACAGACAGGCAGGGGCTATGAGTCGAGGGGTCAGACTAACCGGGGTTATGATCAGAGGGGTCAGTCGGGTAGGATTTTTTTATCAGAGGCGTCAGGAGTCAAGGGGTCAGGACCAAAGGTCCCTTGCTAGGTATGGGAATGACCGAACGGTTCACAACAACAACAATCAGAGGCAGTGGAGAGATCAGTCGTCCAGGGGAAATCAGCAGGACCGTACGTCGGGGTCTACTAATCAGAGGAGGCCTACTAAGGTGTTACCTCCTCCACCTATTTATGCTACTTGTGGGAAATGCACATCTAGGTATTAGTCGTAAGATTACTAGGGGTTGTTATCATTGCGGGTCCACGAATCACAAGGTGAGGATTGCCCCAGCGAGAATTCGATTGTGCCGATGAACCATGCCAAACCACCTCCTACCACTGGTTGTGTTTATTCAGTCACTCATGATCAGGCGGCTAACACGTCAGGTACTATTACAGGCATTCTTTATATTGGCGACCGTACTATTTTCGCATTGTTTGACACTTGTGCTACACACTCCATCATATCCATTACTTTTGCTAAGAAACTTAATATGATCCCAACACCATTAACTAATCATTTATCCATCTCAACACTAATGAAAAACCATGTACTCATCGATCATGAATTTGTGAATTGTCCCTTACGGTTTGATGACCGCATTCGTTCGACGAATTTGCTTCCTCTTGATATGGTTGACTTTGATGTGATTTTGGGCATGGATTGGCTGGCTTTCCATAAATAGAGCTACCATTGATTGCCATGCCAGAAATGTGATCTTTGGCAATTTACATCGGCCTGATTTTGTTTATCATGGTTCGCAACCTCTTAAATCTGCTAAAATTATTTCGGCTATGAAAGCATGAACTTTGATTTCCCATGGTTGCCACGGTTTCCTGGCTTTTATTAAGGATACATCTTTGGAGAGTCCTCGAATTGAAAGTCTTTCGGTTGTACCAGATTTTCCCGACGTTTTCCGATGAACTTCACGGTATTCCTCCGCTAGGGAAGTTGAATTTGGCATCGAATTGATCCCAGTGCGAACCTATTTCCAAAGCTCCTTATCGTATGGCTCCCATCGAATTGAAGGAGTTTAAGGATCAATTGCAGGAACTCTTAGAAAATGGCTTTATTCGACCTAGTGTTTCTCCTTGGGGTGTACATTTTGTTTGTTAAGAAGAATGATGGAAGTATTCGACTGTGTATCAACTATCGTGAACTTAATCGTATCACCATCCGTAATCGTTATCCACTTCCGCGTATCAATGATTTGTTTGATCAATTGCAAGGTGCTAAGTTCTTTTCGAAAATTGATTTGAGGTCTGGTTATCACTAATTGCGTGTGAAGGAGCAAGATGTTCCTAAGACCGCGTTTCGTACCCTATATGGTCACTACGAGTTTTTGGTCATGCCTTTTGGCTTGACAAACGCCCCCGTTGTCTTCATGGACCTGATGAATCGCATATTTCATTAGTATCTCGACAAATTTGTTATCGTATTTATGTGACATCCTTGTTTATTCTAAGACTGAAAGAGATCATGAGCAGCATCTTCGGATTGTATTAGAAACTCTTCGGCAGCATAAGTTATATGCCAAATTCTCTAAGTGAGAGTTTTGGTTTACAAGTTGCTTTCCTAGGTCACATCGTATTCGCAAATGGTATCACCATGGATCCAGCTAAGGTGGAGGCTATCACAAAATGGCGAGACCAACTCTTTGTGACGAGATTAGGAGTTTTCTAGGACTTGCGTTACTACAGACGGTTTGTTAAAGGGTTCTCGCATCTAGCTCGCCCGGCGTAATTGATGAGGAAGGGTGAGAAATTTGTTTGTACAGAGGAGCGTGAGAAGAGTTTCAAAGAGTTGAAATAGAGGTTGGTATCCGCTCCTATTTTGACTCTTCCATCTGGTTCTGGGGGTTATCAGATTTATAGTGACGCGTCAAAGAAGGGTTTAGGTTGTGTTCTTATGCAGCATAGGAAAGTGATTGCTTATGCTTCGAGGCAGCTAAAGCCTTACGAGGAGAATTACCCGACCCATGATCTAGAATTGGCTGCTGTTGTTTTTGCATTGAAAATTTGGAGGCATTATTTGTATGGCGAGTCGTGTGACATCTTCACTGACCACAAGAGTCTCAAATACATCTTCACCCAGAAAGAGCTTAACATGAGCGAGGCGATGGTTAGAACTTCTCAAAGATTATGACACGAATATTCAATACCATCCGGGCAAAGCGAATGTTGTCGCTGACGTACTTAGCCAGAAATCTGGTATGATAGCAAGTCTTGAAATCGAACCTCGGATTCTTAACGAACTAGAGATTTTGGATGTTGAACTTTGTGTACGAGGTTATGGTGGATATTAGGCTAGTATGAAGATAGAGTCCAATCTTATATTATGGATTAAGGAAGCTCAAAAGGATGATGGTGAGCTTTGGTATGTGGTTCAGAATGTTGAAGAGGGTAAGCAGTCGGAGTTCAGAGTGGATGACTCTGGCGTGGTATAGTTTGAAGATCGGCTTTGTGTTCCTAATGATCCCGCTTTACGTGAGGATGTGTTGTCTGAGGCCCATAGTTCCCCGTTCACTATTCATCCTAGTACTACCAAGATGTACCGGGATCTCAAGCAACGTTTTTGGTGGAGCGGCATGAATCAGGATGTAGCTTTGTATGTTGCCAGGTGTTTGACGTGCCAGCAGGTCAAAATCAAACATCAGAGGGCAGTGGTTTGCTTCAACCATAGGATATTCCTACTTGGAAGTGGGATGAAATTTCTATGTACTTTGTCACTGGTTTGCCTCTTACTCGTAAAAGACATGATGCAATTTGGGTGGTCGTTGATCGGCTAACCAAGTCTGCTCACTTCTTACCTATTTGTATGGATTATCGTGTTAGTAAATGGGCAGAGATTTTTCAGCAGGAAATTGTTAGGCTCCATGGTACTCCAACAGCTATTGTGTCAGACAGAGATCCGCGGTTTACTTCTCTTTTTTGGAATGGCCTACATAAAGCTTGGGGTACTCTTCTTAAGTTTAGTCCGTCTTTTCATCCTCAGAGAGATGGTGGTCAGAGAGGACCATTAGGACTTTGGAAGACATGTTAAGGGCATGTGCATTAGAGTGGACTGGGAGTTAGGATGCGTACTTGTGCTTGGTGGAGTTTGCCTACAACAATTGGCATGCTAGCATCAAGGCAGCACCTTATGAGCTTCTGTATGGGAGAAAATGTAGAGCACTTATTTGTTGGGACGAGGTAGGTGAACGTTTGATTGAGGGGCCGGAAATTATTGAGATTACTAATGAAAAAGTGGCGGTTGCCAAGGAGAAGTTGAAAGAGGCCCGTGCTTGACGAAGAGTTATCTGATAAGCATCAACGTGATTTGGAGTTTCAAGTTGGGGATCGCGTATTTCTGAAAGTATCGCCGTTCCGGCGTGTGAAACGTTTTGGGATCAAAGGAAAGCTTAGTCCTCGGTTCATTGGACCGTTTGAGATTCTTGAGCGTATTGGGGAGGTTTCTTATCGTTTGGCTCTACCTCCGATTATCGCATGTTCACGACGTTTTCCATGTATCTCTTCTGAGGGGATACAATTATCATCCATTGCATGTAGCATCTTATCCTTTTGATCAGATTCAACCTGATATGTCTCTTTCGGAGGAACCCGAAGCTATTTTGGATCGACAAGATATAGTCATGGGAAACAAAGTTATTCCGTTTGTTAAAATTCTTTGGAGGAATCACCCAGGCGTGAAGCTACTGGAACCGAGGAATCGATGCGAACAAGTTACCCTCATTTCTTTTTGTAGTCTAGTATGTCTCCGTTTAGTTTTATTTCAATTTCGCGAACGAAATTTTCTTTTTAAAAGGGAAGAGTTGTAAAACTCACATTTCTGAACATGTTAAAATACCCAAAATACCCTTTAATATCGTACTTATGAAAGACTTTAATTATTAAAATATTTCGTCACGACTATAACGTAAATATTTAAATCGTTAACACCCGAACAAGTAAAAGTAATACGAAAATAAAACTTACACTAAAATAAACTCTACACAAGATTTTGTCACGCGTTTCTTTTATTTGTCCCTAGCCGAAATAATTAGAGGTGCACAAATGTATCTAGTTGTGAATTGAGACCAAGTTCGTAATTAGCGCAAATATGGCAAGTTCCCATTTTAATTCCTTGATTGATTGGCGTTTCCTTTTGTCCCCTCCCATTCGGTTGGCAATAAAGACCGGATATCACATTTTTGTCGCAAAACCAAAATCAAAAAGTTCAAAAACCTAGAACCTATCTCAAAAGGCACGGTACGCTACTTTTTTCGCTCCATCTTTCGTCAATCAAGGAAGGCAAACAAAGGAGGCTCGTGCGTGATCCTTGGTAAGCTTCGTGATCGTGGGTAAAGCTACCGGAAGCGTCGCGTGGGGTTTGTACTTGGGTCGAAGGTTTGTGGCTATTTTGGTGGTGGTTTGTTTCGACCCATACTCAGTTTTGATCGTGTCCTTTTTCTTGTAATCACGCTACAAGGGTAACACTTCGACCTTGTTTAATTATTCCTTTGATTGTTTTTCCTTCGAATGTATTCTTGACCATTTTCGAAATCGACTAGCATTCATGTATAATCGAATATTCATGTCACATGAAATAATAAGAATAACGTGATAAGAACTTGTGCTTTCGAATCATTTATTTTCCGTTTTGACCGTCCCATGATTTTTATGAATCGACCCATGTTATTTCTACCTTAGTCGAACCTTTTAACATGTCCTAAAAACTAGAAAACCTAGGTAATCAAGATAAGGGGTGTATGGTATTGTTATAAGAACTAGGGTTTCGGTTGTAAATGATTATACGTGATATCATGTGCCTTGTTTCCTTGTCGATTTGGTGTGTGTCTTGCCTTTATTGTATCAGGTTGAAAGGGAATAATAAGAAACGTGTATGTCTCGACTTGATTCTTTTCATGTCGCTAATGATCTATGTATTATGTCTCGAATTGTTTTGTGGTGTCTTATGGGTGGATTTGGATTTGATAGGTCACGACTAGGTTAATGCACATAAGAGGATCGTTATAATCTTGTTTGAATTTGGTCACGACTTGCTAAAATGAAAATGGTAATCGACCTAGATTAGGATCTTTAAAAAGGTTTTGGTTTTAATAAAAGAAAATGGACTAATATTGTTAACAATAAAACATGAAGGGTTGGTTTGTTAAAATGGTAAAAGAATGGATTAATTTGTAAACTAAGTGAAACTTGTGATATTTACACTTTTAACCCTATACTTTATGATAATGACATTTTAGACCCTGAACTATTATAACTTGTCATAAATGCAACCTAAACTAATATAGATTGTCATAATAAACCCTAGTCTATGTGAAGTTACTAAAACGAGAAACCTGCTAAAAGTGGAAAGCCGTCTAAAATGGGTAATCTGATTTTAATAAACGTTATTTAATTCATATAGGTTCCGTACAGTGGGAGTGATCTCGTGACCTTTCTTTTCCTATTTACTTGCTTTGAATAAGGTACAGATATTCCGACCTTTCTTGTAAGGTTTCTCATGATCTCTATGCACCTTTTGATCTCTTGCTATTTTGAATTGAACCTTTGCTTTGAACCATTTAATTGAACCTTTGCTATTGAACCTTGCTATTGAACCTTGCTATTAAACCTTGGTATTGAACCTTGTTATAGAACCATTGCTAGGAACCTTTGAATTGTGAACCTTTGCTATTGAACCTTTGCTATGATCTTTTGAATTATGAATCATTGATATTGAACCTTTGATTATGATGACTTATATATTGCTACACTTTGGACTTTGCTTTTGACCCTTCAGTTTGATACCCGAGCCATTAACTAGGCATGGGGGTTCCATGTCCGTGTCATTGATGCACCAATGGCATGAATCCATTGTGGTCAAGTGATGTGCCACACCGTCCCTATATTTTTTATTGCAGACATGGCCACTAATATTTTTGCAGGGCGTATGGATGCATCCTAGATTTGTTTTGTATTGATATTGCTACATTGGTTTGGTGATTGATGTTGTGTGCAGTACACATCCTTCACATATTGAGGGGTCGCTTCTCTATGGTTAATATGGCTACTATTGTATGATATGGTTTGTTAGTTTGGGCTCGTGGTAGATTACTGACTTCCTTTACCCTACTTTATACCTTTGATATACCTTATGAATTGTCTAATGCTCCATATTTTGTTCATAGTTCAGTTTCATTGTTTTTCTTTGTATATCTGTTCACTCGGCTTTTTAAGCTCAGCCGCATTTTTTTTTCCTGCGGCAGGTTGTTAAGCTAGGAGCTGGGGCTATCTTTGGGGATTGAGAGTAGGAGCTGAGTGTGGATTGACCCTAGCCATCATAGACTTTGATACCATTGTTATTTCTATTGTTGAGACTTAAACTTATTATGTTTCCTTTCGTTTTAGTTATCTTTTGGAATTCATGTAACGTTCAAGTCATGTTGACTTGTTATCTGTGGAAAACTAGAAGGGGGGGTTGAATAGTTTTACCAAATAAAACTTCGTTTTAAAATATTTAGATCGACTTATGCCAATCTATTTGGATGTGTATGTTGGACGTTGATAGATAGATATATAAATGGGTAATGAAAGATAAGGAGTAAGAAGCACATAACCACTACATGAGTACTTATAGTGGTTCGGCTACAAGGACACCTTCCTTGCCCTACTCCACACCCAGAGTCACCTACTCGAGAGTTCGTAAACACTACACGAAACCAAATCCTTATGGTGGAGAAGCCTTCACAACGTCGCCTACTCTTTTTTCGGTACTAGGCTAACCACCGGGTTCTTCCACAAGGTAGAACCACACCTATCATAACATCGCCTACCCTTTATCTGGTACTAGGCTAGATACCGAGTTCCATTATAATGGAAGAACTACTACCCAACACTACACAACACCTATCCCAAAGGAGACCCACTCCTTATTACAACATCATCAAGGATATCAATATCCTTGGATACAACCTATCTCTATTTGTATATCGATGCACCTCATCGATTATACAACCTTGGCATCTTTCACTAATGCCACTTGACTTGACTTCTAGGCATCTTTCACTAATGCCCTTGACACGGACGTTTGGCACCTTTCACTAATGCCTTCGTCTTGACTCCTTTAGCATTCTTCACTAATGCTTTTGACACGGACGTTAAGCACCTTTCACTAATGCTTTCGTCTTGACTCTTTCGGCATCCTTCACAAATGCCTTTGACACAACACTTCTATGGAGGAAGAAAGAACTATCAACAAGAGAACCTCAGTAGTCTTGATGATGACGAAGCAAGGCAACTCATGGACTTGAGCTTGCTCGACTTCAAGAGGTGGTGATCTCGCCTTTAAGAGGAACCTAGAGAATCACACAAAAACAAAATACAAACTACATAGAGAGATCCTTAGGATCTGAGGTTAGAAGGTTACAATACTTTGGGAAAGTATGTGTGGGAGTGGCAACCCAAAATGAAGAAATGGCTCACTATTTATAGAAGAAATTTAGCTACTGTTCCACGGATCCCTCACTTGAGGGATCCGTCCAGTGTAATCCTGGGGATCCGTGGGACACTCCCCTTTGCCCATGGGTTTTGGGTCATGGGTCATGGGTTATGGGTCATGGGTCCTAGACTTT
>OU343221.1:81043964-81378463 GCA_910596185.1 Chrysanthemum makinoi | reverse complement strand
AGATATTTATAACATCATAAGAAACGAGAAACGATGTTAACTTGTCAATGCAATATCTAAAGTAGATGTTGCGCAACCCATTAGACCACCTGTTTTGTGACCTCTTATTGTTTTTCTACTTGGTTGAAACCATAGATGGTGCATACACAAAACTACCTTTTCAAATACTTTAAAGTCACACTGTACATTTGTAGTAGTTCTTCTGTCCCATGACACAATAGTAATGTCGATTCTTTCTTATAAAACAATGGACATAAACATTAGCTGAAATCAGATACTTCCTTTAAATGGCGAGTATGCTGGGTATCTTTTATGAGAGGATGGGAGTACAAAATATTTGATATTTAAGGTCAAACAAATAACCAGATTATCACATAAAGATGGTATGAGTTCTGCTCAATGAAAGTAGCTCGTCACATTATTTCTTCTAAATTATTAACTAGAAAACGTAGAGTGTTACCCATAGTTTTCAAAGACCTTTAAAGTTGTCATATCAGATTTAAAAGGTAAAAATTAAGTCTGGTTGAGCTCAAAAGTCAAACCTTACCTTTCTATTAGAAATTTATTTCAGAAAGTCCCTTGTTTGGGACTGTTTTTTAAATGTTTTGTCTCATTTAGGATGTGGATGCGTAGAACTGTTTTACTATTTGAGAGAAATTCGAAAGTATTTCCCTTTCACTCCTACGAATATAGAAAAATTACAACAATAGTCCCTGTGGTAATAGTTACCCTCGCGCCCCTTATCTTTTATAAATTTTTCATTTTGTTTTTAACTTTTCGTGTATATAAACATCACAAACTAGGGTTAGCCTCATTTTGCAAACCCAAAAAATCAATATCATATCTCTCACTCACTCTCACTTCCGGCACCAGATCGCCGTCCATCATCAACCGTCACGTCGCCATCACCGGGACACAAGAAACAAGAAGACCTACAGTTCGTAGGTGTTGGTTTGATTTATTTGTGGGTATTTTTGGTTCGAGTTTGGTTCGTGTTTTTGGTTCAAGTCTTCACCTATACATCTTCTCACTTTTCTTTCTTCTATATTCTTGTGGGTATGTTATGCGCTATAATCTATCTTCATTTTTATTTAAAAACCGATTATAAATCGTTTTATTTGTTGTTCGTGGATTAAAAACCGGTTAACACATTTTTGATAAGATTCGTGTGGTTGAAAGCTTTTAAATGGTGTTTGTGGTTTTTATCTGAATCAGGTTGAGTTTATAACCTGACCAGCGTTTTGGGTCGGATCATTTTTGGGTCAGATCATTCGTCTTGCTTGTATTTGGTTGGGTATTTTGATGAGCTTGTTTATTTGGAATTGATATGGTGTATATGGTTGTGTTAATGTCAGATTTATTTAAACCAGCTTTGGGGTGTGGTCGTTCCTTTGATCTCGGCTCACAATGAGAATCACGAGGGTGTTTGTTGTTTTGAGTTTATTTTCGGCTTGCGTAATATTCTGGATGAGTTTTTTTGATTTTGATTTTTTGTTTTAGCTTGTGACATAGATTATTTTTTTGCGGCTTACGTATTATAACTCGTTTCGATGTGTTATTTGGTTTGGTTCAAGAGAGAGTCACCCTGTAACACCCCAACCCGACAAGGGTAGAAGTATCACATTATGATGTCAAATCAGAACATACATAAAACAAACGCAAGCGAAAGTCTTAAATAAATACCAAAAGATAATGTTAATACAAATAAGCCGTAAAAACGTTTATTTATATTTTACGATTTTCTAATGTTTTGTCGATAACAAACATAAAATCAGTTTAACAAAACAAATAAAATACGTAAATAGTTTAAGCCAATAGTTTACTAACACATTTACGTTTTCACATAAAACACTAAACAAGTAAAAGTGGTTTTATGATTTAGTAATACATATGTACAACAACTAGTGTTTACATATTGGGTAAATATATACATAACTAGTATGTATCATAATGGGCAATATAAATGGGTAGAAACTTAAGTATTTGACCCATTGAATGTAGTTGGGTATAACTCAAAGTCCATGACCCATACACATGGAGCATAACCCATAACCCATTGCATGACATCATGCATAAGTCATATATGGATATTATCCATGGCCCATGGTTTTAACCCATGACCCATGGACTAGATGCATTGCATCTTGTAGATACATTGTATCTACTTAGATACCCATGGTCCAAAGTCTAGGACCCATGACCCATGACCCAAAACCCATGGGCAAAGGGGAGTGTCCCACAGATCCCCAGGATTACACTGGACGGATCCCTCAAGTGAGGGATCCGTGGAACAGTAGCTAAATTTCTTATATAAATAGTGAGCCATTTCTTCATTTTGGGTTGCCACTCCCACACATACTTTTCCCAAGTATTGTAACCTTCTAACATCAGATCCTAAGGATCTCTCTATGTAGTTTGTATTTTGTTTTTGTGTGATTCTCTAGGTTCCTCTTAAAGGCGAGATCACCACCTCTTGAAGTCGAGCAAGCTCAAGTCCATGAGTTGCCTTGCTTCGTCATCATCAAGACTACTGAGGTTCTCTTGTTGATACTTCTTTCTTCCTCCATAGAAGTGTTGTGTCAAAGGCATTTGTGAAGGATGCCGAAAGAGTCAAGACGAAAGCATTAGTGAAAGGTGCTTAACGTCCGTGTCAAAAGCATTAGTGAAGAATGCTAAAGGAGTCAAGACGAAGGCATTAGTGAAAGGTGCCAAACGTCCGTGTCAAGGGCATTAGTGAAAGATGCCTAGAAGTCAAGTCAAGTGGCATTAGTGAAAGATGCCAAGGTTGTATAATCGATGAGGTGCATCGATATACAAATAGAGATAGGTTGTATCCAAGGATATTGATATCCTTGATGATCTTGTAATAAGGAGTGGGTCTCCTTTGGGATAGGTGTTGTGTAGTGTTGGGTAGTAGTTCTTCCATTATAATAGAACTCGGTATCTAGCCTAGTACCAGATAAAGGGTAGGCGATGTTATGATAGGTGTGGTTCTACCTTGTGGAAGAACCCGGTGGTTAGCCTAGTACCAGAAAAAGAGTAGGCGACGTTGTGAAGGCTTCTCCGCCATAAGGATTTGGTTTCGTGTAGTGTTTACGAACTCTCGAGTAGGTGACTCTGGGAGTGGAGTAGGGCAAGGAAGGTGTCCTTGTAGCCGAACCACTATAAGTACTCAAGTAGTGGTTATGTGCTTCTTACTCCTTATCTTTCATTACCCATTTATATATCTATCTATCAACGTCCAACATACACATCCAAATAGATTGGCATAAGTCGATCTAAATATTTTAAAACGAAGTTTTATTTGGTAAAACTATTCAACCCCCCCTTCTAGTTTTCCACAGATAACAAGTCAACATGACTTGAACGTTACATGAATTCCAAAAGATAACTAAAACGAAAGGAAACATAATAAGTTTAAGTCTCAACAATAGAAATAACAATGGTATCAAAGTCTATGATGGCTAGGGTCAATCCACACTCAGCTCCTACTCTCAATCCCCAAAGATAGCCCCAGCTCCTAGCTTAACAACCTGCCGCAGGAAAAAAAAATGCGGCTGAGCTTAAAAAGCCGAGTGAACAGATATACAAAGAAAAACAATGAAACTGAACTATGAACAAAATATGGAGCATTAGACAATTCATAAGGTATATCAAAGGTATAAAGCAGGGTAAAGGAAGTCAGTAATCTACCACGAGCCCAAACTAACAAACCATATCATACAATAGTAGCCATATTAACCATAGAGAAGCGACCCCTCAATATGTGAAGGATGTGTACTGCACACAACATCAATCACCAAACCAATGTAGCAATATCAATACAAAACAAATCTAGGATGCATCCATACGCCCTGCAAAAATATTAGTGGCCATGTCTGCAATAAAAAATATAGGGACGGTGTGGCACATCACTTGACCACAATGGATTCATGCCATTGGTGCATCAATGACACGGACATGGAACCCCATGCCTAGTTAATGGCTCGGGTATCAAACTGAAGGGTCAAAAGCAAAGTCCAAAGTGTAGCAATATATAAGTCATCATAATCAAAGGTTCAATATCAATGATTCACAATTCAAAAGATCATAGCAAAGGTTCAATAGCAAGGTTTAATAGCAAGGTTCAATAGCAAGGTTCAATAGCAAAGGTTCAATTAAATGGTTCAAAGCAAAGGTTCAATTCAAAATAGCAAGAGATCAAAAGGTGCATAGAGATCATGAGAAACCTTACAAGAAAGGTCGGAATATCTGTACCTTATTCAAAGCAAGTAAATAGGAAAAGAAAGGTCACGAGATCACTCCCACTGTACGGAACCTATATGAATTAAATAACGTTTATTAAAATCAGATTACCCATTTTAGACGGCTTTCCACTTTTAGCAGGTTTCTCGTTTTAGTAACTTTCCATAGACTAGGGTTTATTATGACAATCTATATAAGTTTAGGTTGCATTTATGACAAGTTATAATAGTTCAGGGTCTAAAATGTCATTATCATAAAGTATAGGGTTAAAAGTGTAAATATCACAAGTTTCACTTAGTTTACAAATTACTCCATTCTTTTACCATTTTAACGAACCAACCCTTCATGTTTTATTGTTAACAATATTAGTCCATTTTCTTTTATTAAAACCAAAACCTTTTTAAAGATCCTAATCTAGGTCGATTACCATTTTCATTTTAGCAAGTCGTGACCAAATTCAAACAAGATTATAACGATCCTCTTATGTGCATTAACCTAGTCGTGACCTATCAAATCCAAATCCACCCATAAGACACCACAAAACAATTCGAGACATAATACATAGATCATTAGCGACATGAAAAGAATCAAGTCGAGACATACACGTTTCTTATTATTCCCTTTCAACCTGATACAATAAAGGCAAGACACACACCAAATCGACAAGGAAACAAGGCACATGATATCACGTATAATCATTTACAACCGAAACCCTAGTTCTTATAACAATACCATACACCCCTTATCTTGATTACCTAGGTTTTCTAGTTTTTAGGACATGTTAAAAGGTTCGACTAAGGTAGAAATAACATGGGTCGATTCATAAAAATCATGGGACGGTCAAAACGGAAAATAAATGATTCGAAAGCACAAGTTCTTATCACGTTATTCTTATTATTTCATGTGACATGAATATTCGATTATACATGAATGCTAGTCGATTTCGAAAATGGTCAAGAATACATTCGAAGGAAAAACAATCAAAGGAATAATTAAACAAGGTCGAAGTGTTACCCTTGTAGCGTGATTACAAGAAAAAGGACACGATCAAAACTGAGTATGGGTCGAAACAAACCACCACCAAAATAGCCACAAACCTTCGACCCAAGTACAAACCCCACGTACGTTTCCAGCGCTTTACCCACGATCACGAGCTTACCAAGGATCACGTACGAGCCTCCTTTGTTTGCCTTCCTTGATTGACAGAAAGATGGAGCAGAAAAAAAGTAGCAGCCGTGCCTTTTGAGATAGGTTCTAGGGTTTTTGAACTTTTTTTGATTTTGGTTTTGCGACAAAAAATGTGATATCCGGTCTTTATTGCCAACCGAATGGGGAGGGGACAAAAAGGGAAACGCCAATCAATCAAGGAATTAAAATGGGAACTTGCCATATTTGCGCTAATTACGAACTTGGTCTCAATTCACAATTCGATACATTTGTGCACCTCTAATAATTCGGCTAGGGAAAAATAAAAGAAAACGTGTGACAAAATCTTGTGTAGAATTTATTTTAGTGTAAGTTTTATTTTCGTATTACTTTTACTTGTTCGGTGTTAATGATTTAAATATTTAAGTTATAGTCGTGACGAAATATTTTAATAATTAACGTCTTTCATAAGTTCGAGATTAAAGGGTATTTTGGGTATTTTAACATGTTCAGAAATGTGAGTTTTACAACTCTTCCCTTTTAAAAAGAAAATTTCGTCCGCGAAATTGAAATAAACGAAACGGAGACATACTAGACTACAAAAAGAAATGAGGGTAACTTGTTCGCATCGATTCCTCAGTTTCCCAGGTAGCTTCACGCTCTGGGTGATTCCTCCAAAGAATTTTAACAAACGGAATAACTTTGTTTCCCATGACTATATCTTGTCGATCCAAAATAGCTTCGGGTTCCTCCGAAAGAGACATATCAGGTTGAATCTGATCAAAAGGATAAGATGCTACATGCAATGGATGATAATTGTATCCCCTCAGAAGAGATACATGGAAAACGTCGTGAACATGCGATAACTGCGGAGGTAGAGCCAAACGATAAGAAACCTCCCCAATACGCTCAAGAATCTCAAACGGTCCAATGAACCGAGGACTAAGCTTTCCTTTGATCCCAAAATGTTTCACACGCCGGAACGGCGATACTTTTAGAAATACGCGATCCCCAACTTGAAACTCCAAATCACGTTGATGCTTATCAGCATAACTCTTCTGTCAAGTACGGGCCTCTTTCAACTTCTCCTTGGCAACCGCCACTTTTTCATTAGTAATCTCAATAATTTCCGGCCCCTCAATCAAACGTTCACCTACCTCGTCCCAACAAATAAGTGCTCTACATTTTCTCCCATACAGAAGCTCATAAGGTGCTGCCTTGATGCTAGCATGCCAATTGTTGTAGGCAAACTCCACCAAGCACAAGTACGCATCCTAACTCCCAGTCCACTCTAATGCACATGCCCTTAACATGTCTTCCAAAGTCTGAATGGTCCTCTCTGACTGACCATCTGTCTGAGGATGAAAAGACGGACTAAACTTAAGAAGAGTACCCCAAGCTTTATGTAGGCCATTCCAAAAAAGAGAAGTAAACCGCGGATCTCTGTCTGACACAATAGCTGTTGGAGTACCATGGAGCCTAACAATTTCCTGCTGAAAAATCTCTGCCCATTTACTAACACGATAATCCATACAAATAGGTAAGAAGTGAGCAGACTTGGTTAGCCGATCAACGACCACCCAAATTGCATCATGTCTTTTACGAGTAAGAGGTAAACCAGTGACAAAGTACATAGAAATTTCATCCCACTTCCAAGTAGGAATATCCAATGGTTGAAGCAAACCACTGCCCTCTGATGTTTGATTTTGACCTCCTGGCACGTCAAACACCTGGCAACATACAAAGCTACATCCTGATTCATGCCGCTCCACCAAAAACGTTGCTTGAGATCCCGGTACATCTTGGTAGAACTAGGATGAATAGTGAACGGGGAACTATGGGCCTCAGACAACACATCCTCATGTAAAGCGGGATCATTAGGAACACAAAGCCGATCTTCAAACTATACCACGCCAGAGTCATCCACTCTGAACTCCGACTGCTTACCCTCTTCAACATTCTGAACCACATACCAAAGCTCACCATCATCCTTTTGAGCTTCCTTAATCCATAATATAAGATTGGACTCTATCTTCATACTAGCCTAATATCCACCATAACCTCGTACACAAAGTTCAACATCCAAAATCTCTAGTTCGTTAAGAATCCGAGGTTCGATTTCAAGACTTGCTATCATACCAGATTTCTGGCTAAGTACGTCAGCGACAACATTCGCTTTGCCCGGATGGTATTGAATATTCGTGTCATAATCTTTGAGAAGTTCTAACCATCGCCTCTGTCTCATGTTAAGCTCTTTCTGGGTGAAGATGTATTTGAGACTCTTGTGGTCAGTGAAGATGTCACACGACTCGCCATACAAATAATGCCTCCAAATTTTCAATGCAAAAACAACAACAGCCAATTCTAGATCATGGGTCGGGTAATTCTCCTCGTAAGGCTTTAGCTGCCTCGAAGCATAAGCAATCACTTTCCTATGCTGCATAAGAACACAACCTAAACCCTTCTTTGACGCGTCACTATAAATCTGATAACCCCCAGAACCAGATGGAAGAGTCAAAATAGGAGCGGATACCAACCTCTATTTCAACTCTTTGAAACTCTTCTCACGCTCCTCTGTACAAATAAATTTCTCATCCTTCCTCATCAATTACGTCAGTGGCAGAGCTAGATGCGAGAACCCTTTAACAAACCGTCTATAGTAACCCGCAAGTCCTAGAAAACTCCTAATCTCGGTCACAGTAGTTGGTCTCGGCCATTTTGTGATAGCCTCCACCTTAGCTGGATCCATGGTGATACCATTTGCGAATACGATGTGACCTAGGAAAGCAACTTGCTGTAACCAAAACTCGCACTTAGAGAATTTGGCATATAACTTATGCTGCCGAAGAGTTTCTAATACAATCCGAAGATGCTGCTCATGATCTCTTTCAGTCTTAGAATAAACAAGGATGTCGTCAATAAATACGATAACAAATTTGTCGAGATACTAATGAAATATGCGATTCATCAGGTCCATGAAAACAACAGGGGCGTTTGTCAAGCCAAAAGGCATGACCAAAAACTCGTAGTGACCATATAGGGTACGAAACGCGGTCTTAGGAACATCTTGCTCCTTCACACGCAATTAGTGATAACCAGACCTCAAATCAATTTTCGAAAAGAACTTAGCACCTTGCAATTGATCAAACAAATCATTGATACGCGGAAGTGGATAACGATTACGGATGGTGATACGATTAAGTTCACGATAGTTGATACACAGTCGAATACTTCCATCATTCTTCTTAACAAACAAAACAGGTACACCCCAAGGAGAAACACTAGGTCGAATAAAGCCATTTTCTAAGAGTTCCTGCAATTGATCCTTAAACTCCTTCAATTTGATGGGAGCCATACGATAAGGAGCTTTGGAAATAGGTTCGGCACCTGGGATCAATTCGATGCCAAATTCAACTTCCCTAGCAGGAGGAATACCAGGAAGTTCATCGGGAAAAACGTCGGGAAAATCTGGTACAACCGAAAGACTTTCAATTCGAGGACTCTCCAAAGATGTATCCTTAATAAAAGCCAGGAAACCGTGGCAACCATGGGAAATCAAAGTTCATGCTTTCATAGCCGAAATAATTTTAGCAGATTTAAGAGGTTGCGAACCATGATAAACAAAATCAGGCCGATGTAAATTGCCAAAGATCACATTTCTGGCATGGCAATCAATGGTAGCTCTATTTATGGAAAGCCAGCCAATCCATGCCCAAAATCACATCAAAGTCAACCATATCAAGAGGAAGCAAATTCGTCGAACGAATGCGGTCATCAAACCGTAAGGGACAATTCACAAATTCATGATCGATGAGTACATGGTTTTTCATTAGTGTTGAGATGGATAAATGATTAGTTAATGGTGTTGGGATCATATTAAGTTTCTTAGCAAAAGTAATGGATATGATGGAGTGTGTAGCACAAGTGTCAAACAATGCGAAAATAGTACGGTCGCCAATATAAAGAATGCCTGTAATAGTACCTGACGTGTTAGCCGCCTGATCATGAGTGACTGAATAAACACAACCAGTGGTAGGAGGTGGTTTGGCATGGTTCACTGGCACAATCGAATTCTGCTTGGGGCAATCCCTCACCTTGTGATTCGTGGACCCGCAATGATAACAACCCCTAGTAATCTTACGACTAATACCCAGATGTGCATTTCCACAAGTAGCATAAATAGGTGGAGGAGGTAACACCTTAGTAGGCCTCCTCTGATTAGTAGACCCCGACGTACGGTCCTGCTGATTTCCCCTGGACGACTGATCTCTCCACTGCCTCTGATTGTTGTTGTTGTGAACCGTTCGGTCATTCCCATACCTAGCAGTGGACCTTTGGTCCTGACCCCTTGACTCCTGACGCCTCTGATAAAAAAATCCTACCCGACTGACCCCTCTGATCATAACCACGGTTAGTCTGACCCCTCGACTCATAGCCCCTGCCTGTCTGTCCCCTGTGTTCACCAACATAACCCCTCGGTTGAATGCGATCACCATCCCGGTTCCGTTTATCGTAACTACTCCCCTCATGAAAGATCTCGATACTACGAGCTGCGTCGTTAACTGCTGACACATCCTCATAGTCATTGTTGAGAATACGATATAGAACCCACTTCTTCAACCCCCATTTAAAGTGTTTTGCCTGCCTTACAGCATCCCCAGCAATCGGTCCCACAAAACTAGCCAACCTAAAAAATTGCTGCATATACTCCCTTGAGTTTTCATTCTCAAATTGGTTGATGGTGTTATACTCCCTATCGAACCTCTCCTACTCTGCCAAAGGAAAATACCGCTGGTAGAAGGTGTTGCAGAATTCGGTCCAGGTACAAGTAGCAGCATAGCCTTCCCCTCCTTTGGCCTGCTTATGCGCTTTCCTCCAGTTCTGCGCATCACCCTCCAATTTGAAAGCAGCCAACCTAGTCTTAAATTCGTCCCCACATCCCAATACCTCAAACAGCTTCTCCATATGAGTGATCCAGTCCTCTGCCTCCGTAGGGGTGGCAGCAAAACTGAATGCAAGGGGCTTCAGCTTACCAAACTGCTTGAGCCATACATGAATATCGGTGGGTTGACCACCACCACCTCCAGAAGAACTAGCACCATTACGGAATTCACTAATAATTCGTGTCATCATCTCAGCAGTAGTAAGGCCTGGGAAATGGTTAGCGAGAGCAGTCGCAATCGTGGCCTCCAGGTTAGGGACTTCCTCGTCCCCATCAGCTCCGTTGTGGTGCGTGTTCACCATCTGAACGATTATCAAAACAATTAGCAAGGTCAAAATAAGGATGAAGATACGAAAGGGAAAAATGCAGAAGGAACCGAATGTCTACCCAATCCTCACAGGTCATAGCCTAGGCTCTACAGGTCAAAACCTTGTCTCTGATACCATAATTGTAACACCCCAACCCGACAAGGGTAGAAGTATCACATTATGGTGTCAAATCAGAACATACATAAAACAAACGCAAGCGGAAGTCTTAAATAAATACCAAAAGATAACAAGTCAACATGACTTGAACGTTACATGAATTCCAAAAGATAACCAAAAGGAAAGGAAACATAATAAGTTTAAGTCTCAAAAATAGAAATAACAATGGTATCAAAGTCTATGATGACTAGGGTCAATCCACACTCAGCTCCTACTCTCAATCCCCAAAGATAGCCCTAGCTCCTAGCTTAACAATCTGCCGCAAGAAAAAGAAATGCGGCTGAGCTTAAAAAGCCCAGTGAACAGATATACAAAGCAAAACAATGAAACTGAACTGAGAACAAAATATGGAGCATTAGATAATTCATAAGGTATATCAAAGGTATAGAGTAGGGTAAAGGAAGTCAGTAATCTACCACGAGCCCAAACCAACAAACCATATCATACAACAGTAGCCATAGTAACCATAGAGGAGCGACTTCTCAATATGTGAATGACGTGTATTGCACACAACATCAATCACCAAACCAATGTAGTACTATCAATACAAAACAAATCTAGGATGCATCCATACGCCCCTGTAAAAATATTAGTGGCCATATCTGCAATAAACAATATAGGGATGGTGTGGCACATCACTCGACCACACTGGAGTCATGCCATTGGTGCATCAATGACACGGACATGGAACCCCCATGCCTAGTTAATGGCTCGGGTATCAAACTGAAGGGTCAAAAGCAAAGTCCAAAGTGTAGCAATATATAAGTCATCATAATCAAAGGTTCAATATCAATGATTCACAATTCAAAAGATCATAGCAAAGGTTCAATAGCAAAGGCTCACAATTCAAAGGTTCATAGCAATGGTTCAATAACAAGGTTCAATAGCAAGGTTCAATAGCAAGGTTCAATATCAAAAGTTCAATTCAATGGTTCAAAGCAAAGGTTCAATTCAAAATAGCAAGAGATCAAAAGGTGCATAGAGATCATGAGAAACCTTACAAGAAAGGTCAGAATATCTGTATCTTATTCAAAGCAAGTAAATAGGAAAAGAAAGGTCACGAGATGATCACTCCCGCTGCACGGAACCTATATGAATTAAATAACGTTTATTAAAATCAGATTACCCATTTTAGACAGCTTTCCACTTTTAGCAGGTTTCTCGTTTTAGTAACTTTCCATTTTTAGCAGGTTTCCATATTTAGTAACTTAGGGTTTCCGGATAAGTAATGATTAGGTTTAGGGCTCTTAATTCCGAATTAGTCAAATTAGGGTTTCAATATAATGACTTATCATAGACTAGGGTTTATTATGACAATCTATATAAGTTTAGGGTACATTTATGACAAGTTATAACAGTTCAGGGTCTAAAATGTCATTATCATAAAGTATAAGGTTAAAAGTGTAAATATCACAAGTTTCACTTAGTTTACAAATTAATTCATTCTTTTACCATTTTAACGAACCAACCCTTCATGTTTTATTGTTAACAATATTAGTCCATTTTCTTTGATTAAAACCAAAACCTTTTTAAAGATCCTAATCTAGGTCGATTACCATTTTCATTTTAGCAAGTCGTGACCAAATTCAAACAAGATTATAACGATCCTCTTATGTGTATTAACCTAGTCGTGACTTATCAAATCCAAATCCACCCATACGACACCACAAAACAATTCAAGACATAATACATAGATCATTAGCGACACGAAAAGAATCAATTCGAGACATACACGTTTCTTATTATTCCCTTTCAACCTGATACAATAAAGGCAAGACACACACCAAATCGACAAGGAAACAAGGCACATGATATCACGTATAATCATTTACAACAGAAACCCTAGTTCTTATAACAATACCATACGCCCCTTATCTTGAGTACCTAGGTTTTCTAGGTTTTATTTCTAGTTTTTAGGACATGTTAAAAGGTTCGACTAAGGTAGAAATAACATGGGTCGATTCATAAAAATCATGGGACGGTCAAAACGGAAAGCAAATGATTCGAAAGCACAAGTTCTTATCACGTTATTCTTATTGTTTCATGTGACATGAATATTTGATTATACATGCATGCTTGTCGATTTCAAAAATGGCCAAGAATACATTCGAAGGAAAAACAATCAAAGGAATAATTAAACGACGTCGAAGTGTTACCCTTGTAGCGTGATTACAAGAAAAAGGACACGATCAAAACTGAGTATGGGTCGAAACAAACCACCACCGAAATAGCCACAAACCTTCGACCCAAGTACAAAACCTACGTATGTTTCCAACGCTTTACCCACGATCACGAGCTTACCAAGGATCACGTACGAGCCTCCTTTGTTTGCCTTCCTTAATCGACAGAAATGTGGAGCAGAAAAAAATGGCAGCCGTGCCTTTTTAGATAGGTTCTAGGGTTTTTGAACTTTTTGTGATTTTGGTTTTGCGACAAAAATTTGTGATATCCGGTCTTTATTGCCAACCGAATGGGGAGGGGAAAAAATGGAAACGCCAATCAATCAAGGAATTAAAATGGGAACTTGCCATATTTACGCCAATCACGAACTTGGTCTCAATTCAAAATTCGATACATTTGTGCACCTATAATAATTCGGCTAGGGACAAATAAAAGAAAACATGTGACAAAATCTTGTGTAGAATTTATTTTAGTGTAAATTTTATTTTCATATTACTTTTATTTGTTCGGTGTTAACGATTTAGATATTTAAGTTATAGTCGTGACAAAATATTTTAATAATTAACGTCATTCATAAGTTCGAGATTAAAGGGGATTTTGGGTATTTTAACATGTTCAGAAATGTGGGTTTTACACAGCCACTAGGTTATGTTATTTTTTGGATCTCGGTTTGGTATAACCAAACCTAAGAGGGTTTTGTTCGTTTGCAGCCTCGGTTCGGCAACAGCATCAAGAGGTGTTTGTCCGATTGTTTTAGTATTGGAATTTGAGTTAAGGTTTGTGTCTGTGTTAGTGTTTGGTCTGAAGTATGTTTGTGTTTAAGCCTTTGGGCCCAACAACGCATTAAGGGTTGCGATTGGTTTGGATTTGCTTATTTGGCCGTAACCCATTGGTGTGGGATTAGTGTTTGGTTTTAGTTTAAGCTTACTTTAGTTTAAAATTAACACCTTTTGTTAATACAAATAAGCCATAAAAACGTTTATTTATATTTTACGATCTTCTAATTTTTTGTCGATAACAAACGTAAAATCATTTTAACGAAAAAAATAAAATACGTAAATGGTTTGAGCCAATAGTTTAGTAACACACTTACATTTTCATATAAAACAGTTAACAAGTATTATTGTTTACATCTTATAAAAATGCATATGTATAACAACTAGTGTTTACATAATATGGAAATGTAAATATATACTTAGTATATATCGTAATAGGTAATGTAATGGGTAAAAACCAAAGTCCATGACCCATGACCCATGGCCCATGATCCATTAACTAGGTACAATGAATGTTGTTGGGTAAAACCAAAATTCCATGACCCATACCCATGGAGCTTGATCCATAACCCATGACCCATTGCATGACATCATGCATGAAGTCATGTTGGGTATTATCCATGATCCATGACCCAAAACCCATGAGCCGATGTTTAGATACATTGCATCTTGTTGGTTATCCATAAAACATTACCCATAACCCATGGTTCATAACAAATAACCCATAACCCGGTTTGTAACCCAAAATCCAGACTTAAGCTGACTGAGCAGCCGGATCCCTAGGATTGCACTAGCCGGATCCCTTTGGGGAGGGATCCGTGGGAACTGTGGAACAATACACAATTTGTCTATAAATAGTGAGCTATTTCTCTCTTGCTCACTACCCTTTTTACACATACTCTCTCTTAGTATTGTAATATCTCTAACCTCATATCCAAAGGATCATTCTATGTAGTTTTATGTTTGGTTGATTCTCTAGGTTCCTCTTAAAGGCGAGATCACCACCTCCTAAAGACGTGCAAGCTCAAGGTCATGAGTTGCTATGCTTCGTCATCATCAAGACCACTGAAGTGTATCTTGTTGATAGTTCTTTTCTCCCTCCATAGAAGTGTCATATTGAAGGCATTAGTAAAAGGTGCCAAAGGGTCGTGTCGAAGGAATTAGTGAAAGGTGCCAAAGGGTCGTGTTAAAGGCATTAGTAAAAGGTGTCGGAGGGTCGTGTTAAAGGCCTTAGTGAAAGGTTCTAAGGGTGTACATTCGATATGGTGCATCGTTGTACAAGATAAATAGTTTGGGTTAAAGGCTATTGATATCCGTATGATGTTGTAATAAGGAGTGTGTCTCCTTTGGGGTAGTCGTGTAGTGGTGTAGTGTTGGGTAGTAGTTCCTCCTTTGTAATGGAACTCGGTATTTAGCCTTGTACCGGACTAAGTATAGGCGACGTTGTGATAGGTTTGGTTCTACCTCGTGGAAGAACCCGTTGTCTAGCCTTGTACCGGATAAAGAGTAGGCGACGTTGTGAAGGCTTCTCCAGCACATTAAGGAGGTTGTGTTGTGTAGTGCTTACGAACTCTCGAGTGGGGAACTCGGGGAGTGGAGTATGGCAAGGAAGGTGTCCTTGTAGCCGAACCACTATAAATACTTGTGTCGTGGTTTTATGTTCCTTTACTCTTTATCTTTGCATTACTTATTTATATGTTTACCTATCATCATCCAACACATACATTAAATAGATTGACATAAGTAGATCTAAATAGTTTAAAACTAAGTTTTAATCGGTAAAACTATTCAACCCCCCTTCTAGTTTTCTACAATTGGTATCAGAGTTTCGTTACCAAGTTTCTTATAGTATATTGTACTTTAAAAACTTGATACGATCCGTGTATGTTTGAAAACTACAAAGAAGGAAATCTCTTAAAACAAAATTTTTTAAAAATTGTTGGATAGTGATAGATCATTCTAACAATTTCTCTTTAAGAAATCTTCTTGCTAGGACTATTCAAAAGACTTCATTTCTATCCAAAGAAAAATTGTAACATATTGGATTTCATAAACACACAAACATGTAATCACAAGTGGCGTATGATATGAGTTTTAGAGAGAGAAAGTAAAGAGAGTTGGGAACTTAGTGAGACAAAGAAAAATGATATTAAAAGCTCCAACCCTCTACCTTGGGAGGTAGAGGGTATTTATAGTTTCTTACAAGATACGCCTCCTACGGGTTGTGGATCAGGCATACAGTGGGTAAAGACCCGTCAGTCCTCCACGGTGTTACATAACAAACTACTTACTAACATTAAATGACTACGACTACGAGCTTTCAAACGAATACATATACTTGAGGTGACCGACTCTTTAACTACCGGATTTTCTAAATCCTAACAATCTCCCCCTAAGGGAGGTCACCTTAATGTACATAGAATACAAACATATATTACATTTTGATTGTTCTTGGATTCTTGATTAAGTTCTTTGCTCTATAGTCTGTAGCCTTTGATTCTTCATGTACCGCAAGTTTTGATATTTCAAGTGGAGGTCTTTAACTGATCCACGAGAGGATGAGTTTTGAGCCAACATTGAGATCATCTGCCACCATAAATCTCTGACTTATCCTTTGAAGTGTTGCCATCATGTGAAGTTGTGACTTTTGGACCGACATGCTCACATTCTGGATCATGATATCTTCTTATTAGAGTTGCGGAAGCTTTTGATGATTCTTGATATTTGCAGCAGCGTAGCAGAAGCATGGAGTGAAGATATCAGAATCACTTGATGAAGATATGCATATATCATGATTTCTTTGAAATGGACGTGATGTGTGAGCATGTGGCTATGGAATGACTTATCAATTCGATCACCGCAACCGTCGGGTTTCCTGCATACAACAATTAGCAATAAAGCGCACGAAAGTATCTTTGATCACTTTCGTTGAATTGAGGTACACGGCCCATGTTCCCCGTTGATCAGTACAAGTACTGCCTGTGATTAGGTATAATTCCTAAGAATCTCCTTGACAGGGTTTCACAGCTGCTCTAGCTGTTCTCAAACCAGAACGTCTCAAAGAAGACAACACGGAGTGAGTGAATCAGCGAATTAAGATTCACTGATTGATGAAAAAGATTTGAAAACAATCGTGTATTGCTTAATATAAAGGGTTTTGCAATACAACGAAGGTTTTATAAAATTCAGTTATCTATCATAAATACCCTTTTAATTTTTGAAAACATAATACACGGTCGACGTACTAAAGAAAAGAATTTTTAAGCACAACAACTGGTTGTTCAAAGGTATCCGTCAATCCATTTCCTGGACCAAGGTTGATTCAAGATTGAATTACCCCATCGTTTTAATCCAGTTGTCACATGGTTGATCTATTGGATAGATCTCACATGCTACCCACCAAGAGCTTGTTTGATGTTGGCTCTAGAAGGTTTTCCATCTTCATTGTGAATATGATAGCATATCACTCAGATGTTCTGGCAATTACCAAAAGGATAATGCGTAGGACTCTTAAGATATATTCTCACTTTCCAGATTGTGTGAAACAGTGAGACTTCATAGATTGTGTCCTAATGAGATTTATTGATGATCTCTTGGCTCTAGACTCAATAGTGCATATTTGGTTCCTATGCCGGAGACTAGGGAGAGGGTCTCCTTCTTCAATATCAACAATCTGTGAGAGAGTTGATAGCTTATGTAGGTTCCCCGTGAGAATGAAACAAGTCCTTTTAAGAGGAACTTGAGTAGCTTGTGAAGTTTGGTGCAGTGCGTCACTGGGTCCATGACGTCTTGTCTTCAATACCGGTGTTACCTTGGTAACAACCAATAGCATATGAATTGAACCCGGTTTCTGCCCTAAGGTTGAATAACTGGAGGGCTATTTCTTTTCACCCTTTTCACATTCAATTCTTTTTCATTCTTTAACCCCTTCTGTGCTTACTGAGACTCCATAACAAGAACCTTGTAGGGTTTATTCCAGTACTAGCTCTGTCTCAGTCCACACTCTTCCCATATTCTCATTTTTCTCCTTTTTTCGTCATACCTAAGGACTCTACACTATCTAGTGGATTGTCCTTGGGTAGATCCCTCCGGCTCTGGCGGGATCGTGGGAACGAATACCTAACCTAACCATCCTTATATCTCCATGCATAACATAAATTGGTCTGTCTTTTGGTATTGTTCATTCCGCCTTAAACGAATTGGAAACCATTTGAAAATCAATCAAGGTACTTGTGATATAAAATCAAAGCATTTTGTACCTTAATTTTTTTGATATTTTAGAAATGCTCCCCCTCAACATGTGCTTCAAGTATTAGAAATTATTTTAGCACATGGAGGCAAGAGGACTTTTGAAATCTTAGATTGAGAATGAAAGATCCAATCTTTTGATTAACATTTTCTAAAATGATCATCATCACTTCCCGATCAAATCTAGTATTTTAAATACTTTGGTTAAAACAATTTAGAGAAGGATGAGGTTTTATTACGATTGCTCCCCCTCAATATGTGCATCGAGATTCGAAAGAGTTTTGCACATATTAGAAGGAACCTGCACTTTGAGACAAATCAATCACGTTTCAATTCCATTTGGTTTAAGATAGATGCTCCCCCTTAACATGTGCATGGAAAATTTGAAATCATTTGGCACATGTAGGGAGGAGAGCTTGTTATTATAATTCAAAACCACTTATCGAATTATCAGTTTATTTCCAATTTAGATCACAAATTCTTCCCCGATCACAAATTTTCAAATCCTTTGAGATTTGTGATCTCTATTAATTTAAATTAATTTTGAAAATTTTTGAGGAGAATTGTGACTTGCTTTTGAAAAAATATTTTAACTGATAAGGATCAGATTCTGAAACTTTAAACTCCAATGATTAAACATGCTGAAGTATCTTATGAAAATATAACATTAGCCAAGGACTGGATCCAATTGTATAAAACAAATTTCTTTTTGATTATCCAAAATTAGACCTTGCTCATTTTCATGCCAATTGTTTGAAAAATAACCTTTTTGAATTAATTTTTCAATTGTTTGAAATGATTCTCCCCCTCAATCAATGACCGAAGTTGTTGATTGAGAGATAGAGATTTTGACAAATGACAAGTCCATATGATTTTCAAAAAATAAATTCCAAGTTATTTTCAAAGCAATTTTGTTTTCATAAGATGACAAATATTTTTCAGAAGAATATTTAGAAGGAAAAATATTTGTGAAGGAAATATTTGTCTTTTTGGCGACAAACATTTGTTATTAGAATCAGAGCATGAGGTTTCAAAATTTAGGTTAAGTATGGCTCTGTTCTTTCCTTTAAAACGGGTTACTGTCTGAAATGACAATAAACCATCATTTTTCTTCATCAAATTTTATTTATTTATTTTTTTTATGAACATTCGAACTTCATGAAAAGACCCATGCCATTCTTTGAGTGACAATTCAAAGTCCGTAGATGTTATCGAAAAACAAAAGTTTGATTAAAGAAAAATAATATTTTTGGGCTTTTTCAAAGATTTTCTGATTTTTATAGATTTTGAAATTGTATATTTTTCTATTTTCTTTTTGTGGGTTTTGTAATTTTGTATTTTGCTTTTTGATAAGATATGTACAAGAGATAGTTGAAGAAAAATCCTTTACTGCTTGTCTTCCTCTCGAAGACGTTTGAGTGTTTCCGGTTGTTGACTCTTTAGTCCAAGTCGTGGAAGAATAAACTCAAAACGTTCTCTAGGAAGAGCTTTAGTGAAGATGTCTGCCAGCTGATATTCAGTTCATAGTTCCACCACACCTTTCTCCACTTGATCCCTGATGAAATGATGTAGAATGTCGATATACTTTTCTCTTGAATGTTGAACGTTGTTGTAGGAGAGAGCAATGGCACTTTTGTTATCACAATACAGAGGGATTTTGTTGAATTCAAAGCCATAGTCAGATAATTGTGATCTCATCCATAGGATTTGTGCACAACAAGATGACATGGCTATGTATTCCGCCTCTGTAGAGGATATAGACGTACTCATTTGTTTCTTAGAAGACCAGCTTACAAGCTTTTCTCCTAAGAATTGAGCACCACCTGACGTGCTTCGACGTGTATCTTGACACCCTGCATGGTCTGCATCTGCATATGCTGTTAGTGACATATTGGTGTCCTTGGGATACCAAAGTCCCATGTTAACGGTTCCTTGGAGATACCGAAAGACCCGTTTAACCGCTTCAAGGTGCTTTTTGGTAGGCTTAGCCTGGTATCTAGCACACATGCATACAGCGAACAGAATATCAGGTCTACTGGCTGTGAGGTACATCAGGGATTCAATCATGCTTTGATATTTTGTTTGATCAACCCTGATTCCTGAGTGGTCCTCATCCAGTTTAGTACGCTCCGCCATGGGAGTGTCAACAGGGTCACAAGTATCAAATCCAAATTTCTTTAAATTTTCATTTGCATATTTAGATTGATTAATAAAAATGCCTCCGGAACTTTGTGAAATTTGTAATCCCAAGAAAAATGACATTTGTCCCATCATAGACATTTGAAATTTGGAGCCCATTTCTTTTGAAAAACGGTCACATTCATTAGGGTCGGTCGAGGCAAAAATAACATCATCAACATAGATTTGAACATGAATTAAGTGTTTGCCTGACTTTCGGGTGAAAAATGTGGGATCAACTGCTCCTTTGCTGAATCCGTTGGTTAAGAGAAACTTTGACAATGTATCATACCATGCCCTTGGAGCTTGTTTCAAGCCATAAAGAGCCTTCTTCAAGCGATAGACATGAGTAGGACGTTCTGGATCTCCATTGAGAAAGGCAGTTTTCACATCCATCTGATAAACCACCATGTTCTTACTAGCAGCATTAGCCAAGAAGATTCTGATTGCCTCGATACGTGCAACCAGAGCAAATGATTCCTCAAAGTCAATACCCTCCTCTTGACGATATCCTTTTGCGACTAGTCTTGCCTTGTTCTTCAACACATCACCATGCTCATCAAGTTTTACTTTGAAGATCCATTTGAAAGCAACGATCATAGCACAGTCAGGAGCAGGTACCAATTCCCAAACATCAAGTCGATCGAACTCGTGGATTTCTTTTTGCATTGCATTGAACCAACTGTCCTCAGACATTGCGGTTTTAACATCTTTTGGTTCGACCTTTGATAGGATGGAATTGAAGAAGCACCATAAGGCGTCGGTAGCGAGTTGTTTACGAGTGGATACCGGACGAGAGGGATTCCCAATGATATTGTCCAATGGATGATCATGTGTCCATTTTCTGAAATTCTCGTGTGGTTGTGGTTGAGGAACTGATGTAGCAGAGTTGAGGCCTCCTGATGAAGATGGTTCAGATGATGGATCAGGAGCAAAAATGTTTTCAAATGGTGCATCTTCTGGAGTGGCAAAGGGGTTATCTCCATCATAGTTGGCAGAGACATTTCCATGATGTACACTCGAAGATTGAGGATTTGAGGATGATGATGAATGATCTGCAGCAGGCGCTTCTTGGGACAGTGACACAGAAGTAGATGGATTATCTGTGTTGACAGGATTAGGAGCCGCCTCTGTTGATGGTGTAGTATGGTTAATGTCACGAGGTTCATAGTATTCATCAAACATCGGATCAAACAATTTCTTCAAATCTTCTTCTGAAGGCGGTACATATGGAACTGCAGGTGAGGGATTCGCACAAGAGAAGAACTGATGTGACTACAAGATGAATGTTGAGATGCGGGTCCTGAACTAGATTGTCCAGGAGCCATTTGCCCGCATGACTCATCGAACGTGATGTGAATAGTTTCCATGATATTCAGGTTATTTTATTGTAGATTCGGTAACCCTTCCGGTTTGGTGCATAACCCACATAAACTCCAATGTCCGCCTTAGCTCTTAATTTACTTAAATCTTGACCATCATTCGTTGGATAACATAAAGCACCGAACAAACGAAGGAAAGAGAGATCAGGTTTTCGATTGTGGACAAGTTCGTATGGAGTTTTTCCATGAGTGGTGTGAATAAGGGAACACTTTTGGGTATAGCAAGCAGTGGAAATGGCTTCAGCCCAGAGAAACATTGGAACCTTTGAGTAAATTAGCATAGTTCTTGCAGCTTCCACAAGAGTCCGATTTCGTCTTTCAACTACATCGTTCTGTTGAGGAGTACGTGGAACACTTCTTTGATGGCTGATTCCAATGCTTTCATAAAGCTGACTTAGTTCTTTGTTAACAAACTCAGTTCCATTGTCCGTACGGATAATTCTGACAGTTTTGTTAAGTCGAACCTGCAGTTGTTTGATAAGTTTGATGATGACATCCGGAGTTTCATCCTTTGTCCTCAAAAACTTTACCCAAGTAAATCGAGAGTAGTCATCAACAACGACTATCACATATTTCTTCTCGTTTATCGTTTGCACTCTCATTGGTCCACATAAGTCCATATGAAGAGTATGAAGAACTTCCATAACTGAGTTTGCAGGTTTGGGTTTATGGGCATATTTCTTGCTTTTTCCCAATTGGAATGCTGAACAAAGATGATCCTTTTCATACTTTAATCTGGGCAAGCCTCTTATGAGGTCCTTTCTAGAAAGATCATTAATGGTGCCGAAATTCAAGTGAATGAGACGACAATGCCATAACCAAGACTTTGTTTTCGAAGCCTTTGATAACAAGCAGATTGGAGAGGACTTCATCATGTCTTCTATAGAGATGGTGTACAAATTGGTTCCACGTGTTCCTTTCAAAAGTTCAACACCATCTAGTTCTCTAACGAAGCATGAATGTTTTCTAAAGGCCACCTCTAGATCAGAATCACATAATTGACCAATAGAAAACAAATTATGGCCAAGACCTTCAACATAATATACCCTGGAAATTACACTATCTCCAACAACATAATCTCCGTAACCCATAATTGCCCCAAAATGATCGTTCCCGAATCTAACAGTCCCAATGAATTTACTCACAAAGTTTATGAGCCGTGAGCGATCTCCAGTCATATACTTGGAACAGCCTGAGTCTAGGTACCAAAGAACGATTTGAGCGACCTGCAGTTGAACACAGACAAGTATGGATGACTGGATAATTTGGATCCCCATGCGAGAATGGGTTCCACTTGGTTAGTAAACGAGATTGGAACACTCACATCAGAAATAGAATCAATGAGATCACTAGAGGTAGATGCAGGACTAGAAGTTCTATTCAAAGTGTGTTCACTTCTTAAAGGTATCACTCTACCAGTGGGCATCCATTTCCTAATGGGCATTGATCTAGATAATTTAGGGCACAACTCATTAAGATTGAATTTACGGCCAGTAGGTATCCATTAATAACCTACATTACTAAATTTTCTTCCTGTTGGTTTCCAATGTTTTCTAGCCTTCTTTCTCCTTGGTTTTCTGACTTTCTTTTCCTGTTTTATAGTGTTAACATTGTTTACCGGAGATTTAACAACATTACTCAAATCATTCACAACACATTAATGATTAATACCAGAAATCAAGCATTCATTACATGTTTTGCAAGTAGTAGCAGAATTCGAATTAATTACAGTACGCTTATAGCTAATACTAGAATCAACACGATTCGTCTTATTCAACACAAACTTATTGTTCCTAGGGTGGTCTTCTACTTTCTTCCATTGATCACTCTTAGCTTTCGAGGTCCTATCTTGCTTTGTATTGCCTGGAGGCTTTGACCCGCTTGCCTTAGTGTCACTGATTACTCCTGTAGATGGAATGATGGGAACATTAGTTGGTTTTGCTACTTTTTGCGTTTCTGATCTAGAAGTACTAGGATCTGAAGTACTTGCAGGCACATCAAAGTTCACTTGCATTACTTTTGGCATAGAACAAGGCATATCAAGAGTCGCATGCTTAATACTAGGCATAGAGCATGACATAATGACTTTATCTTTAGTACAAAAGGATTTAGGGCATGTTGCTCTTAAACATTCTAAAATCTCCTGAGATAGTTTGGCATATAAGCATGCATACCTAACTTCTCTATCAAGTGGTTTATTTATGCTATCCTCTTCGACAATCTCATGGAGACATTCTAGACTATCCTTAAGATACGAAAAATATTCTTGACACACAAGTTCGTTATTTCTAAGATGAGGGGGAATATACTTTACAGTCACAGCGTACTTAGAATCCGCAGATGCCTTTGATACAAAATTCTCATCATAGGCAAGTGGCATTTTCCCTTTTACCCGACTCTTCAGATTCTCAATTTCCTTTTGTAAAGAAGTTATTTTTTCATTGTTCTTGTCATGAGTGACTTTCATTGAATCTTATAACTCTTTGAAATGTTGTTTAACCTTTTCATTTTCTTCTAGGAAACTCTCATTTTCTTGTTGTAACATATTAATGATGTTTTGAAGATGAAAGTTTTGAGAATTCTGAGAATCTAGTGAGGAGGCATTTGGGAGCCAGTCACATCATTCTTTTCACCTTTTAACTGTGAAATTTGGGTTTTTAATCTTCTGATCGTGTTACAATGAGCTCGAATCTGTTCGTCACGTTTGCTTATTTCATAAACTGCATCAAACTCAGGAGCATTCGAGGATGTCTTGACATTTGAGGTTTTAACGTTTTCTTTAAGATGTTGATATTTTAATTGCAGAGCAAAATGTTCAACTTCCAGCTTAGAAAAATGTTTTACCAAGTTATCATGATCATCCTGTTTTATTTTCTCATGCAGTTTTGAATTGGTGTTTTCAAGCTCAATGACACGATCATGGGAAACTTTCAAAGCAATAGATAATTCATGGAATTGAGAAGCAGTAATAGAATAATTTGTAATAGTATAAAACACATCTTGAGCAACACAACTAGAAATCAAGTTATCATTTAAGGTATGCAGATTTTTCCTCTCAATTTTATTACTTTTAAGCTCACGTTCATAATCTTTGACCTCAATTTCTATTTCATTGAACACTTTTTTAATTTTTTAATCTCTGTATCAATGCCCATTTGAAGACTCTAAAATTGTTCTTTTAGTAGTTTAAAGAAAGGCATGACCTCAGTTAAATAACACTCTTTAGTTTGCTCAAAATCCCTTTCCCCTTCAGTAATCCCTGTGGGTGTAATTCTCTTCTTACATGTTTTCTCAAAGTCAACAAATAATTGATAAACTACGTATAGACTGATTAAGGTCTTGCTTTGAGTAGAAAGGGTTCTGGGCACTAAATGCATAGGTGTATTTGGGGGATACACAGTGGCTGGAGGCATTCTCCTACAGGGAGGATTCTTCTCAATCAGGTTATCGATTTTTTGTTTCTCCAAATCTTTCTTCCAGAATACTTGCTCAGGGGTTAATTGAGTTTGAGGTTTAAACATATTCAAGGCTATCCAATTTTCTTTAGTGTAATCATGGGGTTTAAACGTTATATTATGCTTTGTACACTTAGGATCATTTAACTTCTTTGCCATCTTCTTCCTAGATGCATCTTTTAATTTTCTATCCTCAACAGTGCTTCCAATACATGATGGTGTTTGCCTAGGCTTAAGAATCTCATTACCATCATAGACTACCTTTTGTGCAGCTCTAGCTACTTTTCCATACTCGGGATTGGGTACCTCTACAAGGGGAATACTATGCTTATCGCTTAAGACTCTATGCTTAGTGATCATGTGAGCAGTCTGAATGGTGTTCCCTTGTATGTACAGTCTATTCTCAAGTTTGTTTTTCAAAATTTCTAGGTTGGAAAAGTCATTTAAAAGTTTTGATTCATTAGCAGTAAACTCTTGTTTAAGCACCTTTACATTTTCTTGAAGTTCTTGCTTTTGCTTAAAAGTTTTATTGAGCTTATCTTGTAAGGAGTTTAACTCTTGTTTTAACATTTCTTCCCTAAAGTTACTTTTTCTGATAATTGTAGGCATTTGGAAATCCATCTCCTGCTCACGGTTAGTCAATTCAAACTTAGCACGTTGTTCATATATAGCAACTTATTCCTTTTAGGCATTCAGTTCAGAGGTTATAGAGTCATCAGGGGCACATGTAGTGTATTCATAAAAAATATAGTCATCATTGACTGCAGAAGATGCATTGCTTGGTACACTTTCACTTTCATTTTGCTTCACATATTGATCATATGGGACAACATTGCTATTACCCATATTTTCAATATCTGATTCAATAATTTCAGTTGGTTGTACTTTGTCGTGTATCTTTTGCACATCAACATCATCGTATAGTTTTAATACCTCTGATATGATTGATTCCTTGGAAGGACTGGCCTGTTGTGGTGAAGGAGCCTTTGGAGAGACCATTGGTGAGATACTAGCCATGAAGATGGTCTGGGCAGTAGGTTCATCATCGACATCAGAGTCAAATGCATCACAATCTGCAACTTGAAATGCATTTAATTGTTGTGTCCCATACCCTGCACTGGCTATTCATCCACATCTGCATCGTAAGTTTTGGCATTTCCCTCAACAAGAAATAGCAATTCTTCCTAATCTAATACTGCTCCATTATCTTGAGCTTGTACCATCAGCATTTTGTCCTTGAAGTACTCTGCATTTTGTGGACGTTTTGGAGAGGTGCAGTTCCTTGCAATGTGTCCTTCTCCACCACAGTTGTAACACTTGATTGGCTTCCCTTGACCCTAAACCATGTTCCTCCCTCGATTCTGATTACCCACATATCCTCCACCTACACCAGCATTTCCATAACCCGCTCCTGCCATTCCTTGATCATTCTGTCTTCTATGCACATTTTGAACCACTACCTTTCCTTCTTTGACAGTTGCATGATTGTGGAGATTGGAAGCTGTTCTGATATGATTGTTGGTGTGTGGAGTGAAGTTCAAGTTTTGCTTAACAATTTGAGCCAATTGACTGACAAGGTGTTCCATAAATGTGTCTGAATCTGGAGGCTTATACCCTGGATCTGGAATGAGTTTGTGGTTACCATTAGCAGTTGGTATGGCTTGTGATGCTTTGGTGGTTATTCCTACATTAGTGTAGAATGCAGTTGAATCATTTGACGAGCTTGCATCTCCTAAATTGGTTTTGAACTTTTCCAAGATCATTCGTTTAAACACATCATGTTTCTCATTCTGAAGCAAATAAGCATACAATTGCTCGTAATTTGTGTTCCTCAATCCTTTGTTTAGCTTGACTGCAGTGACAAATTTGTGCCATTCGGGATTCATGTTGTTCACAAACTTTGAATTGAGTTGGATATTTGGCATAGTCATTTTGATATTCCTCATGTCATTTACAAGCTTGTGGAATCTCACGTAGTATTCTAACCGTTTCCCCGGATTCATCTTAAAGTTCTCAAAGTCATCATACAGTTGAGACTTCCGTCTTCTTTAGTCAATTCGAACCGGGAGAAGCATCTTAACATTGTCCCATACTGCCTTCGCGGTGTTGTAATTGATCAACTTGTAAATGTCCTTAGGTAAACCACGAAGTATGATGTTTGAAGCCACGATGTCTGAATCGTATCTCTTCTTCTACTTATCAGTAAGTTCATCATACATCTTTGGTCTATCCAATCCTAATATAACTGAACCATCGCAGATTTTCAAGAATGTCTCTGGTAGTCTCAACTTGATATGGTCCTTCATCAATTGATTTGAGGATATTAACCCCATTTTCCTTTCATAAGCAGGTATAGTCGATTCTTTGAGCCCAAGAGTCATAATCGGTTCTATCCGGCATGGGAGGGCAGTATCGAATCTGCGGCTTGAGCGTCATCGACAGAAGAAGTGATTGTAGACATGATTACAGATTCTACGGGATTTTGCTATTCTTTGATTAAACTGGGAAATAGATTCTTTCACGGGATTTTACTAAATCAGAAGAAAAACCTTAAAACGTAACACGAAGAAATGACAAGTCTCAATAGACAAGTTGCACACTTGACAAGTCGCACCCAAGACAACTCGCACCTTAGACAAATCACAGTCCAAGACAAGTCGCAGTATAAGACAAGTCGCAGTACAAGACAATTCGCACCCTGATTACCAACTCGCTTAAACGACAACTCGCTTATCAGAAAAATCGCATAAAACACAAATCACATAGGCTGACAACTCGCATAGTACACAAGTACACCCACTACTTCCACTACTTTATCCTTTCTTGTCGTTTTGTCTCAATAGACAACTCGCATATAAGACAACTCGCTTCAATAAGCATACACAGAAGAGACAAATCGCATCAAACTTAGGACAACTCGCATCAAATAAAAAACAATCCGAGAGACAAGTCGCATAGAAAATGAGACAAGTCGCATCAAAGAAAGACTTACCGTGACTCAACTCGCATCCAAGTAACTTTCAAAAACACCACTTTTCAATCCAAAAACAACTCAACCACGATGATTCAAACCTTCCAAACCAAAACCTAAACACTTATAATGATTCTAAACACAAAAGTACTATCAAAATCCAAACTTAAACACAAGAAATGAACCAAATGATGCAAACTACTCTAAACTCATTCAAACCCAAAAACCTTATGAAAACCACTAGAAATCCAATAACATGAAAGATGAGTGATCAAACCATGGCACTTGATACCATTTGTAACATATTGGATTTCATAAACACACAAACATGTAATCACAAGTGGCGTATGATATGAGTTCTAGAGAGAGAAAGTAAAGAGAGTTGGGAACTTAGTGAGACAAAGAGAAATGATATTGAAAGCTCCAACCCTCTACCTTGGGAGGTAGAGGGTATTTATAGTTTCTTACAAGATACGCCTCCTACGGGCTGTGGCTCAGGCATACAGTGGGTAAAGACCCGTCCGTCCTCCACGGTGTTACATAACAAACTACTTACTAACATTAAATGACTACGACTACAAGCTTTCAAACGAATACATATACTTGAGGTGACCGACTCTTTAACCACCGGATTTTCTAAATCCTAACAAAAATGAAGCCAACACCCAAGGAAGAACCCAATAGTAATCACAACCTACTTCTACTTAGTACAATGGATTACTTTAAAAGCTCATGAAGTATTTCGTGTCTATGGTTTCTAAAAACCATAAAAAGAGTTTAGAGGTATGTTCCCTTAGTCACAACTACTTGATCTATACTTATAGTATTCTTATGTGAATATAATGATGATATGTGTCTTTATTTCATGATAAAAACCGTGCATATAAATGTAGTCTTATAAAACTATATGAACACATGAATTAGGACTTTGACTTCAAAATCGCAAGTCTATAAAAAGTCTCTCTTCACTACTTTCCATCTTTACTCATCATCGGGAATAGTATTCCTTTTTAATTCTCTTAAAAAATTACTAAAGATTATCAAACCTACGCCGTCGTCGAAAAATAGATCTTTGATAGTTAACTTACCAATAATCGATAAACAATCCTCCTTCCCGTCAAAACACCTTGGCCAAACGTCTATACAAATAGGAACCTCATTCTACAAGTTCTTTTCCAAAATAAGTTATTGTATAACTTATTAAAAGTAAAAAGAATAATTCCAAATACTTCATTTTTATGCATAGCGGATCCCACATGTTGTACTAGCTGGATCCCTAAAACAAGGGATCTGGGGGAACCGTGTACACAGACATCAGTTATACGCTTTTCAAAACCTAAAATAATCCATTTTTCCCTCTTCCTAAAAACACAAAAATGACCTAATCTCTGCTTCAATCTCCATAGGGCTTCATACTCTCAAGCATCTCATTCTTGAACATCATTGTAAGTAATTACACTCATATGTTTTATTCATCATCATCTCCATCCCAGGGTTTATGGTTTTAAACTTTTCAATTAGATTCATTTTTTTTTCACCAATTAAAGAACTTGGGTATTATAAAATTGGTTTCATTACAAAAAGGTTCTTTATACTTAAAGGTTTTCAAAACAACATTTTTAATACAAATCAAAACCATAAATCATCTTGACAAATTTTACCTAATTGGAATATTTGTTTTCTAGGATTAATCATGCCTAAGGCTACCCAACAAGATCAGCATGACACCGTTCACTACCTTTCTAGATACTGTCGGAAAGAAGGACTATCAAAAACCAATCGCAAAATCTTCAAAAAGCTCGAAAAACAACTTATCCACGAAGGTCGTGTAGTTACGAAATGTTTCCTTGAAAACACCGACATTCATCAAGTCTTTTCGGCAATCAACTTTGATTGTCTCTTGGAAATTGATGAACAAATTTGTCCGGTCTTTATTTTTTAATTTTAAAAAAGTGTTAGAATTATTCGAAACAATGATGAAAGTATTTCAATCACTTTCATTATAAACAATCAAAGCATTACCTTACCCCTTAACACATTCACATAAATCCTTCGCATACCATGTGAAGGAATTTGTATGTTTTCTCAAGATTGGTCAATAGCTACTCAATCCTTCGCACTAGACTCTAAACCCATTTATCACACTCCTCTGGATGACCCCATAGTTGTTCGAGACACCATCTTCAAGAAAAGAGTCGACCAATCTCGTCTCAACCGCAACAAAGAGCTCATCGATCGTGATCCATATCAAATGGAACTCTCCGAGATATTTCCCATTTACAAAAAATGGGAAGAAATCCTTAGAGAAAATGTTATTTGCTTGGTTGGAAATAAAGACCATCCCAATGCGTGTCTTGTCCAAATGATTTATTGTCTCATCCACCAAAGACCTTTCAATCTTGCCTTTTACATGGTTAAAAGAATGGTAGGTGTGTTCAAAGTCAATACGATGGTACTTCCCTATGGAATGCTCCTAACACGACTCCGTGAGTATGTTAGTGCAATGCAACCTTCTCCTATTACCGATGATCATTTTCTTGCTAACCATGTTATGGTACCACTTACCAAACAACCTCCTAAACGGCTCATGATCAATGGGAAAAGGCCTCGTGCTCTCTCGGACTTTTCGAACGAAGATGAAGAAGTTGAAGTCGATCCCGTTTCTAACTTTCAAATCGACCCCATGACCTACTATGAATAACTTCCCACTCTTCCAAATGAGTCTGAAGAATTCAAGCAAACAAAGGGGATGTTAAAGTGTCTAACTCACTTCATCATGAATTCGGGAAAGAAGAAGAAGTAAAGAGATTGACGAAAGAGACATTATGCTTGTCTTTATGGTTATTTTAGAAATTTTATGATTATCAAACAATGTATGCTCATAATTGTGCAAGACTTACTTTGTTACTTTTATCTTAATATTTGGTTGTTATCATATTTACTCACCTATAGGTTGTCGTTATGTGCAATATATTTTTATACTTTTGCTTGTATTGATGTATGTTTCCAGTAGAAATCATTAGTTTTAGTATGCGACACTTAGAACAAAATGTTGCATGTTTTTTGGGGAGTATTCTGTCTCAGAAAGACGGATCCCTAATTTATAACTAGTCGGATCCCTCAGATAAGGGATTCATGGGATCCGGGCAGACATAAGTAGATTTTTAAACATCTTCACTTCAATGTAATCTTCCAGACCTTATTATACTAGTTAAACATGATACTTTAGGATCACTTAAGTCTTTCTCAAGCTCAGTTGGTCTCACATCCACTCATAGATAACTTAGGATCACATTCGAGGTGCCTTTTGATTTATCACTTCATCAAAACTCACCACATTTCCGTTCCAATGCTCACACTCAAAACACCTAGTTTGATATTTATCTCAATTTTAGCAAATTGATTTTAATCATCCTTACCTCAAAATAAGTTACCATCTGATCTCTAAGATCATTTGACTCCACTTAACACTCTCAAATTTCTTAGTGTCATCTTTGATCACCCATTGGTGTTCATAAAAACCCCATTTCTTTCGATAAAGAACAATCATTATCTACCCCCACTCATTTCACTTGATCATTTAAGTCTCATGTCATTTAAGACACCTGAGGAGACTGAAACACTCAAGTTATGTAGGTACTAGACCTTACAAAACATCATCTTTTCTTTTCTTTGACTGCTGAGAGCCGTATCCCTAGGTTTAGCCTAGACGGATCCCTCAAATGGGAACCGGCTGCTCAGACTAAGCTAATCCTACTTAAAACAATTATTTCAAGCTCTCTTTGTTAACTTGAACACTCCACCTTGTCTTTATTGACTTCCTAGATCAGTGCAACTCTGTAGTTGACTCTTATGCATGCAAATCATTGTAATTTGAAGGATTTTAGTTGCTTAAGCTTTAATTCACTTACCAATACTTTCCCCTTATAAACCTCCTTGTTAGAACTTCCAAATCACCATTCACACACTTATTCTCAGTAGCTAAACTCTCTTTTCACACCTTCCCTTTCTACCACTTCATCCTGAGGAAAGCCCCTAGTGTTAACTCATCCACTAAAGGACCTCCCAAGAAACTTGCTCTGGTTGTTCACGAAATCTCTTCAACCGAATCATCACCCGTTAAAAACTCAAACACTAGAATTTCTCCACAACCAACTCTACCCATCAAACCAATTCCCAAAAGGATTGTTCCCACAAGACAACCCTTGCCAAACACTACTATATCTCCTAAACCAATCACCCCTACTTCCACTAAACCATCACCTCTAGTACCTAGAGCTACCTCTTTACCACTCCACTCTCATCTCCACACCTCTAAAACTTAGAGGACTTGCCTTCTAGGCCATATAATCCACCACCATTGCCAACATTTTCCTTAATTGAGAAAATAACGCAACAACAAAACTTTGGTGTTGAAACAACACTAGCACCCGTATCCTTTTCTCCATCACCCTCAAATAGTCCATTTTGGATTATGAGGAATCAACAAAATCAACAACCGAATCACATGAAAGTAGATACCTCTCTACCACCATCTTCAACACATATTCCACCACCTTCATCCGTAGTTGAACCACCTCCAAATGTGCCTCCACAAATCCCTCCATATTTTGTGGAACCTCCACCCTCTTCATCCAACCTTCATCCTCAAACCACTTCATTCCTACCACCACCATTCCTTAGCCATGACACAGATTGTTATCATTGTCAATGTGACAATCCGTACTTTCAGGTCATTTCTCGACACAATTCATGTCTCATTATTTCAACATTTATAGTAAACTTGGTTTACTTGTTTCAAATTCGCGTAACCTTGGAGGTTTAGCGGCGAATTCATGATCATGACATCACGTACATTTCATATGGACTATGATTAGTCTACATTTCATTGACATCATGTGCATCTCATTAGTACATTCACAACATTTCATTTCACCTTCAACGCGTAATTCTTATATTTAATAATCTTTATCGCGTGAGTTATTATTTTGAATATTTAATCCATTACTTTCAAAAATGATCCCGATGTATTTTTAAACTTACATTTAGTATATAAAAACTATATTTTTAGTTTTCCTAATGTTTCAAATTTATTTGGTAAATAAATCGTAAAAGTTTAATTATTACGTCGCTTTTCTTAAAAACTACTCGATAATTATTTTATCACTCAAATTTCACAAGGAATGTATTTTTACAATTTTTATCATCTCAATACATTCTATTTTGACCTATTAAAAACTTACTTGTACCAAAAATTTCCATTTACCTTTACTTGTACAATTTATACACAATTACTTATACTTTTATCAAATATTTGCATATTATACTCAAAGTTTATACAAATAAAAAAAAAAAAAAATACAAAATATCTAGTCCCTCCCCCCTTGGCCGACCAAGGGGGAGGGTATGTTATTAATGTAGCATGGCAAGTTGATTGTAATAAAGTTTACTCAACACAAAAGTCCTACTTAACTTATTTCTACTCATTCATTTTCACTTCATTTTCTCAAAGTGTTAGAAGTAATATTTCTCTCTTTTTGGGGCTTCACAAAACCGGCCACATCAAGAGCCAAGGGATCAAGAATTTTGCAAGCACAAGTGTTTATACAATCTAGTATATATCCTTTATATGGTTTTGAAATAAAAACCAAGGATATTTAAGTTAATCCTTGTTACTTTCACCTCATCATTATCACTAGTAAGCATGTTTTTATCATTTTCATATTTCCTTTTCATTTTCATATGTTTCTTTTCATTTTTGGAGATATTATGCATGATATGTGATTTATACCATTTATTACATGATTTTAGAAGTTATATATACATATTGGTCATCCTATAATTATTCCCATGGTATTGGTTGGTCTTGATGGTGATTAGGAACCTATGACACCCTAAGAAGGTGTATGGTAGGATTAGATTAGTTTTGGAGTTGATTTGAAGGGATTAGAATAGGTTTTGTCCGAGAAAAACTATTTTCGATAAGTATATTTTGTGTTCTGTCCTTAATTCGAATTTCTGGAAAAACCTACTGTTGGTACGACATTTTGGCCTTGATATTTAGAAAATATACTTTAAAACGAATCCGTGGCCGCTTGAACGGAATAAAACGGAGTTATAACGAGAAAGTTATGGATTTTACAAGTTTGACGACGAAATATATTATTTTCTGAAATTTCAGCATACTATATTTATTTTGTCCGAGTCAAAACGAGCCTTAAGCTTCACAAATTATTTCGACTTGTCAAAAATATATTAGTTTACTTCAATAAGAAGCTAAGGACATATTAAACGTAGAAAACGGATTTGAAACGACAAAGATATGCACTTTTCATAAACTTGCCGTAACTAATTTTCTGCACACAATTAGCCAAAACCACCATCTTTAACCCTCATTATCTTTGTGTCCGAGACCTTTTGGGCGAAAACTCCTGAACTGAAACTTTTAGATATCGATACAAACTTTCCAAAACCGTCGAGTTCGTTCTCTAACGATCGGCATTTGTTCTACGACTAGTTTTCCCAAGCCATTTTTGTTAATTTCATGATTTTTCCGACGACATTGTTTTGCGACGAAAAGTGGTAATTTCTCTAAAAATCATTATAAAACCATTGTAGGATGAAATTTTGGCGTAAAACATGTAAAGTGGTTTTTGATTGGTCAAGACGTCAAAAGAGTATTTTTCGACGATGTGTAATATTTTCAAAACTCGTAAATGGTATAAATAACATACGGAATGCATGCATAACATTACATTACAACTCATGACATATCATATCATTGATTATAGGTCCCGGTTGACGCATTACATTAAACCTCAGTGTACTCACTTTTGCCGTTATTCCAGTTTATCCAAGTGAGTTTTCATAGCCCGTTTTACATGCTTTCGATTATTTTCAAACCCACGGGGGAGAATACATTGCACTACATTTTTTCTTTGTACGATACCAAGTATGTTAAATTCATTACATTGCTTAAGTTACCGCATTTGCCAATTTGAAAGTCCCCATTTCTTGAACATGAACCGTTAATCTTTGAAGCGAGGATGAGTGGATAGATCTATCGAGGGTGACGCCTCCATCCGGTTTGGTGAATCCCAACCAGGAAAACGGATGCATTTCATTTGATCACATTACGGAGTTATGCGGCAAACACTCTGAGGGGCATACATGATTGATCAGTCTAGTTTCGGGGTCATGGGCTTAGAGCAATTGTAACATTATTTTTACGTGACTTGATGGTCATGCATGATAGATACTTGTGTAGTCGTATAAAACATTTACATAAACCTATGATTTCTCACCAACATTATTGTTGACCGTTTTAGCAATGTATTTTCGAACGAGGCATTATCATCATGACATGGTTTAGGGACCTACATTTTGAGTAGCGGCGTCGACTTACATTATGTACATTATGGCACTTTATTTCAAAACATCGTTTGGATTTGTAACATATTTGTATTTCCGCAAACTTTGTAAACCTTTTGGGACCGATGTTGTACTCTGAATGTTTTATTATAATATCCAACGATGTGTTTTTAAAACGACACTTTAGGTCGTTCAATATAACGGTGATGTGGTGCTATGACAGTCAATCCCCAGAATTCCATTCCGCTGCAAACAGTAAATTGGGGTGTGACAGATTGGTACCAGAGCTACAGTTATAGAGAACTAGGTTGCATCATTGACCCTAGACTATAGCTACATTATCATAGCATCTCATCATTTCATCATAGTGCATATTCACTTTTCATGCGGATTCACTTACACTTTATTCGAGGTTATTTACTTTTATTTCACATCGGTTGTCACAGACATGTCTTCGGATTCACATCCCATCACCATATCATCGGACTCTAGCTCGGATGATGTCCCAGCTAACCCCATCATGGATGATGTTGCATCACATTCCACTGAGACCGAACCCTTCGAGGAGGGCGAAGTCGCACCCACTCCTCACGTTAGCCCAGCTCACGATCCACCAGCACCACTACTAGCACCATCACCACCATCATTACCATCTTCATCATATTTTCTTAGAGATCCTTTGCCTACGACAGACTTGCCGCCCAAAAAGCGTGCTCGTTTTGATATCCCGACACCGGCATCACTGAGCCCGAGCCACCCGCTAGATTTGAGTTAGGTGAGAGTTCTAGGGCAGCTGCTGCACGACAGCCTTCTACCGAGGCGTTAGGAGCCCGTATTGATAGTCAGGCAGATCCGGATAGATAGGTTGTCGCGACAGTTGGAGGAACTGTCGGTGGATAGGATTGAGCCCATTGCGGAGGAGGTCGAGGGCCTAGTGTTAGGCAGGGTTTCTATTGATTTGTCACATCGAGTATTGAGAATAGGCGTTAGAGGACAGGGAGAGTATTGCTTCTTCTTGCGGTTCAGGTTGATGAGTTGAGGAGTTTGGTGGATAGTTTGTCTACTCGGTTCGCGATCTTCGGATAGGTCATGGCGAGCACCATGAGGTGTCTTATGTAGACTTTTGTCATTGTATAGTTTTGACCATTATTATCCTAGTCACAAGGTGTGTGACGTAGTTTAAAGAACTTGTTGTATTTTGGTTGTTGTACAAACAAATGTATCAAGTATTGACTCTACTATGTAGGAATGGTTATTATTATCTATGATATTGGTCCATGTAGGCCGAAATTTTCATGTATATTATCCACGTGTGTTGTGATTATATTTGTGATATTTCGTTATTGTTCCGTTGTGATTCCATTTATCTTTATGCATGATGTGGTTGTGGATATATTTGTATGATGGTTGTTTCTACTTACGAGTTCTCATGATTGTTTCATCTTGTGATTTTGAAGAGTTATGGCCTAAGAAAGTTACACCGGAAATGACCCAGCGAAATTCAAAAGTTGGTGAATGATAGCATTGCTAATGCACTAAGAGTCGAAAGGGAAACATGGGTGCTGCTGAAGCCGCTAGGCTAGCTACCTTTCTTGGTAATGCCGGAGGATCTGGGGTTAAGAAATGTTCGTACAAAGATTTCAAGAGTGGTGAACCCACTAAGTTTCGAGGTACCGAGGAGCTCTGCAATGGTGCGATGGTTTGAGAAGTTGGAATCGGTGTTTTTGCTTTGTAACTGTCCGGATGATAGTAAGGTCAAATTTGCTACGAGCACTTTACTCGATGGAGCGTTGTCATGGTGGAATTCATATGCTCAACCGATTGGAATGGAGAATGCTTTTAAGCTTACGTGGGAGGAATTTAAGGGCTTGGTGACTAAGAAGTTTTGTCCTCGAACGGAAATCAAAAAGTTGGAGACGGAGTTCTATGAATTGGTAACGATTGGGTACGATATTGACACTTACATTCGGAGATTCCAGGAATTGGCCGCGTTATGCCCGTCGATGGTACGGATAGAGAAGTTGCTAGAGGCTTTCATCAGGGGACTTCCCGAAGTTGTTCAAGGAGATGTGACTTCGTTTGATCCACAGACAATTGAGGAAGCTATTCGAGTGACTCAGAAGTTGATGGCACAAGTGGTGAAGCGAGGTAAGTACACCACCACCAACCGAAGCAACAACAACAACCCCAACAACCGTTTCAACAATAACCGAGCCAACTACAACAACAATAGCAACAACAACAAACGCAAGTGGGACAACAACAGGGGTAGGAATGCTACTCAACCACCACCCAAAAGGCAAGAGGTTGCTAAGGTTTATGTTGCGGGTCCGAAGGAAGGAAAAGGATATACGGGGGTTTTGCCGAAGTGTAATAAGTGTTTGAGTCATCACAATCCGGGTCGATGTCCTGATCCGTGTGAAAATTGCAAGAAAGTTGGTCACCGTACTAGGGATTGCAAGTGGCCACAAGTTACATGTTTTGGTTGCGGGGAAACTGGACACTACAAGAGGGATTGTAAGAAAGGAAAGAATCAAGCAAATCCGAATCAAGAAGGTTTGGCACGAGGAAGGGTTTACGTCATTGGAGGCGGAGAAGATAGGGAGGACCCGAATGTCATAACGGGTACGCTTCTTCTCAATAATCGTTACGCTTCAGTTTTATTTGATTCGGGTGCCGATAAAAGTTTTGTGTCCAATGCATTTGCACCTTTGCTCAACATTAAGCCAACCACCTTAGACATATCATACATTGTCGAATTAGCTAATGGTAGCGTAGTTAACACAAACACCATTGTCCATGGTTGCACATTCAATTTTCTTAATCATCCTTTCAACATAGACCTCATGCCCGTAGAGCTTGGTAGTTTTGACGTCGTCATCGGCATGGATTGGTTATCTAAGCATCGCGCAAAGATCATTTGTGATGAGAAAGTTGTTCATCTTCCTATAACGCGAAACTTTGATTATGCGTGGGGAACGAAGTGGAACTAGAATTAGTATCATATCGTGCATCAAAACGGAGAAGTACATTAAGAAAGGTTGTCTTGCTTTCTTAGCCCATGTAACCGAGAAAAGTCGGGAGGAGAGCGACTTGAAGATGTACCTATTGTTCGTGAATTTTCTGAAGTATTTCCCAGGATTTACGGACTTCCACCGCACGCGTCAAGTAGAATTTCCTATTGACTTAGTGCCCGGAGCTGCACCGATTGCGCGAGCACCGTACCGTCTAGCACCATCCGAAATGCAAGAGTTGTCTAATCAATTGCAAGAGCTTCTAGACAAAGGATTCATTAGGCCGAGTTCTTCGCCTTGGGGAGCACCGGTCTTGTTTGTGAAAAAGAAGGATGGATCCTTCCGAATGTGCATAGATTATCGAGAATTGAACAAGTTAACGGTGAAGAATCGTTACCCACTCCCCAGAATTGATGACTTGTTCGATCAGTTGCAAGGTTCTAGTATTTATTCCAAGATTGATCTTCGATCGGGTTATCATCAACTTCGAGTTCGGGAAGAGGATATTCCGAAAACAGCGTTTAGAACACGTTACGGTCATTACGAGTTTCAAGTGATGCCGTTTGGATTGACTAATGCACCGGCGGTATTCATGGATCTCATGAATAGAGTTTGTAAGCCGTATTTGGACAAGTTTGTTATAGTGTTCATCGACGACATCTTGATCTACTCCAAGAGCAAAGAAGAGCACGAAGAGCATTTAAGGACGATTTTAAGGCTACTCAAGAATGAGAAGTTGTATGCCAAATTTTCGAAGTGTGATTTTTGGAACCACAAAGTGCAATTTCTTGGTCACGTCATTGATAGTCATGGACTACAAGTTGATCCCCAAGAGATTGAAGCCGTAAAAGATTGGGCTACTCCAACTAATCCTACAAAATTCGTCAATTTCTAGGACTAGCCGGGTATTACCGAAGGTTCATCGAAGGTTTTTCGAAGATAGCGAGACCTTTGACCAAGTTGACACAGAAAAACAAGAAGTACGAATGGGGAAAGAAACAAGAAGTTGCTTTTCAATTGTTGAAGCAAAAGCTTTGCAGTGCGCCGATTTTGGCACTACCCGAAGGCATTGAGAACTTTGTAGTGTATTGCGACGCTTCGCATAAAGGACTTGGGGCTGTTTTAATGCAAAACGAGAAGGTGATTGCGTATGCTTCTCGACAACTTAAGGTTCATGAGAAGAACTACACAACTCATGATCTCGAGTTAGGAGCCGTAGTTTTTACGCTCAAGATTTGGAGACACTACCTCTACGGTACAAAGTGCACATGTTTTACCGACCACAAGAGTTTGCAATATATTCTTGATCCAAAGGAGCTTAATATGAGGCAACGTCGTTGGTTGGAGTTACTCAGCGACTATGATTGTGAAATCAAGTATCACCCGGAAAAAGCCAATGTTGTGGCTGATGCTCTTAGTCGGAAAGAGAGGCCTAAACCTTTAAGAGTTCGATCATTGGGAATGACGATTATTTCTCCTTTACCATCGAAAATCCACGAAGCACAAGTCGAGGCACTTAAGGAAGAAAACCGACCAAGTGAAAAGCTTTATGGTATGCCCGAAAGCGCAAATAGTTTTGTAAAGAGAGCAGATGGAGTATTATGTTTCAAGGATAGAATGTGGGTTCCATTGTATGGCGGAATACAGAATTGATTATGCATGAGTCGCATAAGTCAAAGTATTCTATTCATCCAGATCGGATAAGATGTATCAAGATCTTAAGAAGCTTTATTGGTGGCCGAACATGAAAGCAGAAATTGCCACGTACGTTAGCAAATGCCTTACCTGCGCTAAGGTAAAAGTTGAATATCAGAAGCCTTCAGGATTACTCCAACAACCAGAAATTCCTCAATGGAAATGGGAACGCATTACAATGGACTTTGTTACAAAACTTCCTAAGACATCGGGAGGTTACGACGCTATTTGGGTAATCGTTGATCGCCTTACCAAGTCAGCCCATTTCATACCGATTAGAGAGACTTATTCCATGGAGCAACTCACTAGACTTTATGTCAAGGAAATAGTCTCGAGGCACGGAGCACCAATTTCTATCATTTCCGACAGAGATAGTCGATTCACTTCAAACTTCTGGAATTCATTGCAAGATTCATTCGGAACCAGATTAGAGATGAGCACAGCATATCCCCCACAAACCGACGGTCAAAGTGAAAGGACCATTCAAACGTTAGAAGACATGCTAAGGGCATGTGTGATTGATTTTGGAAATGGTTGGGCTAACCATTTGCCATTGATAGAATTCTCGTACAACAATAGTTATCACACCAGTATCAAGATGGCACCATTCGAGGCACTGTATGGTCGTAAGTGCCGTTCACCTGTTGTTTTTGGGCGAGTAGGAGACGCACAACTTACTGGTCCAAAAATGGTACGGGAAACCACGGAAAAGATTGTTCAAATTCGTGATAGACTCAGAACTGCAAGGAGTCGACAGAAAAGTTATGCGGATGTTAGACGCAAGGATTTGGAATTTCAAGTAGGTGACAAGGTTATGTTGAAAGTATCGCCTTGGAAGGGCGTGGTACGTTTGGAAAGCGGGAAATTGAACCCGAGATACATTGGACCATTCAAGATTTTGAGCCGAGTTGGTCCGGTAGCTTATCGACTTGATCTTCCACCAGAACTCAGTCATGTGCACAACACGTTTCACGTTTCAAACTTGAAGAAGTGTCTTTCGGACGAATCGCTCGTTATTCCATTGGATGAAGTTCAGCTTGACGACAAACTCAATTTTGTGGAAGAACCTGTAGAAATCATGGACCGCGAGGTTAAGCAGTTGAAACAGAGTCGTATTCCTATTGTGAAAGTTCGTTGGAATTCTCGACGAGGTCCTGAGTTTACTTGGGAACGGGAAGACCAGATGCGACGCAAGTATCCTCATCTTTTCGCCGACACCGTTACACCTAACAACGATTGAATTCAGGGACTGAATTCCCTTTTTGGATGGGCGAATGTGACAATCCGTACTTTCAGGTCATTTCTCGACACAATTCATGTCTCATTATTTCAACATTTATAGTAAACTTGGTTTACTTGTTTCAAATTCGCGTAACCTTGGAGGTTTAGCGGCGAATTCATGATCATGACATCACGTACATTTCATATGGACTATGATTAGTCTACATTTCATTGACATCATGTGCATCTCATTAGTACATTCACAACATTTCATTTCACCTTCAACGCGTAATTCTTATATTTAATAATCTTTATCGCGTGAGTTATTATTTTGAATATTTAATCCATTACTTTCAAAAATGATCCCGATGTATTTTTATTGGCCACGGTACTAGGAAATGGAATCCTAAAATGGCACCTTATATCTCTGCAAAACGTAAAGGTATTCATATTATAAATCTTACTAGAACTGCTCGTTTTTTATCAGAAGCTTGTGATTTGGTTTTTGATGCAGCAAGTAAGGGAAAACAATTCTTAATTGTTTACATTTAGTTTATAAAAACTATATTTTTAGTTTTCCTAATGTTTCAAATTTATTTGGTAAATAAATCGTAAAAGTTTAATTATTACGTCGCTTTTCTTAAAAACTACTCGATAATTATTTTATCACTCAAATTTCACAAGGAATGTATTTTTACAATTTTTATCATCTCAATACATTCTATTTTGACCTATTAAAAACTTACTTGTACCAAAAATTTCCATTTACCTTTACTTGTACAATTTATACACAATTACTTATACTTTTATCAAATATTTGCATATTATACTCAAAGTTTATACAAATAAAAAAAAAAAAAAATACAAAATATCTAGTCCCTCCCCCCTTGGCCGACCAAGGGGGAGGGTATGTTATTAATGTAGCATGGCAAGTTGATTGTAATAAAGTTTACTCAACACAAAAGTCCTACTTAACTTATTTCTACTCATTCATTTTCACTTCATTTTCTCAAAGTGTTAGAAGTAATATTTCTCTCTTTTTGGGGCTTCACAAAACCGGTCACCACATCAAGAGCAAGGGATCAAAGATTTTTGCAAGCACAAGTGTTTATACAATCTAGTATATATCCTTTATATGGTTTTGAAATAAAAACCAAGGATATTTAAGTTAATCCTTGTTACTTTCACCTCATCATTATCACTAGTAAGCATGTTTTTATCATTTTCATATTTCCTTTTCATTTTCATATGTTTCTTTTCATTTTTAGAGATATTATGCATGATATGTGATTTATACCATTTATTACATGATTTTAGAAGTTATATATACATATTGGTCATCCTATAATTATTCCCATGGTATTGGTTGGTCTTGATGGTGATTAGGAACCCATGACACCCTAAGAAGGTGTATGGTAGGATTAGATTAGTTTTGGAGTTGATTTGAAGGGATTAGAATAGGTTTTGTCCGAGAAAAACTATTTTCGATAAGTATATTTTGTGTTCTGTCCTTAATTCAAATTTCTGGAAAAACCTACTGTTGGTACGACATTTTGGCCTTGATATTTAGAAAATATACTTTAAAACGAATCCGTGGCCTTGAGACGGAATAAAAGCGGAGTTATAACGAGAATGTTATGGATTTTACAAGTTTGACGACGAAATATATTATTTTCAGAAATTTCAGCATACTATATTTATTTTGTCCGAGTCAAAAACGAGCCTTAAGCTTCACAAATTATTTCGACTTGTCAAAAATATATTAGTTTACTTCAATACGAAGCTAAGGACATATTAAACGTAGAAAGCGGATTTGAAACGACAAAGATATGCACTTTTTCATAAACTTGCCGTAACTAATTTTCTGCACACAATTAGCCAAAACCACCATCTTTAACCCTCATTATCTTTGTGTCCGAGACCTTTTGGACGAAAACTCCTGAACTGAAACTTTTAGATATCGATACAAACTTTCCAAACCAGTCGAGTTCGTTCTCTAACGATCGACGTACACTGTTTTACGACTAGTTTTCCAAAGCCATTTTTGTTAATTTCATGATTTTCCGACGACATTGTTTTGCGACGAAAAGTGGTAATTTCTCTAAAAATCATTATAAAACCATTGTAGGATGACATTTTGACGTAAAACATGTAAAGTAATTTTTGATTGGTCAAGACGTCCAAAGAGTATTTTTCGACGATGTGTAATATTTTCAAAACTCGTAAATGGTATAAATAACATACGGAATGCATGCATAACATTACATTGCAACTCATGACATATCATATCATTGATTATAGGTCCCGGTTGGCGCGATTACATTAAACCTCGGTGTACTCACTTTGCCGTTATTCCAGTTTATCCAAGTGAGTTTTCATAGCCCCGTTTTACATGCTTTCGATTATTTTCAAACCCACGGGAGAATACATTGCACTAAATTTTTCTTTGTACGATACCAAGTATGTTAAATTCATTACATTGCTTAAGTTACCGCATTTGCCAATTTGAAAGTCCCAATTTCTTGAACATGAACCGTTAATCTTTGAAGCGAGGATGAGTGGATAGATCTATCGAGGGTGACGCCTCCATCCGGTTTGGTGAATCCCAACCAGGAAAACGGATGCATTTCATTTGATCACATTACGGAGTTGTCGGCAAACACTGCAAGGGCATACATGATTGAACAGTCTAGTTTCGGGGTCGTGGGCTTAGAGCAATTGTAACATTATTTTTACGTGACTTGATGGTCATGCATGATAGATACTTGTGTAGTCGTATAAAACATTTACATAAACCTATGATTTCTCACCAACATTATTGTTGACCGTTTTAGCAATGTATTTTCAGTGTAAGAGGCATTATCATCATGACATGGTTTAGGGACCTACATTTTGAGTCGTGGCGTCGACTTACATTATGTACATTATGGCACTTTATTTCAAAACATCGTTTGGATTTGTAACATATTTGTATTTCCGCAAACTTTGTAAACCTTTTGGGACCGATGTTGTACTCTGAATGTTTTATTATAATATCCAACGATGTGTTTTTAAAACGACACTTTAGGTCGTTCAATATGACTGTGATGTGGTGCTATGACAGTCAATCCCTCAGGAATTCCATTCCGCTGCAAAACAGGTAAATTGGGGGTGTGACAGTCAACATGTTGAAGGCTTAGTACATGAAGTACGAGACGAGCTACGCTTCATGTTCTATCACCTCCTCGAACGCTTCGATGAGGTCAACAAATCTAATCATCCTCAAGCATAGGAATTCAAGTAGTGTCCTCTTCTTAGGTGTAACTTAGACTTGCTAGGAATCATACTTCATGTTTTGATCATTTTCTTAGTTTAGGGTTATGTACATCATTTCTATCGTTTTTGATATTACATGTTGTGTGCTATACGGTTATGAGAATATGTTTAGTGCCATAATACATAACTTGTCTTGATGATTAAATATCACATTTGACATCCACATTGATGTCATAAGAATGCAGGTATACGGATCCCTCACTTTTGCTTAGAGGGATCCTTCACAGGGAGGAACCGTGGGATCCGTGCAACATAAGCTCTTTTTATCACCAATTTGAATTTCATTTGCAGGAAATTATGCATCATATACTTGCTTTCTAAAATTGGTTTTGTATATTTTCAAAATACACATGAAGACTTTGACACCCTCAACAAGGGGGAGCTTTTCGTCAAAGCAAAGCAATTGCAAAAAAAGCTTGCAAAACTTTCACTTAGGATTTCTTTACTACTTGACGTCCTCCTCAAAAGGGATAACTCGTCAAGGGGGAGCATTTCGTCTAAGACGAAACCATTTGCAAACATAATTGCAACACACTCGCTTAGTCCTCCTAATTACTTGACGCCCTCAACAAAGGGAAGCATCCGTCAAGGGGGAGCTAAGACGAGAATCCTTCTCTCCTCTTACTCTCTATTTTTTTTTCATATTATTAATTTTCACACGTTTTTCTCAAAACAATGTGTTAGTTTCTTTTCCGCGCCTTTTTTGTTTCGACAAAAAGGGGGAGAAGAGAGTAAAAACTCCAATTCAAACTTTAACGAATTTTAGTTTTACCTTAAAATAATCTTATGTTTTGTCATCAACAAAATGGGGGAGATTGTTAATACAAATAAGCCATAAAAATGTTTATTTATATTTTACGATCTTCTAATGTTTTGTCGATAAAAAACGTAAAATCATTTTAACGAAACAAATAAAATACGTAAATAGTTTGAGCTAATAGTTTACTAACACACTTACATTTTCATATAAAACACTAAACAAGTATTATTGTTTACATCTTATAGAAATGCATATGTATAACAACTAGTGTTTACATAATATGGAAATGTAAATATATACTTAGTATATATGGTAATAGGTAATGTAATGGGTAAAAACCAAAGCCCATGACCCATGACCCATGATCCATTAACTAGGTACAATGAATATTGTTGGGTAAAATCCAAAGTCCATGACCCATACCCATGGAGCTTGATCCATAACCCATGACCCATTGCATGACATCATGCATGAAGTTATGTTGGGTATTATCCATGATCCATGACCCAAGACCCATGACCCAGTGTCTAGATACATTGCATCTTGTTGGGTATCCATAAAACATTACCCATAATGTCACACCCCCAAATTACCTGTTTTGCAGCGGAATGGAATTCCTGGGGGATGACTGTCATAGCATCAAAGTTACAGTTATATCGAACGACCTAAAGTGTCGTTTTGAAAATATCGTTTGATAAAGTAAAATAATCAGAGTTTACAAAGCATAGGTCCCAAAATATTTCCAATATATCAAAATGAGTTTGTTACAATCAAACGATAGTTAAGTGCATAAAATATATGTGAGACGCGTCGACACCGCGACTCTATGATAAGTCCACATGCATGCCATGAAGTGAATGCCTTAGATACCTGAGATAAAACATGCTAAAAGTGTCAACACAATGGTTGAGTGAGTTCATAGAGTTTGTTTAACAAGTAAAGCTTTTAAAGAGGGTTCATGCAACAAAGGCAAAGTTTTTGGTCATTTAGAATAGTCCACAAAGGAAAGGCATTGTAAATCCACTCAGTTCCAAGTTCCGCCCATACAAAACTTGCAACCTGTGTGTTCACAACCCACTGCCAAAATATGTATGTCTAATAGTTAAGAGTACGATGTCATAATAGTTCACAAAGCAAAGGCATTATAAATCCACTCAGTTCCAAGTTCCGCCCATACAAAACTTGCAACCTGTGTGTTTACAACCCACTGCTAAAAATAGTACGTCAATTATGTATGCATGTACCATAGTAGTTAAAAGTATAAATGTTTTACATATGTAACTAGTATATTGATCACGTACACGTGCATCAAAACTTATGCAATTAGCCATGAGTCTCCACTCCATCTCCAGAAACCTCAGGTAGGTATGATGCTCACAAGGAAAGTAATAACATTGGTTCTACTTCATCTCCGAAACCCAATGCGTGTGTTATCCAAGCAGACTTTGTGTTGCTCATAAGGAAAGTAATAGCGTTAGTTTTACTTCATCTCCGAAACCCAATGCATGTGTTATCCAAAGAGACTTATCATGCGAACGAGGGGACTGCTCCGTGTATGTTGGGAGACTTTCAAGTTTAGTATAACACAATCAAGTATAACGCAATTAAGTATAATGCAATCAAGTCTAATGCAATCAAGTATAAATGCTATCTAGTATTATGCAATCAAGTATAAAAAGTATAGCGTAGCATAAAAGTGCATTTGTAAAAGCAAATAATTGAGCATGTATCTCCCCCAAAAGTTTGTAAACAATTAATAGAAAGTGGGGCTATGAAAACTCACGGTAATCCATAAAAGTTTAGAGTACTTATGAAAGTAAATGAAAATAATTGAGCATGTATTTCCCCCAAAAGTAATTCAAAACGTATAAAAGTAGGGGCTATGAAACTCACCTGATGCAATAATTATGGTGACAAAAGTAGATACACTGAAATGAGGTGCTATCTCTATCCGCAACCTAATATGAATGATATGCTCTAATATAAGTCATGAAACAATGTCGTGCATGCAAACTCATATGATATCCATACCACTTGTACATTTTGGAAAATAAAGTTTATCTCGTCGAAATATATGTTTATGACATATTGTCAAGTTACCAAATACTTTACAAGTACTTACGTCGAAATGATATCCTACGATAATCATTTAGTGGTTTATTATGAATCTATAACTTTTCGTCGTAAAATAGTGTCATTTGACAATTTCATGAAAGTGACTAAACGGCCTTGAAAAGCTAGTCGTAAAATGGTGCACATCGAGTGTTAGGAAACAAACTCAACGGTTTTGGGAAGCTTGTATCATTATCTCAAAGTTTTAGCATTTATGTTTTCATCATAGAGGTCTCGATTATGGAGAAAAACATAGGTAAAGTATGGTACTTGTATCCAAAATATTGTTTAAGGGTGGTTTTCGGCAAAGTTTAAGTGACCGTATTTTATTCGTTACAACTCTGTTTGACGAACGGTTGGACATTTTGGAAAATAGGCTAGGCGAACTCACTTTTACTAGAAGACATCTCGTTATAAAAAGTACTACATCCATGTTAAAAACGACCCTCAACATGGTCCTTCGTTGCCGTAGTATGTGTCTAATAGAAATATATTAATTTGCTTATATAATAAAGTTACGGCAACTTTGTTTAACGCGTATAATTTAATCGTTACAAGTCCTTTTCTACGTTTCTACATCCTTAGTTTCGTATTAAAGTATACTAATATATTTTTGATAAGTCGACACATTTAATAGCGCTTAAGCCTCATTTTGACTCGTAAAAAAGTGATAGTAACATGCTGAAATTTCTGAAATTAATAGTTTTCGTCGTCAAACTTGAAAATAGCATAACTTCTTCGTTATAACTCCGTTTTAACCCATTCAAGCGGCCACGTTTTCGTTTTAAAGTTTATTTTCCAAATGTCTAGCCCAAAATGTTTTATAAACTGTCGAAAATTCCAGAATTAACAAATATGATCAGACCCTTAATTAAAGTTGTCGAAATGAGTTTTTCTCGCGCAAAACCTATTCTAACCAATTCAAACCAACTCCGAAGCTATTATAATCCTACCATACACCTTCTTAGGATGTCATGGGTTCCTAGACATCACCAAAAGTGATATGTTTCAAGGAGTAATTATAGGATAACATATATAAATTTATAAAGCTTATAAACAATTTAAGTGGTATAGATATCATATAACTTGTATGTTTTACCCAAACATGATAATATGAACATAACATGAGTATGAAAGATAAAAATGAATATGTGATGCTTACAAGTTACTTGATGAGGTTTTATGAACAAAGGATTAATCCTAAACACCCAAGGTTTTTATTTCACAACCTTAATCAAGAGTGTGTCTAGATTGTTTAGAACTTGACTAGAAAAAATTTTATGGATTCCTCTTGAAGCTTCTATGGTGGCCGGTCATATGGAGAAAAGAGAAAGAGATGAGTTTGGTCTTTTACACTTTGTGAATATTAAGTTGTATGTGAAATTTTTGAGTATAAAATGATATACAAGTGTAGGATATTTTGCACCTCAAATGACTCACCCCCTTGTGGTGGTCGACATACAAAGAAAAAAAAAAAGACTAGTAGCATTTAATAATAATCAAGTAAATTAATGTAGAGTAAATATGTAATTAAGTAAGGGTAATTAATAACTTGTGTAAATATTTGAGCTTTTAGGGTAGCGTTAGCTAAAAATAAATTTTAACAAATCAAAACAAAATATATTGAAGTCATAAAATTATAAAAATACATTTCTTACAAAAATTGAGTGAAATAATAATTATCGTGTAGTATTTAAAAAAACCGTCGTAATTATATAAATATAACAATTTATATACAAAATAAATTTAAAACACTGGGTAAACTAATAATATTATTTTTATAATCTTAATATGAGTATAAAAATATATCGGGATAATTTTGGAAGTATATGATCAATGTTTCAAATAAATGATTACGCGATAGCGTTTATTTAATAGGAAGTTATACGTTTTAATGAAAAATGCAAAACCATGCATGAACTAATATGATGGTAATGATGCTAATGATATGTAGACTAAACCTAATCTATATGAAATGTCCTTGATGATTGTTCATGAATTCGCAGCTAAACCATTAAGGTTACGGTTTGATACTTGTAAACCTAGTTTACGATAAACGATGAAATAGTAAATTTGAGAAATGACCGTAATTTGAGAATTGTGACACATAACCCATGGTTCATAAGCCATAACCCATAACCCGGTTTGCAACCCGAAATCCAGACTTAAGCTGACCCAGCAGCCGAATCCCTAGGATTGCACTAGCCAGATCCTTCCCAGAGGGATTCGTGTGGAACAGTAGACAATTTTGTCTATAAATAGTGACCCATTTCTCTCTTGCTCACTACCCCTTTTACACATACTCTCTCTTAGTATTGTAATATCTCTAACCTCAGATCCAAAGGATCATTCTATGTAGTTTTATGTTTGGTTGATTCTCTAGGTTCCTCTGAAAGGCGAGATCACCACATCTTGAAGACGTGCAAGCTCAAGGTCATGAGTTGCTAAGCTTCGTCATCATCAAGACCACTGAAGTGTATCTTGTTGATAGTTCTTTTCTCCCTCCATAGAAGTGTTATGTTGAAGGCATTAGTGAAAGGTGCCGAAGGGTCGTGTCGAAGGCATTAATGAAAGGTGCCGAAGGGTCGTGTCGAAGGCATTAGTGAAAGGTGTCGGAGGGTCGTGTTAAAGGCATTAGTGAAAGGTTCCAAGGGTGTACATTCGATATGGTGCATCGTTGTACAAGACAGATAGTTTGGGTTAAAGGATATTGATATCCTTATGATGTTGTAATAAGGAGTGTGTCTCCTTTGGGGTAGTCGTGTAGTGGTGTAGTGTTGGGTAGTAGTTCCTCATTTGTAAATGAACTCGGTATCTAGCCTTGTACCGGATAAAGTGTAGGCGACATTGTGATAGGTTTGGTTATACCTCATGGAAGAACCCGGTTTTTAGCCTTGTACCAGATAAAGAGTAGGCGACGTTGTGAAGGCTTCTCCGCCACATTAAGGAGGTTGTGTTGTTTAGTGCTTACGAACTCTCGAGTGGGAAACTCGGGGAGTGGAGTAGGGCAAGGAAGGTGTCCTTGTAGCCAAACCACTATAAATACTCGTGTCGTGGTTTTGTGTTCCTTTACTCTTTATCTTTGCATTACTTATTTATATATTTATCTATCATCATCGAACACACACATTAAATAGATTGACATAAGTCGATCTAAATAGTTTAAAACGAAGTTTTAATCGGTAAAACTATTCAACCCACCCTTATAGTTTTCCACACCTTTAAGTATTTTCGGATATCAAACATCGGACTAACGTTATTTATTTTTTTGACTTGGTGATCTTTGGTACATTTCAGGAATTCAATTGGGATTATTACTTTGGATTTGAACAACACGGATTGTGACTTGACTTTTGGGCATACATCGAATTGATACTATTTGGACAATTGGATTATATAAGATATATTGGACATTTTGGATTAGAGAGGGATGTAATATATTAGACTCGTAACAAACCTAAAATATTCAATTAACACTTATTAAACCAATGACAAGTTATAAAACCCGATAACTAATAAATAATCTAAAGTTGAATTATTTACTAATACTATTTGACTTTAACTATTTTTATAACGTGTTTGGATTAACAAACACAAACTAGAGTGTAAATTGTAAAATTTGTCGGGAAATATTGTTTTGAGAAAATCGAGTTTTATTAAAGTCATAACGACTTGGAAACGTTGTATAAACGGGCGCGTCATGCCGACATTTTATAAACCTTCTAAACTTATACTTTTACTTCAAGCTACTTTATTATTATAAAACTCGACAAGAATCAAAACATATAGATATCATATTGTAAAACCGTTGTTATTTGAAATACCAGCTAGAGTTTCTTATAACACTTAAATAACTTTTCAAACTAAATTTACTTTTCCAAACTATTTGGGATTACTGGGTAAATACCTAAACTTACCATTGACTCATTCTTTTCTTATATTTCCTTTATTCATTTCCCTTATTCATGTTTCTTGGTCATTCTTTCGTTTATTCTTCCTTGGCGTGAATTGTATTTCAAGTCTGTGTACATACCACCACACAAATGATGATACAAAACTTTTTACAAACAACGACACGAGTCTTTCACGAAAACTATAGCACCTTATCTTTTTAAAACCTCATATGTATTATACTTTGTTTACGAGTCATTTTCTGAGATAGACTGTATATTTAGGTTGTGCCGAGCATGTACCGTTCTGCCCTGCTACTTGATACTGTTTGTGATACCTTCTTCATCATCTGCTGAGGTAAGTTCTCGCAGGCCCACTTTTTAATATATTTTCCCTTGGGGTGGAAATGGTAGTCAAATATTTTCTAAATGCTTTGATGTTGTGATCTACTGTTTTCACGATTTTAGACAATATGTGCGTTTTTTTATTGAAATATCTGCCTTATTGTGTGAATTAAATTTGTGTGACTTGCCTTGAGTATAATTTTGGGAAGTGGCACCCAGTGTAAATTTGGGAATTGGCACCCAACAAATGTAGATCAATATTGTGTGTTTGTAGTATGAGTTTCAGCCGTTGATAGCTTGCGATTTTTTTAACTGCTTATTCTCGTATATCATGCTCACTATTGTCCCTTATCATTCATAGCTTCGTGGTTTAACTCTTAAACCTACGAGCTCACCAATTTTGTGTTGACGTTTTCGAGTATCCATTTTAAGGTGCTAAGAACGAAGTTGCTTATAAGGTTGAGTATTGGCCTGGCTTAGCAAGACTTATGACAAGACCCTCCGGGGTTATATCACGTGGAGCTGCAATATGACATTTTCCTTATGATGAAATTTGAGACTTATGTTTGGATTCCAGATTGTGTACTTATGCCGGTTGTGGGAGTTTTGTGATTATTACCGATCTTATTGTTATGCATTTAGTATTTCTCTATTTCGTCTTGTGTTCTTGATTATGAAGTCATAACCCGTAAATGCCATTTCACTGCCCAATTTTTGGGGTGTAACATAGAATAAAATGCGTAAGTTGCTCGTAAATATAAATCGTCAAAACATATATTCATCAACACTTCTCATTTTCAGCATCTCGAGTTTTCTAGTGCTACAACACAAGTTCGAATATGTTTGTTATATTGCATTATAATCAACACATTTAACAAACGGATGAGAATGTTTAAAATATATTTCGTAGTCACGATGCATTAATATATTTAAATAGAATATAGTTTTTATATAAACTAAACATCCAACACATTTAAGAACATCCAACACATTTTAAACTTGCTAATACTCAATCAAGCAAGCTCTATCATATGCATTAAATAATTTTCATCATTTACATTAAATCATCTTTCGTATTTTGTAAAATGATGCATTGGTCTTAATCTCATATTTTATAAAACACCTTAAAAAATGGTTTTAATCTTGTATTTTCCAACTTGCAAAAATCATCCTCTTAAGTAAGTATTTCAAATTACAATTACTGGTATGAAATATAAACACCCTCTTTTATTTTAAGTCAAACTAATTCAAACATTTTGAGAAAGCATATTATGTACTTTTCCATCAAACATTTCAAAATCCATGTTTGGGTGTAAAGTATTCAACATTTTAGACAAGCATCAAGCATGCTTTCCTTAATCAATTATCACGTGAAAATAAAAATAAACAAAAGCCAACAAATGTTGAATTACAATTCAAAACGTATGAAATTTTATGTCAAAAACATAGACACACAGATCCAGAACAAGACACGGATCCTATCAGGGTATGTGGATACGTTTGGGAGAACACTTTGTTTGCCTATTTAAACAACTATTTTGGCCGCCGTTCAAACCAAGCTTTTGCAATGTAATGTAAGACATTCTCAGGTCTTAAAAAAACTCACTAACCCTTGATCCTAATGCTTCTAACTCTCATCTTTTGTAAGAATATTAGCATGTGAAGATCTGCCAAAACAAGCTTAGAACTCTTGTCATATTCATCCAGTGAAAGCATACTAGCATGTGAAGATCCACTACAACAAGTTTATAGCCCTTTTCATCTCCATTTATTGAAAGCTTCCTATCAATAGAAGATCAACCATATCAAGTTTAGAGTTTTTATTTATTAAAATCCATTAGACAATCATGTCTTGCGTCACGATTATACAACACCATAAAACACATTGTATCACCTATTATACTCTAAACTAGAGTTTAGATGAGTTCATGTTTAGGTCTTAAAACACAAAGGGTTATATTTTTGTTGTGTATATGCCTTAAAACACAAGAGTTATAAGTTATTACCGGTAAGACGGTAAACTTGTAAGCGATGTTGTAAGGTATTCTCAGTCAATAAGGGAGCTTGTTGAACTAGTGAAGGAACTATAGAGTAGGAAACTCAAGGAGTGGAGTAGGGTGAAGAGAAGTTTCTTGCCGAATCACTATACATCGCTTTTGCATTGCGTTTATAAGTTTTCTTTGTACCTCCCTATTGTTATTTTTGTAGAATTATTATTGTAAATTATCATATTGCATCATACTTAACTGGTTATTTAATACAAGAAATAAAGTTTTTAAAAGGAATGTTTTCAACCCCACCCCCGTCCCCTTTACATTTCCACACGGGTATAAGGTTTTATTGAATCATGTTATTTGGTGAAAACACGTCTCTATTAATTGAGCTATCTCCGTTATCGCTTTCTACCGTTTTTTCTCTAACGATCCTCAAGATATGTATCTAATGAAATTTGAACATGAGACTTGTTATAAAAACATCAAGGTGCACTATGGTAGATTGGTAGTCATTTTTACCAAACGTCTAATATGATGCGCCATTTTATGTTTAGGGTCTTTGAAAAGAGGTGCGTTTCTTGACACAAATGTATATGACATAGTTTTGTACATGAGACATCTTGTGATTACATAAAAAATTAGTGTCTCACTATTAAGTTCGCTTCAGGTGTTTTAAATGAGTTAATTAATGTGGAGAAAAAGTATTACGTGATTTTTATAAATAATCTGTAGCACAAAACATAGAGGCTCTCAATGAATGAAGTACTATAAGTGATTCATAATGTCAGTTATCTATTATAACAAACTCACATAATATCAGAGATGATCCGTAATATCATAATTCTGTATCTCAATTTAATTAGATCTTATGAGGTTTCAAAGTTAACAATTGAAATCACAAAGACAAAAGTAATGGACTAAAGCATCTGCAAATTTGCAACGTCCGTTGCCACTATGTTTTTCAATACATTGTTGACGACAAACAGAAAGGTCACAGCCATCCGGGTTCAACATATCCGTGCATGTTTTTTGGCCATGAACCATAGAAACTCCAACTGAAAAACAAATAATAAATACACAAACAAAATTTTAGAAACTATATATATATAGTTTAGGGGAATTACCAAGAAAACTAAGTTGACGAACCTGCAATCACGATAATGAGGAGCAACAAGCAAGGGTACCAAGACCTAGCCATGTTCAAGTACAGATATAATGTTTTAAAAACAGATACTTTTTTGGGTAAAGAGTTTATACCCGGTGAATATACTTTAACCTGGAATTTCAAAATGTTTTGATTCAACGATTGGTCATATATATTGGCTTAAATAGACTTGGTAAGTATCTTCATTTTAATTCTTATAACAAAAAAATCGCAATCCTTTAATAATCATATTCTATACAAACGTAACTTACAATGGATTAATGGATTTTATTACGCACATAACTACTTTCCTCATGTCACCACCTCCTAAATTGGCTGGTCTACATCAAAGTGCATTTATAACGAGAGATTGGGAGGGTTTTATGCAAATTGTTTCTAACATATGAAATGATTTAAAAACTGGTTATCATCGTGAGTAACGGAACCTGTGTGAGATCCGGACTTCCGGGACACTCATTATTTTTGTGGTGTAGTGTAACATTTATCGAATAAAGATTTTGATTTTTCATAAATGTACTCGGTCAAAAAAATTGTGTTTGTAGTCTTATTTAGTTTTTCATAAATGCACTTGATTATATTATGCTCTAATTCCGATATATATTTTAGGGCATTTCCAAATATATCCTTTCAAAAATTCATAATGGCTAATGTTATTTTGATGAAAAAAGTCAAAAGAAGTTGGGTCCAAAAACAAAGTTTTGATATACAAAAAAGTGATTTAAGGGTGCAAACGTATTTTTTCATAATTTTTTTTCGGAAAAAGTATTCACTTTTAGAAAATCTCCCTTCACAACTTTTTCATGCACAACATACCCGATCTTGTGAAATTGTTTTAAATTTTTTCGAGAATTTTTTTTTTTAAAAAAAAAATCTTTTTATTTTGAAGTCCCTAATTCAACTATTCCTATTTGTACAATAAAATTGGTGCTTGATGAAGTTCTAATCTATTTTATACATATATACTTTTGTTACATAATGATTTTGTTTATAGACGTGCATATATTGTTTCTTAGCATTATTGAAATTCTATTAAGAAAAAATATTTCCGTTACATGCATTCTTTGCTGCATGTAAAGCAAAAGTATTTTTGTTTAAAACTTAAAAAATTTTAAAAAACTTAAAAATGAATATGTTTAATTCCCAAAATACCATTATAAAACTTACATTTCAATTTGATATTTATTTTCACACACAAATTAAAATTCAAGCAATGTTGTTTTTATGAAATTGTTGCCTTAACAATGTTCCTGATGAAAATTTTAAAAAATATGCATGATAACTTTTGACAACTTTTTTTTATTGCATTTTTTAAAAGGAGAGACATTTTTTGTATCTAATACCAACATTAATGATTTCTAAAAATTCATAACTATATCAGATACCATATTACAAAATTGATGTCATAATTCATTTTTCATCTTCACTAAATGTTTTTATACGTTATTTGATACATGTTAAAAATTGTTCTTTGCATTGAATTACCGTATGTTAAAATAATTTTCAATTACATTTTGATTAACTTACGTTATACGAAACACTTAACTACAATATCACAACTATAATCGTTTTCTGCTATAAAATCTCATCGCCACGTACGTGACTCGCTTAGTATTTGAAAATGTTCGATCAAAGATGGATCCAAAATCTTTCACGATCCATTGTGTACTTCATATGAAACTATGCATAAATAGATCATCGACTATTATCTTCGGGATCCATGAATTAGAAAACAAGAGGATACGTACTTCTATACTGCTACAATAATCCAAATTGTTTTTAGCTTATATGATGTTTATCATCTGGATCCATTAATGAAAAGTATGCAAAGATTTGTGTGTTATCATGCAATATTACAAGATCATTCACGTAAATTTTACAAACCACCATTATCATTAGTTGTGAGTCAAGCCATTAAGATATCATTAAAATCCTATATATTTTCTAAATGAATAAAACGTGAGGTGTAACTACCATCAAAGTTGGATAATGGTTAGACATCATCATCTCCTCATAAGATATCGTGTTTAATGCTGAATAGACACATGTATTGAAGGTACCTAGACAAACTGATAAATGGTTCGAAACATTCCCGGTGATACTATAATCAGATCACATACATCCAAGTAAAACTTCACCACGCAAAATAACATTTACAAGGAAATTAGCTTTTTGGCTGACCGCTTTAAAATGCGAAGCAGTGCTGTCTTTGAGGGTTAGCGAGGTAGGCGATCGTTCAGGGTTGCCAAATTTCAAGACCCCTAGATTTACCTGTTTGTTATTATTGTATAAATTAATAAACATTTTTTTTTCTTTTGAAAAAGTCTATATGATGAAAAATAAATGTTTAGATTATGGATCTCTGTTAAGCAGGTACTGGTTTTACGTGTATGTTCTGTAATATACATATAGGCCATTAGCGTTCATCTTTGAAGGCCTCATTTTTATCTTCGAAGTGTGGTATTACGAATTATAAATTGACACGTTAACTAAAACAAACAAAAAAAGAGGTAAAATATCATTTTCCTCGATGACCAGATCTGAAAAAGTAAACGTGAAAGAAATGAAAGATGCACAGCGAATATAAAATGTTGGATCGACTTGTGGTACAAATTAGTACCCCGTTTCATACAGGATAGAATGACTCTTTTCTTTTCTTTAAGTACAATATGACACTCCATTTCAGTCTATACGTGTCATTCTGGTGTTCTCCAACCACATTATCACACAAGGGAGACGATTTGTACAGTCGCAAACTCAAACGTTTTATTTATACAATGTTAGAACAAAACTTGGGCTTGATGCAAGAACTAGTATAGGCTAGCTTTGAGACGAGCGAATCTTGAACCAAATGAATATTTTGGGTTTAATTCATTAAGAAAGAAAACAACATCGTTAGCCTCATCGCGAAAATGGACTTCCGCGGTTAACCTTTTGTGTGAGAGTAAGTTTTAGCGAGAGAAATAGTCACACTACAAAATAAATGACATTTGCTCACTAAAAAAAATATGAGCAAAAGATACAAAATCAATCACTAAATGCTAATTTCTCAACTCCTACTAAAAAAAAGTAAGTAACAAAGGGATTACTAAAAGTCTTTTGCCACTAAATTTTTAGTAAGCAAAAGCTCAAAAGAGTTAGTGACTAAACGTTTTAGTCACTAAAAGGTACACTAGTTTTCTATAAAATCACTAAAATGACTTTGCAATGTATATACACATATTCCATTTCTGGCAGAAATACAAATTGCATTCTCAAATGTGCAGATGCATACTGCATTTCTCAATAAAAGAAAAATTTATTGCACAAATAAAAACTGCATTTCTCAAGTTAAGTTCAAACACATCAATCTCTAAAACAATCTCAAATCTCAAATGTACGAAATAAGTTGTTGCCGTTTTGCAATAAATGTTCGTGATGGTATCTAGAAAAGAACTCCGTACAATTTACCAAAACCTAGCATTTACAAAAAAAAAAAAAAAGTTCTCTGTATCTGAAAACATTGGTTTCTGTAACTGTAACTAGAAAAGACCATCTATGGTCTCTGTAACCTGTATGTAAAAAAAATGGTGTATTAGTGCTTTATATAAATCTTGAACTACAATATTAATCCAAACCATATTATTTGCACTTACAAGTGAAACCAAATGATCACATTTTTCTTCGGTGAGAAACCCCTCATACACAAAAGCCCTACAAAAACCAAACTTTAACATTAGAAAACACAAATCGAACCAACATCAACACGAAACAACTCAAAATTCATAAATGATATACTCATTCAGACAAGGCCCTCTGTCACTTTTGCTTCAAGCCAAATACGCGTTACAACAAAATCACTTCTGCTTGGGTTAGTTCATAAGTTTCTCCAAAAAATACATGAAGGTTGGTACTCAATCTACACTACTGATGATCCGAATACGTGTTACAACAAAATCATGCATAAGACCAAAAAAAATTAAATTATACTTCATGTGACATCACTTTTATTACCAGTATTGACATAAAGAACTAAAACTTATGCCTAAAACCATGTCTAATAGATTAATTATTTGACATGTGGCTATTGCATATTCTCTCGTCTCTTCACTCTTTGTTTTTTCCCGACAAATATCAATCTAGCTTATAGTTAGGCACATATTTAAGCATGGGTTTTAGACATAACAATCAGTTCCTTTTAATGTTTCCGTTGAGATTTTGTTAAGTTAAAAACAATGTAAGTCTTGTCTCAGAAAACAAAAGTGAGGCTGTTGGGATCACGTGTAACTATTATTCAAGTGTCGGTTATTAGATATGTAATAGGTTGCTAATTAGGCTTATATGTTTGTAATTAGTGCTAGGCTTATGTAGTAAGCCCATAGGCCTATGCTTAGGCCCAACGACTTAAGGGAAGGGACTAGAAGTGTTGCCCTAGCTCCCTTGCCTATATAAACACTTGTAACCCTCTTAGGAGGGTGTTGGTTCTTTCATTTTATGCATTACACTTTCCTTATTATTGTGTGTGAAGAATCCGACCACTCTACATCCTTTCTCTCATCTTCTTACGTTTAACGTACTTGTGTTATCATGTTATGGTGACCTAACAGTGGTATCAATCGCTAAATAGTTGTTTGGAACATGTTTTACTTTACTTTTTGGTTATACGTAACGTGTTCATCACCTTTCTTACGCGTAACTTTGGTTTTAACACTCAAATCTTGAAGCTTGGAAATTTTTAAGATTGTTATAGTGTTTAGAATCTTAGTTTTTAACAAAAAGTTTAGAAATTTTTTAGTTTTAAATCGTTTTCACTCGTTTCTTTGGTTTTCATCAAGTTTACGAATAAGCTTAAATTTCACTTTAGGTGTTAAAGTTTAAAACTTTCTTGTTATTTAAGTGTTATTGAAGCTATTTCATCAACATAATCAAGTGTACAACGCGTTTTAGAGCTTAAAAAGTCGTTTTGGTGATTTCTGGTGAGTTTACGAATAAGCAAACCCTCTTTTTACGAGTAAGCAAAACCCTTATCTTACGAGTAAGAAAATCCTGATTTTACGAATAAGCTTTACGAACAAGCCTGAGTTTACGAATAAGGAATTTTCATCAGAATCTTCAAAGTTATTTGTGACTAAGTATTTCCCTTTCTTGGATAAGCTTGTGAAATACTTCGACTTGTGGATATCTTTCTTACTTGGATAAGTTTGAAAGAGTTTTGGTTTTTTACCTATTCTTACGAATAAGGTCAAAGCTTACGTAAAGAACTTTACGAATAAGAGAAATCTTACGAGTAAGGAACTTTACTACTAAGACTTGAGTTTACGAGTAAGGTTAAGTATAAGCCACAATTGTTTACGAGTAAGATCACTTTACAAGTAAGAGGTAGTTTACGACTAAGAAGTAGTTTACGAGTAAGCACATCAAATTTATGACTAAGAAGTTTACGAATACGACCAAATTACAATAACAACTCACGTTTCAATCATCTACAAAGATCCATCAACAACACAAGTTTTTAAGATGTCTCAATCACCGTATTTCAACTACTTTCCTCACCAATATCCTCAACAACAACAACAATATCCTCAACAACAACTTCTGCAACAACCATAACAACAAGTTTATCAACAACAACAATCATTTGCACAACCACAACAACAACAATTCCCTCAACAACCATACCCTCAGCAACAACAATGGTTTGAACCTCAATATGCTATGCAATCTACTACCATTACACAGAAGGAACCTCATTGGTTTGCAAAGATGTGTGAGGCCATTAGCAGTCAATAATCAATTCATGAAGCTGGATCTCTTGATAGACCTCCAATGCTCACTCCAAGAAACTATGTTCAAGGGGTCAGTCGGTTCTTTAGGTTCCTCGACTTTAAGAAACTCATGGAAAATATTTGAAGAAGGTCATCCTTGAAGGTCCTTTTCAAATGCCAACTGTGATGATTGTCGGCGATCCAACGGCTAATCCACCAATACTTGACACTACTTCCACTGTCCTTGAAAGTCAACTAACTGAACAACAACAACTTTACTTTAAAGCAGATGAACTTGCAATGGAATATATTCTTCTGGGACTACCCAATCCAATTCTTCGAAGTGTGGGAAAATGTTCATCTCTTAATGGAAGGCACTAAACTCAATCAAGAGGACATGGAATCAAAACTTTACCTATCTTATGAAACGTTCATGATTGATCTAGGGGAGTCATTAGAGTCATACTAAAAACCTTCTAAGTTGTCTCGGTCCTGACTGGGAGAAGTATGTCACATTCATCCGTCAAACTAAAAACCTTCATAATGCTAAGTATGGTATGTTGTATGATTATCTGAAGAATCATCAGAAGGAAGTGGACAAAGATTGAGCTCTCCGCGGAATCTATGCACCTTTACCAAATGCTAATTCACTTGCTTTGATTGCTCAATCTCTTGCACCACAATTTCCTCAATTTAAACAGTCGAATAATGCTTTTGTCTAGCATCAACAAAGATTTACTAACACTCAATAGACACCATCAGCCCAAATCACTCCATATGATCCTTCACAGCAATCAAATGATATTCAACTAGTTCCATACAACAACTTTGATTCAACACTTTATAGTGAAATCCAGAATGAAGATGAGGAAGCATTGAACACGTTGAATCAAGGATTTGCATTTATTGCTCTTTCCTTTGGTAGATTTTCAAACAAATCCAACAATCGTCTTCGCAACTTGTCAAACACAAGAAATCAAGTTGTTGTTCAGAATGGAAGGGTTGAAGTTCATAATCGTAACAATGGACGTCCGATGGGAAATGGTAGCTATATGGGTAGTGGACAAGGGTATAATGCTTCTGGTAGGAACAATATGGCTGCTCCTTAGAAAGGGTTCAAATTGTTGATCATGGGAATACTCATAATGGGAACACGGTCCTTCGATGCTACAACTGCAATGAAAAAGGTCATCTGGCCAATGCATGTGCAAAACCAAGAACCATAGGAAGTGCATATCACAAGGAAGCATTACTCTTGGCTCTTAAAGATGAAGCTGGTGGAACTCTTACAAACAAGGAACAAAGCTTCATGGAAAATGCAGAATCTGATGATGATATGGAGGACTTGCAAGCTAATGCAGCTCTGATGTTAATGGCAAACATGTAAGAACTCTACATGAGTGATACAGGCCCAGTCTATGATACTGATGGCTTGTCTCAGGTACCGGATCCTAATATGTGCCTCATATATGATCTGATATCTCCACCTGCATCTGCATCCGACAAGGAGCAAAGTGTTCAAAATGAGCCATCAACATCTCATCAAGACGATGATCTAGTTGACCCTGTGGTTACATTTTATGATCCCACTGATGAATATGTTGATACTCGCGTTGAACAAATTGAAACTTTGTCTAATTCAGATCCAAAGCTCACGACCTTACTTATGACCACCCTATCTCAAGTTGAAAAATACAATGAAATAAATGTAAATCCAAAAGAAAAAGTTGCATTGCATTATTGACTGTGGATCTTGAATTCTATAAGAGACAACTTGCAAATTTTGAAACAAAAGAAAAACGCGAACAAAGTTTTGAAGTCGCCTTTCAAAAGTCGTATCTAAAAGAACAAGAATTAGAACAACATATACGAGATCTAGTCGCTTCCAAAAACAATTTGATTTTTCAAATGGAACAAGAAAAATTTGAACACAAACAACAAGTTGACACTCTTACTTCGGAAATTCAAAAAACCAAGCTTGAGTTGTCTTCATGTCAAACTAGTTTTTTAGAGTTTAAACAAGCCTCAAGGAAGCAAGTTGATTTGTATCTTGATGAAATCATCGATTTGTAAAACAAAATCAAATAGTTTCAAAAGATTGTGTATAAACATGGTGAGTCAATCACAACAATTCAAAAGTTCACTTTAAATCCAAATCCCGATGGATATGGGCCAAATCTTGCTGATGATAAACCACGTTTTTTACATAGAACATTCAAGGCAAATCCAAAGTTGTATAGTGCCAAATATCTGCTTCATGAATCAATTGTGCGTGTTATTGAATATAATTGTGAAGAGGAACAAGAAGTGGAAGAAGAGAGTCGATTAAAAATGAGCAATGTTAAATATAACCAACCTTTTGATTACACAAAATGCCTCATATTTCGAAATCTTTTGTTCCCTAGCGGGATAAGACTGACACACCTTGGGTTATCACACAAATTAATGAGTCATGTTCTAACGTTGGTCCCGTTAAACCCATTGCACAAATAAATGGTCCTTTAACTTATCCAAGTGAAATTCAACCATTGCCAAAAAGATGTTTTGTTCTCAAATATTTTGATACTTTTATGAACGACATTAGACTCTTAGAAGATGTAATTAAACGAAATTCTGAGATAAAAGCTGCTGCTTTTCAATCGGCTTATGCCAGGGAACGGGAACTTCAGAATGAAGTTGGAAAAATGAAAACAATTTTCAATGAAACTGAAACATTGATTTTAAAAACAAAAAAGAAAAATAAAATTATTCAAAATTATGTTGATCGACTCTTGGAAGATGTTATATGTGCTGATACCATCTCTGTTGTGTTATATTATATTGCTGCATCTGCTTGTGATAATGTTGTTGCTGCTAATACATCTGATGAGGAAAATGATAATGTGTCTCAAATGGAAATTTTAAAAGTTGAAAATAAGTGTCTGTTAAGAACTTTCTGGAGTAAAATGTCATCTTCACTGGTGTCAAAATGATAGTATTGATCGTGAAATTGCTTTTCAAACCAAAGTCAACCAGTCGGGCGAAAAATATTTTGAACCAAAACATGAACGACTGGATGATGAGTACGCGTCTTTGAAATGTCAACTTTTCAAATATGAACAAGAGATTGAAAAAGTTAAAAAGGAATACGGAACCATATTTGATTTGATCAAAAAGACACGTGCTAAAGCGTCAAAAGATCTTGATCATCACCTTGCTTACACCCATGAAATAATAAGTTGAAATGGACACTTACGCTCACAAAATCAAGAACTAGAACACACTATCATTGAGTTGAAAGAGAAATTGGTGAAATTTGAGAAAGGAAAATCTAGTAACACAAACGTAATTGCACATGGAATGTTCAAAGTTGATACTAGAAAGCCCACTGACAAACCACAAGATACTAATATCATTCCTTTCACTTTTACAGGAGTAGTTTCCTCCACTTCTAGCGTTAGCAATTCATAGCTTAAGAACACTCAAAAGAAGAATAGGAATTTGCAATGTAAAAGTGAAACACTAAAAGCCCCTGAAGTAGAAGATCATGCTCGGACTTTGAATAAAACACATGTTGCACCTGCTTTAAATATTGCGTTAGACAAATGTAATAGTAAAGGCGATGTAACGAATGTTAAATCTTTAACTACTTTGGATGTTAAATTTGACGCTTCTTGTGTATTTTGTCGCAAAAGTATGTTTTTTGGTTGTCATGATGATTGTGTTGCTAAATCTATCTTGTCTCGTAATCAGAAACCTACAAATGGCATTACCTCTAGGCCCACTATTGCTTCTAAGTCTATGCTAGGAAAACCGCCTATTGTAGTTTCTGAGATAATCATTGATGAACCCATAGCACCATCATCACCTCCTAGGAAGATACCATCACCTACTGAATTCACTAAGACAAAAGCACGAACTAGCTGGACTTGGCAGAGATGGTTACAAAGTACACCTGGTTTTAAATGGATACCTAAAATTATTAACATGTGTGCTACAACTATAACGGAACCCACTAACTCTACGGGTTCAACCTCTACCTCTATTCTACCTTCGTCGTCTGTGTATATTGCAGGTGATACAAATCATTCTCTGTATTGTTAATAGCGGCTGTTCCCGGCACATGATAGGCAACATCAAACATTTATCAAACTTTGTTGCAAAGTTCATTGGTACTGTCAGGTTCGGGAATGATCACTTCGCTGCTATAATGGGCTACGGGGACTACATCAATGGGAACATCAAAATTTTCACTAAAATTTAAATGATAATTAGTAATTTATTATTTCTAAGCATAGGTCATTTAGCATACACAAACTTTGCCGATCATTTGAGTAGTTAACTCGCCACAGAGGTAACGCATCACTTTTGCATTCATATCATTTTATGAGTATTATCATTTTGTCTTATAATTTAAATTGTAAGACGAGAGGTTATCTCGTTTTCCCAGTGACCGACACTACACGCGTACCGACACTATGATAAGGACTCGCTAAAACAATTAACCAATGTCAGCGACTTGGAATATTACAAGGATAAAATATTTCAGACAAGTAACAATAAAATACCACGGATAAAAAGTTGTCAAACAATGATACCTTGGTCACAATATGACTTCAAGGACACAAAATACTTAAACACCTTATCACTTAAACAATGACTTTATACGACTCAAGTGCAAACATACATAACTATAATGTAAATGCATACATTTTATACATTAATTATCCCACATACAAATACTTACACAAAATAAATCATAAGTATACATTACACATACCTTACTTACATTTACTTACTTTACCATTTTAGACCTTTATTATTATTACATTTATAATACATTTACAAGACAAGAATTCATAAAAAGTAGATATACTCTCCTTGTTTTTCTTTCACTCAACGACAAAACTCACAAGAATAATACATATCTCTTGTTTTTCCTTATCTCACCCACCGACAAAAAGAGGAACAAAATCGAGAAGAGATATCTCATCTCTTTCATCCAGAAAACCTGCTTCTCCATCTTCACACGCCTCATAGGCGAATCTCTCCCAAACATAGCAAACCGACACCCCTCATCTTAATATTCCTCATCTTCCATACCATATTCATGTAAGAATCTTTCCCCAACTCTATCTAGATGCGCCGCTACCTCCAAAGAAAATCCATGAAGATCAAGATAAATCACAAACAAATCTTTACACTAATCCAAGAAATCCTTTGGTTTTGGAAGTAAACCATTTTCGGCTTCAAACAAAGAGGCAAGATGTAAAGACTTGGTCAAGACTTCCTTTTACTTTCTTTTATGCTACCGAGAGACTAAGGGTTCACACAAAGCAATCTCAATCCACCACACAAGAAAAGTGCTCTTAAGGTATTGTGAAACACTGGGTTTGTTGCTTGGATTCGGATTTGGAGGTTTGGTTTGTGTGGAGCTCTCGAGTTAGCCTTCATCCTTGTCATTTTCGCCCCACTTACATAAGGTTCATCCTTGTTTCTTTTCCTTGTATATTGTGGTGCTATAATCGTGGTTAATGTAATGTAAATGGTGAAATCTTGTTTTGATTTTCGATGTCTAAATAAAGTGTTTGGCGTTACTTAAATGTCACCTTGATATGATATATGTCACTTGAGTTTTGAGTTAGTCATTGATTTGGATGAAAATAGTTTTCTGTCGAGGTAAACGAGTCAAGATAATGAGAGTTAAGTCTTATTGAAACTTGGCAATTTGACTAGGTAACTAAGTACTCTCGATGTGATTAATACTGTGTGTTGATAAACAAACTATGTAAACTTAAGCTTAAGTGGTCATTTGCGAACAAGAGTCCATTTGGTTTTCTGTCGAGTTAGGAACAAGAACAAGATAGATGAGTCAAGCTTTTACAAGCCTACTAGTAACCCATGTCGAGACTCACATTTTCCGTCGACATTCATGTCATTTAAAAGTATGTCGAACCTAAATTCTTAATTTTGCTTGAATATGAGAAACATGCTAGTCTTTCTTTGTCTTGAGACTCAAAGCTTAGAGAGGAACCATGTGTCTAAGCCTCTATGTACGCCTAGGGAGAAACCCAAGTCAAAAGTGCTCATAAAATTTCGAGAAATCTATACTTGTCTAGTCCGTAAGAGTGAAATGGTTGACGACTAGAACCAAGTCGAGTAGTACTCTACTAACAAGAGGTACCTTCACCCCTTTTGCTCTCATGTCCTAGTTAATGATGTTAACCAAATCTCGTTCGAGTCAAGTCTTATACTTAGTCATCTTCCCTTGTTAAGCTTATCCTTAATAAGTACATAGTGGTCATCGAAATAGATATGCTTGAGACTATGTAAACGAGTCGACAACTACATCTTGGTAGTACCATGGTGATGAATCGTATTCACTAGTCGAGAGTATCCTTTGCCAAATGAATATGACTAACCCATTGTATGATTGTAGTGGTATGTTAGAATGTCGGATAAAAACCGGGTTGAGTAGTACTCGACTAGCATATGGTTCACCACATTCTTGACTTGAGCTGGACTTCGAAATAATAACATCTTGTTCGGTATTTCACGACCACCTCAAGTACATCCTTGGCCATATTAACTTGTATCATACGTTTGGCATTGTTCCACAATTCTTTTTTTTTCTTTTCTGTTGTGAGTATTTACTTCCAACATGGTAGCAACCATATTTCCAACAAGTTTTGGGCCACAGCCCATATGCTATCATGATATCACAACTTAGACTCTTGGTTGGATTTGGGATTCAAGCCCAACCCATGTATCCCAAGGCTGGGCCGCAGCCCACTGTGGCCTCGGAGTGCTCGAAATTGGAGCTGCAAACTAATCAACCAAATAAAACCCAAAGTACTTGATTTATAGACAACCATAAACAGTTAAATCCATTTACCACATATCCGAAATTCCCCACCTAAAAATATACACATATGAGTTGATAAGTAATTCCGTGAAAAGTCTATTTGCATGAGACAACAATTACTTAAAACATATTTCATTAATATCGTCTACGTAAATGTTTAACGCCAATATGTAAACAAATGCGAATCAAGTAAAATTCTCGTCTAGAACTATATATTAGGAACGAATTTTGTTAAATAAATAAAGGTCACTATATTATTTTATGAACCATTAAAATTGGAAGACTTCCATTTTTAACTCAAAAGATTTTCTAAATACAATTAGAAAATAAAATATAATTTTGACAAAACCATTTGTGTTAAATTAAACAAGTATATACACCTTGTATACTTACTAGTGGAACATTGTAATTAATTGTTTTGAGTCAAACTTTGGATCTTAAAACTATATTAATGTCAACATGAAAAGTATATATACTTCGTATACTTACTAGTAAAAATCATTTTTACAAACAAAAGTTTAGTTTTATTTCAATTATAAAGACAATTGAATTACTTAAGTAAGTGACACTTAAAACGATGAACTAAAACATTTCCCTCCTTATCTAGGTCGTGTGTCCGTGCGCTCCACAACCATCACTAATCCCACATTTGGATTTGCACATTTGCTAAGGTGAGTTTCATAGCCCCACTTTTACTTGATAAATTGTTTTATACATTTTGGGGTGAGAAATATGCAAAACATTTTATGGACCAAAACTATCACATGATTACTATTACGTGGTTTAGCCTAAGCCCTTATGTCCCTAGAGAATGCCCTTTCTCATGAACCGTCAATTCCCCATTGGGAAACGCAATGCTATAAATAGATCTATTGAGGGTGACTACTCCGTTCGGTTGGCCATGCTTAGGCCAAGGCGAAACGTATACCATGTCGGAATCAAGTGTTGAGGGACAAAACACTTGCTATGGGCCCCTATATTGTATGACATCTTTTAGCATACAAAACTGTCGTAGTAGTATCGGTTGCATGTACTTAGAGCTAACGTAATAGACATTCATACATATATCATTATATTCGTTGTAATATTAATGCCTTTGCTTATGGTCCAAGCTTACTATTTTAACTTAAACCTATGAACTCACCAGCTTTTAGCTGACCTTTTAGCATATTTTCTCAGGTGTTTAAAATTTATTCAGGAAGGCAAGGCAAGAAGTGGATGTATGGTCGTAGTAGTGTTAAAGAAGTGTTTTTACACAAAAATGATGTTTTTACATTGGGACCACTATATCTAATGGGATGTACCCATTTATTTAAATTACGTTGTAAGACAGCGTTTTAAAACTATTTTATAAAATCAAACGAAGTATGTATTCCGTTCTTTATTACTTGTGTTATGATTCACCAATTCCGTAACGCTCCCGAATAACACGTATGCTTCCGCTAAACAAATTTGGGGGTGTTACAGGCTACATCAATGGGAACATCAAAATTAGCAGAGTGTACTATGTTGAAGGTCTTGAACACAACCTTTTCTTAATAGGTCAATTTTGTGATGGTGATTTGGAAGTTGCTTTTCGGGAGAAAACTTGTTTCATTCGTGATCTACAAGGAAACGATCTCATTCCAGAAATCCGTTCATCAAGCCTTTACACAATTTCAATGCAAGACATGGTCGCTTCATCTCCAATTTGTCTCCCATCTAAAGCCACATCAACAAAATCATGGTTGTGGCATAAGAGACTTTCACACTTGAACTTCAAAACCATAACTGATGTTGTACGACAAAAATTAGTTGAAGGACTTCCAAGATTTACTTATTCCAAAGACCACTTATGCTCAGCTTGTGAACTAGGAAAAAGCACTCATGCATATTTTCCTTCGAAGGTTGAAAACAATACTCAACATGTTCTTCAGCAGGCTCAAACTGGCACAGGCAATATGTGAACCCTGCATTGCAACAAATCTTCTTTTTCTGCAGCATTGCTTCTATGATCTTAGGAGCGCTGGCCACCATGGTATTCCTTTGGTTGAGCCCTATCTTGTTTCTCAGGAGTAGTTGCATTGCAAGGCCCGATGCGTGTGCAAACGATAAATGGCAAACGCTACATTCTTGTAGTCGTTGATGACTACTCTAGATGGACTTGGGTTTATTTTCTTCGAAGTAAAGATCAAGCTCCACCAATGATCATCACCTTTCTCACGAAAATTCATGTTCAACTTCGTAATACGGTCAGACAAGTCAGAACAGACAGAGGAACTAAATTCTTGAATCAAACTCTTCAGGAATATTATGAGAAAGTGGGAATTGAGCATCAAACATCCATTGCAAGAACACCTGAGCAAGATGGAGTTGTCAAAAGACGAAACCGGACGTTAGTGGAAGCTGCAAGAACGATGTTGATAAATGCTCAACTTCCATATTAATTGTGGGCTGAAGCTGTTTCAACTGCATGCTATACTCAAAACCGTTTAATGATCATAAAACGCCACAACGAAACACCATACGAGCTTATCCATAACCGGAAACCCAACCTCAAACACTTTCACGTATTTGGTGCTCTTTGTTATCCAAATAATGATCGTGATGACTTTGGAAAGCTCAAAGCTAAAGCTGATATTGGAGTCTTTGTCGGATACTATGAAAACTCTAAAGAATACCGAATATGGAATCGTCGTACAAGAGAAATTATGGAGACAATTCATGCTAATTTTGATGAGCTTACAAAGATGGTTTCTGAGCAAAACAGCTTAGAACCTGGACATTACCGTCTTAACTTTACAGAATCATCAGCTGACCAATAATTTCAACTCACGCGTCGTCAAATGGAAACTTTGTTTGCTCATCTGTTTAATGAAGACTTTGATCAACGTGCTCCAGATGTATCAAATGTTTCCGCTGCTCAACCTGATCAAATTCCAATCCTTGATACACCTGAAACAACAACAGCTGTTGTTGATGCACCTCCGGTCAAATCTCCAACAACAACTGAACAAACCGCTTCCAACAACAATGACCCAGCTGATGATCCTGTGTAAACTAGAAAGGGGGTTGAATAGTTTTACTGTTAAATTTTAATTGTTTTAAAAACTTATTGTGAGATCAATCAATATAGATAGTAAAGAATGTATACTATGCTAGCAATATATAATATGTAAGTAAGGAAAGAAACAATCAAACCATGACAAGGTTATTTATAGTGGTTCGGTCTACAAGGACTCTTTTTCCTTGCCCTACTCCACTCCCCGAGTCTCCAACTCGAGAGTATCTCACTAATCAACAAGCTCCTTTAACCGGCAGAGAAAACCTTTACACATCGCTTACATAATATTTCTGACACAAAGCTAGATGTCGAGTTCTTTTACAAGGGTACAACCACTCCCAACACACTATATATTTTAAGGACTAAAATACTAACCGATCACACTCAGAGGTTTAAGATGGTTTGGTACAACAATGATGTATGAACAATAATGATTCACACAACAATAAAACAAACAAGACTTCCAACTATTTGTTGAAGCTTGATTATGTCTTAATCTTCTTTGCAACAAAAGATGATCACTAAAATGAAATGAAACTGAGTTAGATGTAATAGAATGAGAGAACGTATTTATTTTATGCTTATGAGGGATGATAAAACTATTGGAATCGCTCCTAACATGTAAATGGAACGACATTTACGGGATTACATTATCTATCTTATTTAGCCAAACACATGGACTAGTTATGTCATAGTGTAATAGTTATGTATGTGCTAGGTTATAAATACCCCTCCATACTTCCATGGAGGGGTGAGACTCTTTGTGTAACTTTCACTTTTCCTTATAATAAAACACATAGTATTTCCCTTCTCTCTCTACTTTCTCTCTCTAACATGAAGATGATGTTCTTTCATCTTCCCCGACCTCCCGAATCACCATATCAACCATTATCTCGATCCTACAAGTGGTATCAAGAGCAAGGTCAGTTTTATGATTGGTTGATTTTTGGTGATGTTATCTTGTCAAAATTGTCTCTTGTAAATCTGTTTTTACCAAGTTTTAACCTTTCATAAATTTTTTGGGTTTAACAGTTTATTACAAGTTTTTAATGTATCGTTTTGGTAAAAAAAAAAGTCATGTGTTTGTATACAATGTTTGCAATATTTGGTCTTGGGTTATCTTTTTCCAAACAGATAGTTGTAACATCATTCTCTTATGATTTTTTTTGTACCCATCTGTGAAAACTATTAGTAGTCAAACGGTCATTCTTGTGGTTAATATGGGTCAATAGTAACCATTCTATGCATTTTCTGGGTTATTTTGAAGCTGAACGGAAAAGTTGGTCAGAAAAAGTCGCCGAAAAAAAGTCAACAAGGTCAAAACCCTATTTTTACGCATTGGCACCTCTTCAGATCTTATTACGCATTACTTGGAAAGTAATTCGTAAGTTTTTTATGCGTAAACCTAACTCATAAGGTAGTTTACGAACAAGGGTACGACTAAGACAGTTTTACGAGTAAGAAACTTTCGACTAACACCTTACGCGTGTGGTTACGCGTAAGAAGTTTTATGACTAAGAATATCTTATGACTAAGTAAGAGTTACGACCAAGGAAGCTTACCCATAAGCAAATTGGGTTTCGAATAAGAAAACCTTATTCGTAAACTAATCAAAAACCTTATTCGTAAACTTTGAAAGAAATTAAGAAATATTTAAATGACCATTACCTCAATACCAAATTACCAACACTCACCACGACCTAAGTTTATTACTAACATCATCGGTCCTTTATCACATCAACAACCACAGCCAATCATAAACAACATCTCTATCTTAACCCTTAATCATCATTCACCAACATCTACTACAAGCTACTTTACTCGAAACATTAAGGAGTTTCAAGGATCTCAGTTTTTGTCACTTGTTTTCAAATCGTTACCGATTCAAAAGGGGTGAACAACAACCATCATAGATCTAGAAATTAAACGAAAAATATTTATGAGATCTCAGTTGTGTGTTGAAACACATGTACATCATAGATTTGTGATGAGATTATACTCTTTAATATCTGAAAATTAAAGAACTATCCATAACAAATTTGTTATGCTACTTCTTTGTTTCGTTCCTAAAATCACAAAACATAAACACATAATCACCTACCGTGACCCATCCTAGGATCTTGAAGCCTCAAACATTATCAATTTCTTTTAAAGGCTTGGGATGGGCGTTTGTGTCCTTCAATCACAAGGACAAAAGGGAGTCGTTGCTGCGTCTAATTTTTTTTTCACAAGAATAAATGGAGGCATATGATGTTTTGTGATTAGGATTGAAGATTGTGTCGGATTATGATTAGATGTAGTTGATTGTTATACACTGAGATGTGATGGATTGGAGAGCTGAGTTGAGAATGAGTTGAGATCTAGATGCGTTTTGGTAGGTGAGAGGAAATAGATGAGTGGTAGGCGTCTATCTTTGAGATTAGGCTTTGTTTATGTGAGATTTATTAGGTTTACTAATACCTTTATACCGATTGTGGCTATGGGTCGGATCAAGGATTGGACCGGGTTTTGTGTTGGGTAGATTCTTGATGGGCTCGCATGGGCTGAATCTTTAACTATTCTTGAAATGGGCTTTTATTTTGTATCCTAATTTAACACTTGGGCGGATTTTTTTTCTCAAATGTATGTTTTAGATACAAAGTGTTAATTTTAGGACAATTATTTAAGAAGAATGGTATTTTGGAATTATAATTTTCACGGAGGATACTTAATCACGGTGGATACGTTTTTGACAAGATCGGGAAACCATTATCAAATTCATTTAAACCGTTAATGAAGGCTAGTTTTGAGCGTTTAACCGCAAGATGTGATTACGGCGTTAATTCTTTATTACTTATTTGAGGTTGAAGTGGGATATCACGGGTGCGTGTACTTAGTATGTTGGGTTCAGTAAATACCCAAACCCCTTAAGTCTAGGATTTGAATAGAAAATACCCCAAGTGTTTAATCCCTTAAACGTTTACAAGTCACTGAGCGCATAGTCTCTCAGTGAGCTATCTTCAGGATACTCAGTAAAAGACAAAGTAGAAGTCTCTCCACTCATTAAGGCGGAACTTAAGGGGTGAAGACTGAGTCAAGAAGAAGATGGTGGATTCAGTGAGTGATGACAATAACTCACTGAATCCCGAAACTCCTCACCAACGACTACCACTGAAGACAAACTAAAGATGAAGACTGAAGGCTGAGAATACTGAAGAATGGGCGGGAAAAAACGGTTAAGCTTGAAGCGAATAAGACGGAGTATTTATCCTCAAGAAGTCAACTTTCCCTGAAAAGTTCAGTGTCAGTGCTGACAAGCAGAAAGTGGCTTTGTCCCTTACCAAATATAGCCTTTGTAAACAGAGAAAAAATACATCAGTATTTTGTCTTCTGTAACCTGTCAGTTTCTAATAAAGAATATTAAGTTGAAAATTATTCAGTGTGTTTTTACTTACATTACTTTCAGTCATTGTTCACAATCTGTTCATTTATTGCTTTAACTGTTTTTATACGATTGTGAAACGGGAACAACAAGTGGTATCAGAGCAGGCTGATTATAAAACCCTTTTTAAGCCGCTCAAAAACGTTTTAAATCAGGATCCTAATGGCTGAAATTGATGTGCCCCAACTTGTCGACAAAAAGGGTGCAGCTTATTCAGCTGTTGCCCCTCGACTCGAAGTTGGTAAATTTAACAAATGGAAAAAGCGAATGCTTTGCTATTTGACTGGGATGGAACCTTACTACATAAAGTGTATTAATGAAGGTCCATTTATCCCAAAGACTGCTGAAGGTTAGCCTAAACCTGAAGCTCAGTGGGCTTAGGATGAGAGAAGAGTGGTCAACCAGGACCAAAGGCTCAAAAGCATCATCATATCTTGTCTTCCTGATGATGTCATGGAGTCCGTTATTGGCTGTAGTATAGCTAAACAAACCTGGGATGACCTGGTCCACAGTCGTGAAGGTCCCTCAGATACCAAGGAAAACAGGATTATGGACCTGAAACTTGAGTATAACACCTTCAGGGCTAAAGACTCAGAAACTATGTCTCAAACTTACACCAGGCACAAAAATTTGTAAAATGAACTGTCTAATGATGGTGTTAAGTTATCCAAACATGAAATTAATGTTGGTTTTGTCAATAGTCTCCCTGAGAAGTGGTTGAATTTCTCTCAGGGACTTAGGAATGCTAATCATATCCAGAATCTTGAACTTCCTGAAATATATGGGAAATTTGTCTATGAGGATAACCTCATCAACAGACGATACCCTGACCTGAAGAAGTCTCAGGAAGTCAAGAAGTCCATGACCACCACTTCAACACCAATTTCTACTGATTTTTATTCTAACACTGTGGTGCAAGATTTTCAGGAAAATTCAGATGATGAGCCTGATGAAAGATCAAGTGAGGAGTACCTAAAATGACCTGAACATTGAATTTCAGGAAAGGGCACTCCTTGCTAACTCTCGGAGGTTTATAAAAAGAAACAAAGGTTTTTCCAATGCTAAATCTAATGAGGACACTGAGTGCTTTAAGTGTCATAAAAGAGGTAATTTTGCCAAAGACTGTTTTTCAAAAACAATTTCTGAACCCTCTTACAAACCATCAGGGTCTAATCAGTCCTCAGGCTTTAGCAAATTTCAACCAAAAATCTATCAGTCTCATCAAAATTTTCAAAACAAATATGATCAAAATAAAACTGTTGATTTTGAAGCTAAGTACTGGAAAGTCAAAGCTAAGCTAGAACTGCTTGAGGCCACTCCCTCAGAAACAACAAACACTGTTAAATATGTGCAGGGTAAAAGAAAGGGCCTAGTTGCTGAAGTTTTCGATTGGGATGAAGAGCCAATCTCCTCTGATGACGAAATGGTGCAAGTCAGTGCACTGATGGCTCTCTCAGAAGAGGACAAGCTAGCTGTTGGAAAGAATCATGCCAGGAATGGAGAATGGGTTAATATCACAATGAAGAAGGTAAATATTTTACTTTCTATGGATGATGACTCAGATTGGCAGTCCTTTATGAACTATATCAATGTTGACCTTAAGTTTGTAGAGGAGCAATGATTAAATCTTTTTTCTAAATACAACAAGTTAAGTTTTGAATTAAACCAGTGTAGGGATTAACTGCTTCTTTTAAAACAAGTCAAGCTTGAGGCTGTCACACTGCAGATTCAAAACATTGAATTAGTTAAAAGAAATCAGGCTCTTTAAGATGAACATAAAAAGGAAAAAGAAATCATTGAAAGTTGGACTTCCAAGAATGCTAGAGTCTTTGATGCTGTGGGAGCCCCCAGTAGCAAGAAGAGAATCATACGTGAAGATCATCTCCCTGATTCTCATAACAAAGACAAAGGTCCAAAGCCATTTATGTCTGGTGACATGATTAGCAATATGTTGTCTTTACCCAAGTCCAGTGATTGGGTTGAACGGGTTAATCCGGATAGTAAGCTTCCAAATTTTGATTCTGGAAAAAAACTAGAGCCTGAAAGCCAAGCTCTAAAGAGCATGCTTGGACTCCCTGATGTGCCTAGTAGTACTAAACACATCTCTGAGTCTGAAGCAGAATCTTAAGCACCGCTTCCACCTCTGAAACCTCTTCAGGGTGCTGCACCAAGCTCCGAGCTTACTCCATTGCAATTCAACCCTCACTCACCAAAAGAAAGGCCTGGACTTGGTAGAACCATCCTGAAAAGACCAACAAAACCAATCCAACAAGATTATACTCCCACTGAGACTTCCACATCTTCAGTCCCTACTGAAGCAGACCAAATTCAGCAACTGACTGAACTTGTGAGGAAGCTGACTGATAAGATGGAATCCATCGAAAAAGCTCCTGATTCAATCAAGGAAACAAAGTCAGCCTCCTCTAGTTCATCAAGGTCAAAATCCACCAACAAGCCCAGGCAGAAGTGTGATCTGTGCCATTATACCAGTCATACCACTGACAATTGCTACAGAATCCTTTTTTGTATGATCTGCAAAAAGGATGATCACAGAACTTCTGATCACTTACAGTATGTAAGTTCATTCAGTGAAGCAAGACACACCAAAGCTGGTCATCAAAATGCTTCAACCTCCAAACAAGCTCACAGGCATAGAGCAAAACCCTTTCCTCCTTGTCCACAGTGTGGCTTCAATGATCATCATCCTGATGATTGTCTCATGAACACATGCTGTGATATTTGCGGAAATCCAGCTCATGAGACATCCCAGCATGACAGTGTCATACAAGCAAGGAGAAGTTCAAAACAACCCCGAATCACTGAGTCATCCTCAGTCAGCAAATACAAAACCTGTGGTAGCACAATGCACTCAACCACTGACCATGAGTCTATTGCCAAATTCAAGCAGACCTTTAGACCCAAGCCCACTAGCATGTGGGTTAGCAAGAGAAACTAATTCAGTTTACTATTTGTGCAGAGGCACGCCAGGGAGCCTATTTGGCATCTAGATAGTGGATGCTCAAGAAGCATGACTGGCGTTAAGGAGTATCTACAAAAGTATGCAAAGGAACCAAGACCCAAGGTAGTATTTGGTGATAACTCATCATGTCCCACTGAAAGTTATGGTTCAGTATACTGCAATGGAATAGTTTTCTCTAGAATAGCTTACGTCAATGGTCCAAAATACAATCTCATCAGTGTTATTCAACTATGTGATGCTAAGTACATTGTGCAATTCAATGACAAACAAGGCACCATTTTCAATGCCAACAAAGAAGTTGTTTTGATAGCTCCTAGGAGAGATGATGTTTATGTATTAGAAATGTCAACACTCTCTCAAGATGGAACTTGTCTCTTTGCCAAAGCCATTAAAACTGTCAACTGGCTGTGGCACAAGAGACTCTCTCACTTAAATTTCATAAACATCAACAACTTGGCAAAACAAAATAAAGTCCTTGGCTTACCATCACTGATTTTTGCAAAAGACAAACCATGCTCAGCCTATGAAAAAGGCAAACATCACAGAGCATCATTCAAAACAAAACAAAATTTCTCCATCAAAAGCTGCCTTCACCTCCTGCACATGGATTTGTTTGGACTTGTCAGTCCAAGATCAATCTAGCACGAAAAGTATACACTTGTCATTGTTGATGAGTTCTCAAGATACACTTGGGTATACTTTCTTTCCAAGAAAAGTCAGGCAGCTGATACAATAATGTCATTCATCAGGAAAATTGAAAACCAGAATGACATTACTGTTAAACAAAGACAATGGTATTGAGTTCAGAAATCAAGAGCTTGAGAATTTCTTTGATAAAAAGGGAATTTCCCAAAAAATTTCATCTCCTTACACCCCTGAACAAAATGGGGTAACTGAAAGGAAAAACAGAACTCTTATTGAGGCCGCCAGAACTATGTCAAATGGCTCAGCACTCTCAAAGCATTTCTGGACTGAAGCAGTCAAAACAACATGTTACACTCAAAACAGATCCATCATTGTCAAAAGACATAACAAAACCCCATATGAGATATTCAAAGGTAGACTTCCTGATATCAGCTACTTTCATGTGTTTGGGTGTCCTGTGTTCATTCACAACCACAAGGATCACCTAGGCAAGTTTGATGCAAAAGCTGATGATGGGTATTTCCTAGGTTACTCATTGATCTCCAAAAGCCTTCAGGGTGTTCAAAACCAGAAGACAACAAGTTGAGGAAACCTTTCATGTCACCTTTGATGAAAGTTCGGAAAGCATCAGATTTACCAGCACCTCAGTGGAGGAAATAGGAATTGATGACTCATCAAGATATCCTCCTGATGAGTTCAACACTGAATTCAATTCCTCGTATCAAGCTGATGCTGACATCTCATACTATGTATTACCCCACTCCCTTCCTCAACCCACTATCAGTGAAGTCATTGATAATCAATCAGTCCCTAGTGGGATAGGTAATCCTGAACCAAATGTTCAGGAACCTGTGATTCAAGAACCCCAACCTGAACAAAGCATCTCAACAGATGATCCTAATGATTCTGTGGCTCCTGCACCTGAACCCACTCCTGAGTTTCCAGTAACCTCTTCAAGCTCATATCCTAGACCACAAAGTAAGTGGACAAAATCTTAGGACATTGAGCTTGTAAACATCATTGGTGAACCCACTGAGGGTATGCTCACTAGAAGCATGGCTGCTAAGTTAACTGCAGCTTCAGCCATTGAATGTCTATATGTTGATTTTCTATCAGAAATAGAACCCAAAAGTGTCACTGAGGCTCTAAAACATCCAAGCTGGGTTCAGGCTATGCAAGAAGAACTTCAACAGTTTGATAAAAACAAGGTCATGACCTTGATCAAATGTCCTCAGGATGTCATAGTCATAGGAATGAAGTGGGTTTTCAGAAACAAAACTGATGAAAATGGCACTGTCATTAAAAAGAAAGCCAGACTTGTAGCCGAAGGTTACAGTCAACAAGAAGGCATTGACTATGATGAGACATTTGCTCCTGTTGCAAGAATGGAAGCCATCAGGATCTTCAAGGTTTACCAAATGGATGTAAAAAGTGCATTCCTGAATGGTGAACTCAAGGAAGATGTGTATGTTCAACAACCTCCTGGCTTTGAGAGTAGTGAATTCCCTAACTATGTCTGTAAGCTTGACAAAGCCCTATATGGACTTAAACAAGCTCCCAGAGCATGGTATGAAACTCTCTCAGCCTTCCTGATTCAAAACAAGTTTGTCAGAGGAAAGATAAACAACACCTTGTTTATCTATAGGACAAAACAAGATGTGATACTAGTCCAAGTGTATGTTGATGACATCATCTTTGGCTCAACAAATTATACTCTTTGCAAACAGTTTGAAAAAATGATGACAAAGAAGTTTGAAATGAGCATGATGGGTGAACTCACTTACTTTCTTGGACTACAAATCAGGGAAACTGATAAAGGAATCTCCATCAGTCAAGAGAAGTATACCAGAAATATCTTGAAGAAATATGAGATCTCTGACTGTGCTTCAGTGAAGACACCAATGGTCCCTCCTAACAACCTTGGACCTGATCTCACTGGCAAATCAGTCAACCAAACTCATTTTAAGGGGATTGTAGGCTCACTGATGTATCTTACTGCTTCCAGACCAGACATACAATTCTCAGTCTGTCTAATAGCAAGATATCAGTCCAATCCCAAAGAATCCCATCTCACTGCAGCCAAAAGAATCCTCAGATACCTGAAGGGAACTCCAAGCCTTGGACTTTTCTATCCAAAGTGCTCAGGGTTTGACCTCAAAGGGTATTCTGACTCTGATTATGCAGGCTGCCACATGGACAGAAAAATTACCTCAAGGTCCTGTCAATTTCTTGGAGGAAAGTTGGTTTGTTAGAGTGCTAAAAAGCAACAATCAGTGGCTATGTCTTCAGCTGAAGCTAAGTATGTGGCTGCTGAAGGATGTTGTGCCAATGTATTATGGATGAAAAGTCAACTCAGTGACTATGACATCCATTACAAAATGGTGCCCGTCTTCTGTGACAACACCAGTGCCATTGCAATCTCCAACAACCCTGTCCTTCACCAAAGAACCAAACACATTGATATCAGATATCATTTCATTAGGGACCACATCATGAAAGGAGACATAGAACTCCACTTCATCCCTACTGAATATCAACTTGCTGATATCTTCACCAAACCCTTGGATGAACCTACCTTCAGGAGACTGAAAGCTGAATTGGGAATGCTAGACATTGAAAGTCAGTAAACTGAAAGTTAATCCCAATCTCAGTAAGTTCTCTCTAAAATGGTTCCTGCACCCTGAACAAAACCCAAATTAATCTCACTGAATGAGTAAGACTCATTCAGAGTCCCTGACTTTAGATATTGAGCATTGAATGAGTAACTAAATGCACCAAGTATCAGTTACTTAAATGTGCTAGGTTGGTAAACATACCAATTTAATATAGGAATATATGCCTCTTTATCCTACTGTCATCCAAGTCAAGGGTCCCTCAAACCTTACCTCATCCCACTTGGCATTAAGTGCCTCCTCTCACAAGAAATATCCTAAGGATATTTTAATACTACAAAATACACTTTTACTGTGCACTGCAACTGTTTCCTTGAAAACCGAGAAATTACTGCGGGTAGTGGAGTGGTGGCATTAAATGAGGTAAATGAAACGTTTTCAAAAACCAACTTTACAAATCCTCATTTATGCAAAATTTACCCCTTTCACCACTCTATAAATACCTCCTTCAAAACATCAAAAAAACACACAAATTATTTATGTAACAAAACGCTGTCAATTTTTTTTTCTCAAACCTAGAAAAACTTGTGTGTTCTTCAAATCTTCAACCAGTTTTTAAAAAAATCTTCTCTGTAAACCATTTACAAAAGATTTTTCTTCACCAAACTCTAAACTTTTTCAACCTTTTGATTGTTCTTGTCAAATATTTTTCAAAAACCCTAAAAATCCTTCAATGGAAATGGCAAAAACACAAAGCCTTCATTTTGCACCTTAGTGGGTGAGGGATCTTGAAAATGTGGAATTCAAAACTAATAATGTTATAGGAAATTTTGAATACCCCCTGATGTCCCAGCCTATAAGGAAATCATGAAATTCTTATTCAACTGCCCACTTAAACAAGCCTTTACTCAATCCCCTTCTATAAAGTACCAAAACCTCCTAAGGGAGTTTTGGGCAACATGTGTGGCCTATGACCCGACACCCTCTACTGATGAGAAAGACCTAAGACCACTCAGGGAGTATCTCATCAAATTCAGTCTTTTTAATGGGGAAAAGTCAGTCACCCTGGACAATAAAACATTTTGTACATCAACAGGGCTCGACTATAAAACTGGTAACTATGTTGCTCATCTTGAACCTTCCACAGTTAAGGATGGGTTAAAACAAATTATTTTAGATCCAAAGTTTTTGGACAGAACCCCAGTCACCAAGAACTTTTTTCCCACGGCTTGGAAGATCCTGTTCACATTTGTGATTCAGGTTCTCGGCAGGAACCACTCATCCACTGAACAAGTTAACTCTATTCAGTTGATGATGGCATATTCCTTGATGACAAGGACTATTGTCGACACAGGGGAGATCATTTACAGTGATCTCGTAACCAAGCTACTGAGCAAAACTAGGATGAAATACGTATCGTACCCTAGGTTTGTCTCATGTGCTTTACATGTGTTACTGGGTTGCAATTATCCTCAGGAATACAAATACTGTGCTTTACCTGGTATCCTGAGTCAATCAAATTTTCAAAAAGACCCATCCCAAGTCACTGAAATCGAATTGACGGCCCATATGGTTGCTGTAAACAATCAGAGGGACTCAGTGTCTCCAAACCCTGCTCCTAAAAAGAGAAAGGGGATGTCTCAGACTGGGACTAAAACCAAACCCAAGTATCAGGACCCTGAGGATTCAGGAACACAGCCTAAAAGTCAAAGAAAGCCCAAGACTGATCTGCCACCCAAAGGAGACCAAACAGCATCCACCCCGGTGACAACGAAGGACACTGAGACATCACAGTCAGTGCCCTTGGTCCCAACTACTACTCCTCAAGATCCAGAGGGAAACAAACAACCTGATGGTAGGGGAAATGAACAACCCACTAATAGGGATCTCACTGCCACCACTTCTAGGGATAGCACTAGGAATCAACCACTAGTGCTTGAAGGAGCACAGGAGGACAAAGACTCACAGGGACAAATACCACCCGCTGATATGGAACCCATCACTACCACTGGCTTGTTAACTATTGCTGAGGTCACTGATATATTATTCTCTGATGAAGAGCTTGCTGACAGTGAGGAAGAAATACTTTCAGCAGGAGAAGATATGGACGCTGATGTTCAAACTCAAGAACAAGAGCATCAGCCTGATCCACAAGAGACTGAAGAGTCACCTGCTTAACCTGAAGAAAATGACTCTGATTCCTCTACTTCATCATGTCCTGAGGAAAATCTGTCTCAGACGTCGGATCCCTTAGATGTAACTAGACGGATCCCTCAAGTGAAGGATCTGTGGGATCCGGGTGGACAGAAGTTCCTTTTTAGCCTCCTGGCTTCAATCCAACATTCTAGACCTTATTGGACTAGTTAAACATGCTACATTAGGATCACTTAAACTTTCCTTAGGCTTATTTGATCTCACATTCACTCATGGACGACTTAGGATCACATTCGAAGTATTTTTGATTTATCATTACTTCAAAACTCAATATCTTTCCGCTCCAATGTTTACACATTGTTCCTCTCATCTCAAAACACCTAGTTTAATATTTCTCTCAATTTTAGCAAATTGATTTTAGTCACCCTTACATCAAAATTGGCCAAAAACTAGTTTTTAATTTCTTATGATTTTTAAGGAATTTTCCAAATCTCTCTTAAGTCATCATCTGATCTCAAGGATCATTTAACACCACTTGACACTCTCAAATTTCTTAGTGTCATCTTTGATCATCCACTGGTGCTCATAAAGCCCCATTTCCTTCCATAAAAGGCAATCATTAGCTACCATCAATCATTTTCTCTTGATCATTTAAGTCCATCTTCGTGTAAGACACTTAATAGACTGAGTAACTTAGGATATGTAGGTGCTAGACCTTGCTAGAACCCAATCACCTCTTTTTCACCTCATTTGTTAGCCGGATCCCTAGACTTAAGCTAGCCGGATCCCTCTAGTGAGGGAACCGATGGAACCGTGGAACAGTAGGTACCTTATCTCTTTAGATAATCATTTCAAATTTCCTTTTTCCACACAAGCACTTGTTCAACACTTAGGATTATCATTTTCTTATATGTTTATAAATGAGTTGCATTTATATGATTCTTTACGTGTTCTTTCTTTTCGTTTCATGATTTTATGTGAACAATTTATCCATTTTTATAAATTGGATTCTTGTACTAACCATTTAGTACTAACTCTTTTGTACTAAATGGTCAATTTCATCATCAAGTCAAGTTGTGCTCATTCGCACATTCTTTTTATATATTCCTAATCTTGCATCATCCTAACCATCTTACCCCACTTTTATCACTACTCACAAAGTCATCATGTCTACCACCTCTATTGAGTCATCAACCAAGTCAAAGATTCACCTTGATACCTTTCATCACCATCCCTTGCTAATCTTGAGTCTCTTTATTACCTAGTAAAACTTGATCTCTCATCACCTCAACCACAACTTCCATACCTCTAAGTCATAATGATGATTTCTATCATTATCACCGGTCCAAGGTCTAGTTCATGAACTACGTGATGAAGTATGTCTCAAGTTCTACCACATCATACTTGTGTCTACCACTACCTCAAACCACAAGCTACTTGTGTCAACCACATCCTACAAGTGTCTCACTACCACTACAATTCATGGTCGCTCAACCATCCTCCACAAACATCTATGTTGTCAAATGCCAAGTGAATTTCATAATGAAATGCGTCTCATCCCTAAGCACATTTTTTTCTTACCTTGAACAAACCTTACAACCTCTAAACCAACCATGATGATGAAAGTAGTAGGATTATTCTCTTTTTGACACTAATCCTTTCTTTGAAGGTTCATATATATATACACTTTGATGTGTATGGGATTCTCGTCTATTTATGGATGAAATTTTGCACTAGTTTTTTTTGTAGGTTCACTCATATACATGAGTTTGTATATGGCATACTTGTCTTCGGAAGAGGCTTACTTATTTTTTTGTAGGTTCTTCTTGACGACCTCGAGCTAGGGGGAGCTTCCGTCAAGCATTTACAAAGTGCATCATATGACTTACTCGTCCAAGGACGAATATAATTTTGCACTAACTTTTTGTTTTGTAGATTTTCAAAACACACTAGGAGAACTTGACGCTCTCAATAAAGGGGAGTTCTTCGTCAAAGCAAAAACATTGCAAATTTTGCAATAATTTCGTCTTAGCCTTCTTAAAATACTTGACGCCCTTAACAAGGGGGAGCAACCGTCAAGGGGGAGCATGCACACATTCATTCTTCAAAATTCCTTTATGTTTCAACAAAAGGGAGATTTCTTTCTCATCATATATATTTTTTTTAAACACTAACCTTGATATAGGTTACGCCTAAAAATTTTGATCCATTGAGCCGTTGGAAATAATGGTTATAATTCAAAGGATCTTTCTATTTTTTTTCTTTGTGTGATTCTCTAGGTTCCTCTTAAAGGCGAGATCACCACCTCTTGAAGACGTGCAAGCTCAAGGTCATGAGTTGCTCAGCTTCGTCATTAGTGTTTCGTGTTGAAGGTATTGGCGTGGTGTGCCAATTAGAGCAATAAGGTGTCTTTATTTTAACTTCACTAGGGATGATGCAAACTCGCCATTCTTGGGAGAAATTAACTTTAAACTCCAAGGACACACCCTTTTTTTTCGACAAAAGGGGGAGAAGAGTGTAAACGGAGAAGGTAATGTATAGGAAGTATGGACACAAGTAACTTTGACATTTTACCTATCTATTACGTTTACATATATTTTGTCATCATCAAAAAGGGGGAGATTGTTAGTGCAAATATTATGATATTTAATCTATACATTCTTATTTGTTTTGTTGATGACAAACATGTAACTTGTAATACATAACGTAAAATGTATAAGTTACTTGTAATTAGATTTTGTCTCAACATACTCTCAACACCTCTCAACGACTCAAGTCCTTGTATGCTACAACACAGGTTCGTACATGTTTGTTATGTTGCGTTATGATCAAACCCCCCAACAAACCATTAAACATGTTTAGTTAAATAGTTTATGTATAACAACTAGTGTTTACATATTGGGTAAATATATACATAACTAGTATGTATTATAATGGGTAATATAAATGGGTAGAAACTTAAGTATTTGACCCATTGACCAAATACATTGAATGTAGTTGGGTAAAACCCATAGTCCATGACCCATACCCATGGAGCATAACCCATAACCCATTGCATGACATCATGCATAAGTCATATATGCATAATATCCATGACCCATGGTTTTAATCCATGAACCATGGACTAGATACATTGCATCTTGTAGATACATTGAATCTACTTGATACCCATGACCCATAACCCATGACTCATAACCCATGACCCATGACCCATGACCAAAACCCATGGGCAAAAGGGAGCATCCCACGGATCCCTCAAATTACCCACGGATCCCTTGGAATTACAAGGGCCGGATCCCTCCAGAAGGGATCCATGGGTCAGAAACTTAGTTTGGTCTTTTTGCCTATAAATAGCAAGCCACTTCTTACCATTTCTTCACACCTTCACACATAGTTTCTCTCCACCATATTTAGGATATTTAGATCATTAGAAAACATGTAAACCACCCTCATCTCATATGATCATAATGCTTCTAACTTTCATTTGTTGTAAGCATACTCCCGAAGTGATCCTCCAAAGCAAGCTTAGAGATCTTGCATCCTTACCTACTGAAGTGATCACCCATCACAAGCACATGAAGATCTTCTACAACAAGCTTGGGAAACTTGTCATCTTCATTCATATAATACTAACTACATCATGCTTTGTGTTCATGATGTTTAGTTTAGGATTTCATATCCATTAGACACATTGTCTTGGATATTGTCTAGTATCATATTCTTGTATCTATGACTAGACTAGATGGTTTATGTGTTTGTGCCATAAAACACAAGGTTTGTTATGTTGGGCCACAAAACATAACGGGTGTCATAGATGTGTCATGTATCTATGACTAGACTAGATGGTTTATGTGTTTGTGCCATAAAACACAAGGTTTGTTATGTTGGGCCACAAAACATAACGGGTGTCATAGATGTGTCATGTTGGTCGGGTAGTGGTACCTCCTTTGTAATGGAACCCGGTATCTAGCCTTGTACCGGATAAATTATAGGCGACGTTGTGACAGGTTTGGTTCTACCTCGTGGAAGAACTCGGTGGTTAGCTTAGTACCAGAAAAAGTGTAAGCGACATTGTGTAAGGTTTTCTCCGCCGAGAATGGAGTTTGTTGATCTAGTGAAGTAACTCTCGAGTAGGAGACTCGGGGAGTGGAGTAGGGCAAGGAAGGTGTCCTTGTAGCCGAACCACTATAAATCCTCGTGTTGGTTTGTCTATCCTTTTACTTATCGCTTTACTTTTATTCTTGCATTACATTGTTTATTTTCTATGTGGTTGATGTCTATGTTTGTGATGCATATTTGGTCTTTCATATAGTCATAAACTATATTTAACACTTTACATATTATTACACGCTTGATCAAGAAAAAGCAACCGGACTAATAATGGTGAAACTTGATTTATAATGAACCATTAATCTTGCGGAATCTTATCTGATATTAAGGGGTTGGCCTTACATGCCGTAATGCGTTAAATGCATCCCCGCGTCGAGATTAGCAAATGAAATGGTTTATACTATGTTTGATTCAAAAGTTTTAAGTTTGAAACGGAAATGTATTCACCCCCTCTACGTTTTCACATAATGTATCAACATCTGCACAGACTGGATGACAACCGGATCAAATTTCTCAAGTACTTTCAGGAGTCTCACACCAAGCTGGATGAAATTAGGGGTTCTGTTAAAGAAGACCCAACACTTAACTCCAAAGTGCTGGAGGCTACTGAGGCTTACATGAAGAATTCCTCCAGCCTCACTGAACTGATCAACATGCTTCAATCTGAAAATGTTTAGGGTCTTCAGTCTTCCATTCAGGCTCTTCAATCAACACTGGGTTCACTGGATGCTCAAGTTACTGATCTGGCTAAAGCATCGTCTTCTATGGCCTGGAATCTTGGGCCTAGAATGACTGCACTGGAATTATCTCAGGCCAATCTTGCTGAAAAGGTCACAAGTCTTCAACAAGATACAACTGACATCAAGGCCATGGTCTCGGAGATATATCAAGCCTTTAAAGGTCAAGCAGCTCCTACTCCCTCAGTATCCCAAGCAACTCTTGCTCTCACTAACGTTGCAGCAACAGTTGAGGGGGAGAGAGCCACTAAAGAGACTCCCTCTCACACTGAGGGGGAGCCAGCTCAACCAATATCAGCAACACCACTCTCATCAGTCCCACCATCATCAACAACAACAACAATGACAATAGCAACAACACCACCTATCATCACAACAACACCTCCACTGGTAGCATCCTCTTCTTCTGCTCAAGATAAAGGAAAAGCCTTAATGACCACACCTGAGCCTGAGAAGATTCCATATGTCATCGACAACACACAATACCTGCTTACTCCATAACAACTAACAGCCTTTCTTGAAAAGGAAGACAAACGAAAGAAACTGGCTGAGGAAGAAAGGAAAAGCAAAGAAGCACTGGTACAAGTAGTGGCTGAGGAAGCTGAAAACATTAGAATCGATCCCAAAAAGATTGAAAAGGGACAGGTTGGACAAAAGTTCAAAGATGCTCAGGCTGCTCAAATGGCTGCCATGAGGAAGAAGCTGGATGAAAAGAACAAAAAAGCTGCTGCCATCAGGCAAGAGAGGATTGACCACTACAATTGGTCAATGACAAGCAGAAGGCTACCTGAGAAGATCATTGATGTAAAAATCATCCCGAAGTCCAAACCACTGGCAATGAATGTCAACAAGGTGGATGATAAAAGACATTTTGAGGTTCACGATCCCATGAAGTTCACTGACTTTAGGATCACTGAACTTGATGAGCTTGGACCCATCATATCAAAGAAGCAGAATGCAGTGGTCAAGGAGCTGATGAAATCCCTAAGCAAACGGTATGAAAGACTGAGGGAAGCACCATCACAACCTGGGATTCAGCCAGCTCTAACTGCACCACAAGGATCTCAGTCTCAGCCAACCCATGGTAAAAGGAAAAGCGTTGAATCTGAACCTGAAATCAAGGTACTGATAACATCAAATTATCTTGAATATTAAGTGTCAATTTCCCCCGATAATGCTTGTAATTTATATCATTTACATGGATTTATGCTTGTTTTCCATTATATTCCACTTTCAGGTAAATTACGAGCATTGGAGCTAAAGAGACGCGGAATTGGAGAATTATTAAAGATTTATCAGAGTATGCTTACTTTGAAGATGTTACAGCGTAACTCATCTCTCACATTACGCTGTAACTAAAGCGTGACTCAGAAAGCCAACTCATCAGAAGATTACGGCGTAACTCTCCCAAAAGATTACGACGTAACTATATTAGGTCAAATGAGGTTCCGCGCCGCTGATAACTACGCCGTAACTTTTGCTCAAACTACGGCGTAACCCAGAATTATTGAAGATACGGCGTAACCACTTCTAAGGTTACGCCGTAACCAGCAGATCTAGTGCAATTTACGAAGAAATAGAGAATTACGGCGTAACTATTTTATTAGTTACGCCGTAACCCAGATCTGGCCTATAAATACCCCACGATTTCCAGCATTTCAAATCATCCCATTTCACACACCACAACCAAAGAACGTGGGAAGATGCCAAAGGCAGGTCTAGAGGAGCATACGGAGCTATCTACAAGGGAGAAATCACTCCCCTACGATAAGCATTAGCGTTTTATCTTTTCTTTACTTTCGATTCATGTATTTCGTAACATTAAATATTGAATTAATTTGTATGGTTAATATGAGCGGCTAAGAACCTCTTGGTGATGGCCTAGTTATGATTCCTTAATTGTTTTGTTTGCGTTTATATTACTTCCTCATAATTATTTCTAAGTGTATGCATGCATAGTTTATTGGTAGCTACCCTTGTTTCGGTAGTTTTGAATGGCGGTAGAGGCTAGTTGCTTAGGAGATATGACCAACTGACCCTAAGTGAGTAGACTGAGACGGGAAGGGTAAGATATGACCAACTGACGACCCTTTCTACTTGTGCGATTTGACCAACTGATCACCTACCGTTTGGATGAACTTAAGAATTAGGGGGTGAGTGTTTAAGTTGCTAACGCCTGGGCACTCACTATTATAAGTCTAGCATGTAGCGGTTCTTAATGACTCGGCTTAGGAGACCAGGAACAACTGGACTTATGAGGGAACACCTGACTTCTCCAGTGGTGGCATCTTTGCTGATAGGTTAGGGCGAATTTACCAAATGTTGTCCTCTCGACTTTGACCCCACCTGAAGTAATTGGAAGTAATTAGACGTAGACATTACTAGCTAGGATGAATAACTAGGTTAGCACCACTATCCTCTATTGATTACACCTTTCCCTTTACTTGCTTTATTTAGTTAATTAATTAAATCATCTTAAAATCTGTGACACCTAGACTTAGTATTAATCCAACACACATAGCTCTTGGGACGACCTCGGTTTTACCGAATACTACACTACACACGACCGGGTACACTGCCCGTTAGTGCATTAGGGTAGACCATAGGTATAACGAGACTTTATAAATATTAAAACCTGGTCAGTAAAACCTGCATCAAGTTTTTGGCGCCATTGCCAGGGAGTTATATTAGGATTGCTATTAAGTCTTTCATTTTTTGTTTTAAAATTTCTCAAATTCTCACGATCATTATTCAAGATTTCAGGTACCATGGAAGTTCTTAACATTGATGACCTCACTCTTGAGGAATATTTGGCGTTGACAAGAACAAAACAAGGGTCGGGTCTCGTAAGACCGGCGATTAGAGCTGATGTCCGTTTCGAAATTAAAGACCAATTTATAAGGGAGCTCCGTGCTAACCCTTTTTCAGGAAACAGGGACGAAGATGCGTATGAGCACGTTGAAAATTTCCTATACATCGCAAGCCTTTTCAACATTCCGGGTGTGTCTCATGACGCTGTTATGCTAAGGGTATTCCCCATGACTCTTACTGGGGCTGCCAGAAGATGGATTGAAAGATTGCCTGTCGAGGCAGTTAATACTTGAGCTCTACTAAAGAAGCACTTCATTCAGAGGTATTGTCCTCCGTCGAAGATTTCTAACCAGCTTTTGGAGATCCATAATTTCTAGCAAGAAGACGATGAAACGTTGTATCAGGCCTGGGATAGATACAACAATCTCCTTTACAAATGTCCTACACATGATCTGAGCAACCAGCAAAAGGTCAACATCTTCTACAAAGGAATCAACGTAACTACAAGACAGATGCTGGACTATCAAGGACCAATCCCGAACATGACTCCTACTATAGCAATTGAAGCCATTCAAAAAATGGCTGATCATTCTCAAAAATGGCACGATGGAGGAAGCAAAAGGAACCAAGGCAGAAGTTTTGATGGAATTGCGGCCATAACTAACAAGCTAGCGATTCTAGGTCGAGATATGCTAAAAATCAAAAAAACTGTTCATGCCATCCAAGTTGGCTGCGAAAACTGTAGGGGAGGACATCTAACTAAGAATTGTCCTAACATTGACGAAGAAAATACGATCGAAGAAGCTAAATATGGAGAGAATCGAGCATTCTACAGGGATAATCGTAATGGCTATCGTGGAGGACCCCCACCATATTATGAGCGTAGTGAAAGAAGAACTAACTTGGAGGAAATGATTAACAAGTACCTTGTGGATTCGACCAAGAGGCAAAAGGAAGAAGAAGAATGGCTGAAAAATTTCCAAGGTGATACAAACAAAAGCCTTGCTAACCATGATGTGTCACTTAAAAAGTTGGAAACTATGATTGGGAAGCTTGGCGACGAGGTACAAAAGAGAAATGAGGCACAAAAGAACAAATCTACAGTATGTAAAGCCGTATTTTCTGAAAATGACAAGTCCTCCGATGAGTCTAATAGAAACAATGATACTGAAGGCAGAAGAGAGCTACGCCGTAACCAAACCTCAGAGTTATGGTGTAACCAGGATGCAAGCAATGACAAGTCTACCGAAGTTGACAACTCTAAAAGGAAGAATCATTGGTGTAAGGCTATTGCAATTGACGATGGAGAATGTTACAGCTTATGGGCCTCTTGTGACCCTCAGAAGACCTACGATGAAGGGGTTGATAAGGAGAGGGTTAATGATGACAGATACATGTGGACTACACTTAACGATGAAGAAAGATTAGCCAAGTTCTCAATTAACGAAATGGAAGGACCACCTATCAAGCATTACCGCAGACCCTTACTCATCACTGAAGATCAGTTCACACAAGCATGGCCGACTTGCAACCCCTTTTGTGAGTATTGCAACGGAGGGGGCAATGTGAAAAATGAAGTTTGGATATGCCCACATGAAGCGGGGAGACATGACGTGGATTTTGGGGACCTATCATTCAGAGATTGGTACTCCGTAAGGTTCAGTGACGCAATAATTAATTCAGTCTTATTGAGAAATCTATAGCTCAAATATGATAAACATATACTTCAAGGAAAGACCATTAAGCCTCTCAACGATATTCCTTCTGGCGATAACGATGACGAAGGAACCTAAAATCATTGGTGTAAGGAAATTAAAACCACTGACGGAAATGTTTGGGCTTCTTGCAACCCTTTTGATCATGAATGTAACGGGGAAGCAGCATTGAGAGAGCTGGGGAAGAAGAGTTCCTTTGGACCTCAAATATTGAATAAGAAAGAACAGAATTTCCTTGGCCAGATGATCTAGGATTCGACGATTGGGTCATAATCAAGTACGAAAAAATAGACGCGCTAACGAAGGAGAAAATCTGGAATGGGTGTATGAGTAAAGATCAACCAAACAAAAAAGTTCAAAATGGAGAATCAGATAATGACACCGAGGATTCATCGAAGAAGGAAAAAGAGGAATGCAAACAAATTCTCGTGGAAAATTTACTCGACGAAGACCAACTTAAATATACCGATTCCGACGATGATGATTTTGATTACCTTGAGCTACAAGGTGAAGATGGGTTCATTGACCCCGATGATGAAGTACACGAGAAAAGAAGATGCACCACCAATTATAGCCGAAAAATATGAGTTCACTCGATACCATTTAGGACCGGATGAAATTTTTTTCAAAATTCGAAAGATCGAGACTAAAGAATACCTCCGCACTGCCACAAATGTCGCTTGGGTCAGACACAACTTAATGAAGGACATGGATGAGGTTGGCCAAGTCCAAAGGCCAACATAAATCCCCGAGGCTCTGAGTCTAACTTAAAGACTTGTAAATAAAGAAAAATGCTCTTTCGGGAGGCAACCCGAATGTTAAGACAAATAAACCGTAAAAACATTTATTAATATTTTGCGATCTCTTTATGTTTTGTTGATAACAAATATAATGTTATCATAAGTAAAATTATAAGGATACATGTTATTTTTTGTAAAGCATTTACATATAGTCACTTAATACAAATTGTTGTAATAAATTATTTGTTGTAATAGTTTATTAGGATGGGTAAAACTCACAACCCATGGATCATATCCATAACCCATGGTATTGACCCATACCCATTTGACTAGATGCATTGCATCTATTAGATACATTGTATCTAATGAAATACCCATGGACCAACCCATAACCCATGACCCATGACCGATAACCAAAAAACCCATGGGCAAAGAGGAGCGTCCCACGGATCCCTAGGTTTATACTAGACGGATCCCTTAAGGGAGGGATCCGTGGGATCTGGGGAATAGTGGCAAATTTTGCCTATAAATAGAGAGCCATTTCTTCATTCTAACTCACCCATCTTCTTACTAATTCTCTCATATACTCTCATTCTCTTCTAACAAAAGATCACTTGATCTAGAGAGTTGTTCTTCTTTCTTTCTTTAGTGATTCTCATATAGGTCCTTCTCTAAGGCGAGATCACGAGCATTCTACAAGTCATCCAAGCAAGGGGTCCTTGATTGATTTGTTCCTCCATAAGATTTATGTAGCAAAGATCTTGTATTTGATATTTCACATAGTTGTTGAGTAATAGTCGTGTTGGTTTGGTCCACCGTGTTACGGACTCGGTATTTAGCTTTGTACCGGAAAAAGGTGTAAGCAACATTGTGAAGGTTTCTCCACCAAGTTGAAGGAGTTTGTTGACATAGTGCTTGAACTCTCGAGTAGGTGACTCGGAGAGTGGAGTAGGGTAAGGAAGGTGTCCTTGTAGCCGAACCACTATAAATCGGTTGTGTCATTTCTATCCTTTACTTTACTTTATTTACTTGCATTATCATTAGATCTATACTTTCTCTTCATCCATACGACTTCACATAATATTGAATCTAAAGTTTTTAAAACTAACTTAAAATCAGCAAAACTATTCAACCCCCCCCCCCTTCTAGTTTTCCACAATTGGTATCAAGAGCTAAGTTTATAAAAGTTTTAAAGTAAACCGTATTTTAAAAACTTTTCGATCACTATGGGTTCTGAAAACTACAAGGAAGGGCAATCTATGCAACGACCACCACTACTTGAAACTAATGCTTTTATATATTGGAAAAATAGATTCGAAACGTATGTGAAGTCTAAAGATATTGATCTTTGGTACATTATTGTTGAAGGTAATTTTGAGGCTACCTCAAAAGATGATAAAGGAAATTTAGTTAACATACCTCATGGTAAACTAAACGATGACATGAAGAAAAAACTTTCCAAAAATAGTGAAGCTAAAATGGTTTTATATAATGCTTTACCCAAAAATGAATTTGAAAGATTTTTTATGCTTAAAACCTCTAAAGAAATTTGGAATTCTTTAGTTGTAACTCGTCAAGGTAATCAACAAGTTAAAAATAATAAAATTGATTTATTTATTCAACAATATGAACAATTTTCAATATCAGATGAGGAAACTATAGATCATTCTTTTGTTAATTTTAATACTATTATTACATCTTTACAAGCACTTGATGAATCTTCTTCTAGCCGTAACCATGTTAGGAGATATCTAAGGGCACTTCCATCCAAGTGGAGATCCAAGGTGACGGCAATCAAAGAGTCAAAAGATTTGACAATCCTCACCCTTGATGAACTCATAGGCAACTTAAAAGTCTATGAGCTTGTCCTTGCTAAAGATTCTGAAGCCTCAAATGTGAAACACAAATCTCTTGCCCTTAAAGCCAAAAAGGCCTCAAACGATGAAGAGAACTCCTCTTCGGATAGTGACGACGAGGAGTATGCCATGGCGGTAAGGAACTTTAAAAAGTTCTTTAGAAGGAAGGGAAGATACGTCAAACAACCGTATGACGACAAGAAAGGATTCCGAAAAAGCAAATTGGACGAGAAGCCAAGGGATGATCGTGCTTGCTTTAAATGTGGGGACCCAAACGGGATGATCAAAAAGCATTCGTAAGCGGCTCGTGGGGAATGAGCGAGGAGGAAGACGAAGAAATTTGTCTCATGGCAAATGATGAGGTATGTCACGAATACTATAGTAGCTCATCACTAGATGATGACTCATTGCATAATGAATATGACAAACTTTGAAAAATTAGCTTAAAAGTAATTAACAAAAACAAGTTTTTGAAAAATTAAAACCAACGTTTAGATAAGGAAGTCATAGAGTTAAAAGCAACATTGAAACGTCTAGAATAGGGTAAAATAGCAAGCGGCGAATGTGAACTTTGCGTTCAATTTCAAACACTAGTTGATCAACTAGATTCTAAGATTGCTAGAATAAGTACTAATACTTTAGATATGATACTAGATAGTGTTAAAACTGGAAACAACCAAAAAGGTTTAGGTATTCAGCAACTTAATGCGTCAACTAGTGAAAACAAAGAAACACAATTTGTTAAGGCACTAGAAAAAAAACCACTGTTGTGGCGGATCCCACGGATCCCACAAAAAGGGAACCGGCTAGTGTACAACCAGGGATCCGTGGGTCTGCTAAAGCAAACAGTGATAATAACATAGCTTCTTCCTCTAGAACTGATTTTGTTATTGTTAATAAGAAGAAACCAACTCATATTACCACTAGACAACCACCCCCAAAATATAATCCTATTTTTGCAAGAAACAAAGCTCCATCTTTCTCAAAACCTAACACATCTAGGAGACCTAATAATGTTTACCCGAGAAGTAACCATCAAATGAGATGGAACCCAAATATGCAAAATGGCTTTCCTTTTCAAAACTTTGCACCATGAAATGCATATTCACCTTATCCATACATGTCTAACATGAATGGAATGTTTAACACTAATGGACCCATGAACAAATGGGGACCAAACTTTTGAGTTAATTGTTTTCTTAGGTGTGCTTAAAGGTCGACCTAGATCTGGATGAATGGGTCAAGGATAGCGGGTGCACGAGCCACATGACCGGCAATAAAGATCTATTTTCCACATATGAATCCTTCAATGGAGGAAATGTGGGGTTTGGAAATAGCAAAAGTAAAATCATCGGTAAAGGTACGATTTCTAACAAATCTCTAACCATTAACGATGTGTGTCACGTAGAAAACCTAAACAAATATGTGATAAAAATTGCAATGTACTTTTTACCGAAACCGATAGTAAGATATTAAAAAATGGCATAACCATAGGAAGAGGAATTAGGAAACATGGAGTCTATGTCATTAAAATTGGTAATGAACCTAAAGACAAACTTTGTCTTACCTGTATGGATGATACTTTGACCTTATGGCATCGAAGATTGGGTCATGCCAATATGCGACCTCTTCAATCGCTATCATCCAAAGATCTAGTAAGAGATCTACCTAAGTTAAAATATGAACATCACTTTTGTGATGCTTGTAATGTATGAAAACAAGTCCATTCTAGTCACCAAGCTAAAAACATGGTGTCTACAACTAAGTGTCTAGAATTACTAAACATGGATTTATTTGGTCCATCCGCTATCCAAAGTTATGGAGGAAACTACTACACTTTGGTTATAGTGGATGATTACTTTAGGTACACATGGACTAAATTCTTAAAGAACAAAACGGAAACGTTTAATTATTTTGAAATATTAAGCAAGAAAATCCAAAGACAACTAGGAAGTCCTATAGTGTCTATTAGAACGGATCATGGTTGGGAATTCGATAATGAAGTGCAATTTGGAGCTTTTTGTGACGCTAATGGTATTACTCACAACTTCTCGGCTCCTCGCACTCCACAATCGAATGGGTTAGTTGAAAAAAAGAATAGAATCCTACAAGAAATGAGTCGCACCATGCTAAATGAGCAATCCATACCTCAAAAGTTTTGGTGCAATGTCGTTGATACTTCAACGTACATACTTAATCGAGTCTTAATTAGACCAATTTTAGGTAAAACTCCATACGAGTTACTTCGAGGCAAAAATCCTACGTTAGATCACTTTTGAGTCTTTGGTAGCAAATGTTTTCTTCTTAACACTAAAGATTACCTTACAAAATTTGATCCTAAATCAACCGAAGGTATCTTTCTAGGTTACTCTCCTAATACCAAAGCTTACGTCATATTAAATAAAGAAACAATGAAGGTAGAAGAGTCATTAAATGTAAAATTTGATGAAAGTCGACCCAAACCCTCTCCATCTCTTGTCGATGACGAGATTGTTGAAAGTGAAGCTATTGTAATAAAGAAAAAGATAAATGAAGAAGAAAAAGAACCTTCAAATAATGAACTCATAAGTATTAAAGAGTCAAAAGATCACCCCGTAGATAAGGTCATAGGAAAGTTAAACGAAAGAACCTTAAGGTCTCAAGTCCAAAACCAAAGTAGCCTATTTTATTTTGTTTCAACCATAGAACCAAAGAACACACAAGAAGCCATAAAAGATGAAAGTTGGGTAATGGCCATGCAAGAAGAGCTAAATCAATTTGTTTCTAATGATGTTTGGACACTTGTCCCTCCACCTAGTAATCAAACCATAATAGGAACCAATTGGGTTTATAAAAACAAGTTAGATGCAAACGGTGTAGTGTCTAAAAACAAAGCTAGACTCGTTGCCCAAGGGTATAACCAACAAGAAGGAATAGACTTTGATGAGACCTATGCCCCCGTGGCTAGATTAGAGTCTATAAGAATACTTCTTGCTTATGCTTGTGCTAATGATCTTAAGCTTTATCAAATGGATGTCAAAAGTGCTTTTTTAAATGGTTTTATTAATGAAGAAGTATATGTAGCTCAACCTCCGGGCTTAATCGATTTTGAAAAACCTAAACATGTGTATAAGTTAAAGAAAGCCCTCTACGGTCTTAAACAAGCTCCAAAAGCTTGGTATGATAGACTCAAGTCATTCTTAATCAAACACAACTACACCATGGGGTTAGTTGATAACACACTTGTTACTAAGAAAAAGGAGTCACATATAATCATAGTTCAAATATATGTAGATGACATTATATTCGGATCTACTTGTCAAGACATGTGTGATGATTTCTCTAAAATCATGCATGACGAGTTCGAGATAAGTATGATGAGAGAACTTAGTTTCTTTATTGGTCTACAAATCAAACAAGTAGAAGATGGTATCTTCTTTAATCAATCTAAATACATAAAAGAGATGTTAAAGAAATTCGGTCTAGAAGAGTCGAAACCAATTAGGACACCAAAGTCATCCGACACCAAAACTCACAAAAGATTAAGACGGCGAATCCATTAATGACAAAAAATATCGTGGCATGAGTGGTAGTCTTCTCTACCTCACGGCTAGTAGACCGGATATCATGTTTAGTGTTTGTCTATGTGCTAGGTTTCAAGAAGACCCTAAAACATCACATCTAGAAGCCGTAAATAGGATATTTAGATACATTAAGGGTACAACACAATTAGGATTATGGTATCCTAAGGGTACGGGAGTAGAAACAATTGTATATGCAGATTCTGACCATGCAGCTGATTATGTTGACCAAAAAAGTACAAGTGGGGTATGTACTTTTATGGGATGTTGTTTAACATCTTGGTTTTCTAAGAAACAAACGGCATTAGCAATATCAACAACCGTTAATATGTCTCCACCGGCAAAGCATGCCAACAAGCACTATGGATGAAACAAGCTTTAGTTGACTACGAGATTCATCTAAGTGACATAGCCATTCTATGTGACAACAAAGGTGCCATCGATTTAAGCAAGAATCCGGTATTACATTCTCGCACAAAGCATATAGAGATTCGTCATCACTTCTTAAGAGACAATGTTCAAAAGGGGAACATCTCTATTGAGAAGGTAGCGTCCGAAGACACCATAGCCGACGTCCACACCAAACCGTTGAAGCGGGAACAATTCAACCTACTTCGTCTTGGTCTTGGTCTCATGGAATAATCGTCGTAATTTACTTTTTAACTCTACAAGGTATGTAAACACTAGCCTTCTTATTTCTGAGTCTAGGATCTCTATTTCACGCACAACTCACAAACAATACGGGAATTTTCAAAACCCAAGATAAGTTTTTCACTTATAACTCATTGTTTTTCTTATTTTCTTTCAAAATAAGTACTAGTTGCAAACACATAATAACATACACATCTTCTTTTCAAAGGATAAAACATTTTTATTCGCACATAGAAAGCTCTTTTCAAAACGTTTTCTAAAAATGATACCTCCTCCCGTATCAATTTCATAAAAGCAATTTCTCACGTCTAGGAAAAACCGCTTTTTCATTATTAATACAAAGTAAAAACCCGTTTTCATTGCATCTCATGTCTTTTGAATGCTAAAGAGGACACATAACTAATATGTGTTTTCGGGTACATTCATTTAAGCAACAATGAATTAGGAGCACTCGGGTTATCTCACATAATAGTATGCTTTTTTCTAGTCTATTTTTCCTTTCTTTTTGGGAGTCGAGATAACCGCAATTCCAAATGGTTTGCATATAGGCACACACTAGGCACAAATGTTTCCAAAAGAAAATTTTTGAGCTACCTGAATCACCAGTACCACGGATCCCAGCCTTAATGTTGGACGGATCCCTCAAGGGAAGGATCCGTGGGATCCGTGAGACAGAAGCTATTTTTAACTTCTATTTTTCTTACTTTATTTTGGAGTATGAGATTTCATGCTTGTTTTCTCATGATCACATGCCTTAAATTCATATCTAATCATTATATTTTAATCCATATTCTGGGTCAAGCATTCATTACAATGCATATTTTTGTTTATAAGAAGGATTCCCAACATTGCTAGCTATTCATCTCATCCTTACAAACAAACACCACCATGTCTTCCAAAAGATCTTCCAACTTAGATGAATCACCTAGTGTAACCAATCCATTTCAAAAATCCAACTAAGACTCCAACAAGATCTCAACAACCAAAACAAAAAGAAATAGCCTTTTTGACAACTCCCACTTCTCCAAACACAATTTTCAAAGACCTTTAAACCTCACCACCCTTAGCTCCCATTGAGCTACAAGAACGCCTAGGTTCTTATCCACCATTACTTCCAAACATTCCGGACTTTGATCCGTATTTTCCTATTTTTCCACCACATCTTCCGCAACTCACAAATCAAAACAACCCGGAAAACTTCCGCACTCATTACCCACATCACTTACATTGTGAACATTGCCAATCCACTAGGGACATTGCAATAGAAGTTAGGGAAGAAATGCGATTCATACTCAACCTCATTCTTGATCGCATCAATATCATTACTCATCAAAACCTCCATCCATAACCTTATGCAAGCATAGAAGGAATCATTACTACTATTTTTTATTTTTAGTACTTTTTTTCTTTTGAGTCATTTTTTTAAAGAACAAGTTTTGTTCTTACTTTTACATGCTTGTATGTGGCATAAATACCACTACATTTTGTTGTTTTATTACAAGGCCTTGTTTACATACCTTGGCTCCCAATCTTGATTCTCGTCAATCACAAGATTACTTATGCATGTTACTACTAACCTTTTCTTTGTAGGATTTTTTTTTTCTTCACTTGACGCCCCAAACTAGGGGGAGCTACCGTCAAGGGGGAGTAAGCGATACGTAGACTATTTATCCACATTGTATTTCTTCAATGGGTTAACTTTTTGTTTCGACAAAAAGGGGGAGAAGAAGTAAAACTTAGGGCTTTCAAAACATACATCTATTCTTAAGTTTTACTCATCATAACATTATATTTTGTCATCAACAAAAAGGGGGAGATTGTTAATACAAATAAACCGTAAAAACGTTTATTAATATTTTGCGATCTCTTTGTGTTTTGTTGATAACAAATATAATGTTATCATAAGTAAAATTATAAGGATACATGTTATTTTTTGTAAAGCATTTACATATAGTCACTTAATACAAATTGTTGTAATAAATCATTTGTTGTAATAGTTTATTAGGATGGGTAAAAATCGCAACCCATGGATCATATCCATAACCCATAGTATTGACCCATACCCATTTGACTAGATACATTGCATCTATTAGATACATTGTATCTAATGAAATACCCATGGACCAACCCATAACCCATGACCCATGACCGATAACCAAAAAACCCATGGGCAAAGAGGATCGTCCCACGGATCCCTAGGTTTACACTAGATGGATCCCTTAAGGGAGGGATCCGTGGGATCCGGGAACAGTGTTTTGCCTATAAATAGAGAGCCATTTCTTCATTCTAACTCACCCATCTTCTTACTAATTCTCTCATATACTCTCATTCTCTTCTAACAAAAGATCACTTGATCTAGAGAGTTGTTCTTCTTTCTTTCTTTAGTGATTCTCATATAGGTCCTTCTCTAAGGCGAGATCACGAGCATTCTACAAGTCATCCAAGCAAGGGGTCCTTGATTGATTTGTTCCTCCACAAGATTTCTGTAGCAAAGATCTTGCATTTGATATTTCACATAGTTGTTGTGTAATAGTCGTGTTGGTTTGGTCCACCGTGTTACAGACTCGGTATTTAGCTTTGTACCGGAAAAGGTGTAAGCAACATTGTGAAGGCTGCTCCGCCAAGTTGAAGGAGTTTGTTGACATTGTGCTTGAACTCTCGAGTAGGTGACTTGGGGAGTGAAGTAGGGTAAGGAAGGTGTCCTTGTAGCTGAACCACTATAAATCGGTTGTGTCGTTTCTATCCTTTACTTTAATTTATTTACTTGCATTATCATTAGATCTATACTTTCTCTTCATCCATACGACTTCACATAATATCGAATCTAAAGTTTTTGAAACTAACTTAAAATCGGCAAAACTATTCAACCCCCCTTCTAGTTTTCCACACCGAATTATCCTTTTCTTTTGTTTTATTTCCATTTCTGTTGGGTTTTGTGTTTTTAACCATTTTTGCAGGAAACAAGAATGATTGTTGCTGCAGCATGCTGATCTGAATCAAGTTACGGTGTAGCTTATCTATGTGGTTACGCCGTAACCAACCCCTTGCAGCAGAATTTTGGATGCATTACCAATTACGGCTTAAGTCCATCTCTGTGGTTACGTCGTAGCTACACTCTTGCAGCGTATGCCAGGTTTTTCCTAGTTACGGCGTAACTCCCTCTAAGAGTTACGACGCAGCTATCCTCTGCTTTACTTCTTTCATTTTAAACACGATAACCTTGTATTAGTATTTTAAATGAACTTTGTGGGTGTGTTCCCTGTAAACCCTCACGAGACTTCACTCGTCCACTTGGGACACCAAGTGGTTTAAAAGGCTTGTTGCATATGCTAAATGCAACCGTGATTCCTACGAAAGTGAGTTAGGTTTGTTTTTCATTTTTTTCAGTTTTTCTTTTTAGAATTATGCTTGTTGGTAGTGTGATTTCAGGGATTGAAGTTTGCTCATGGATGCTTATACGAAGGCACGACTCTTTTCGTGGGCCTTCTTTCTTTTTGGAGCAAATTTCAAAGAAGTTCTCGCTCTAATTCTACTTTTCTCTTCACCTTTATTTAACGCCTAGTACAAAAGGGACTTTGTACAATTCAAGTGGGGGGACGGGAGTAGAATTGTCTCTTGAACTTTGTTTTGCCCTTGTTTTTCTAGTTTATTTTGAAAAATTATGTCATTTTTAAAATTTTGACATGTTTTTCTTAACCTAACTAGATTAGACCTTAGCCGAGCACATACAACCCTTGATATTATATGGTGAGATTAGCCTTATTCGTTTCTAATATTTTACCCAAATCCACCAAATTATGAGTGTGCCGGTAGCTTGTAAACTTTAGAACTTGGCCTTTGCATCATTTCGAGACCATAGACGAGGTATGTTGAGTTAGCTCGATGTATTTGGACTTTTCAGTTTAAGAAGGCAGTATTATAGGATTATCACCCAAATAGCCTACCATTGTGTGTCTATCGATTAGTCACCTTGACTTCTCGACCCCCATGTGAAACCCTTTTGTTGCACTCACCTTTAGTGCAAGATACCTCTAGATACACCCATCTGAGCCATTCCTTTCATTTTGTTAACCCAATATATTGTTTCGATACACCCATACACCTTACCCTACCCTATAGTCTTTATTTGTGATTGGGAATTCATCATTTACCTAAGTTCAAGGTCCAAATGGAAAGGTTCGGGAATCACGCCTTCGTCGACGACATATTCTTAAAGATCATTGAAGACCCCCCGAATTCCCATTGTTCATCTCAAGTGGGGGGATATTATGTTTAGTTGTTATGTTTATGGGGAAAAAAATGATTCGAAAAAAAATAGTTATGTTATTTTGTTTATTGTAAAGTGCAATGTTATAAGCACTATGTTATGAGCTTTATATAGATTTAGTATCGAGGAGGCCACCTTGGTCACATTTAAAGATTGGAGTTGGTAATTGCGCCAACAGTTGAAGAAATGGTAGTGTGCCCATTATGACGTCCTCTAATGACACATCTACCTAGTATTACATGATCCGGTTTCTTGACTTCAAAGCTTGAACTTTGGACGGATGGTAAGTGGTGATGACTTAGTTATAGATTTAGACTATCTGCTTGATTTTTGTTTTACACCATTTATATATCCTACCCTTTAGTCATGAAGCGTGTCTAGGTGATGCAGCGAGCAATCTTTGGTGTCTTGGCCATGGATTTGGTCTTGCATCATTGATTTTGTCCACTTCGCCGTGACATGTTAGTAATGATGAGTCACCCTTAACCTTTGTCGTGTCTACCCATATTGCCTTCGAAAATTGTTTAGCCCTTAACTCTAGTGATGGATATTTGTGTAACCGCCAAGCTTATGATAGAATACATGCTATGACTGTGCGATTGAGTGATCACCCCAAAATTGACACTTAGAATGGTTGAGAGATTTGAGTGTTTCGTTCCCATTTTGTGAGGTGTTCGACTTTGTTTTATTCTAGCATAAGGGATTTGTAAACTTATATTTTCCAGGTTATGGGAGATATCTTTTTAGGAATCAATCTAATAAGGTCTACTTTAGGGCAAGTAGAGTTCAAGCGGGGGGATATTTGATAACATCAAATTATCCTGAATATTAAGTGTCAATTTCCCCCGATAATGCTTGTAATTTATATCATATATATGGATTTATGCTTTTTTTTCCATTATATTCCACTTTCAGGTAAATTACGAGCATTGGAGCTTAAGAGACGCGGAATTGGAGAATTATTAAAGATTTATCAGAGTATGCTCACTTTGAAGAAGTTACGGTGTAACTCATCTCTCACATTACGCCGTAACTAAAGCGTGACTCAGAAAGCCAACTCATCAGAAGATTACGGCGTAACTCTCCCAAAAGATTACGACGTAACTATATTAGGTCAAATGAGGTTCCACGCCGCTGATAACTATGCCGTAACTCTTGCTTAAACTACGGCGTAACCAAGAATTATTGAAGATACGGTGTAACCACTTCTAAGGTTACGCCTTAACCAGCAGATCTAGTGCAATTTACGAAGAAATAGAGAATTACGGCGTAACTATTTTATTAGTTACGCCGTAACCCAGATCTAGCCTATAAATACCCCACGATTTTCAACATTTCAAATCATCCCATTTCACACACCACAACCAAATAAAGTGGGAAGAAGCCAAAGGCAGGTCTAGAGGAGCATACAGAGCTATCTACAAGGGAGAAATCACTCCCCTACAATAAGCATTAGCATTTTATCTTTTCTTTACTTTCGATTCATGTATTTCGTAACATTAAATATTCAATTGATTTGTATGGTTAATATGAGCAGCTAAGCACCTCTTGGTGCTGGCCTAGTTATGATTCCTTAATTGTTTTGTTTGCATTTATATTACTTCCGCATAATTATTTCTAAGTGTATACATGCATAGTTTATTGGTAGCTACCCTTGTTTCAGTAGTTTTGAATGGCGGTAGAGGCTAGTTGCTTAGGAGATATGACCAACTGACCCTAAGTGAGTAGACTGAGATGGGAAGGGTAAGATATGACCAACTGACGACCCTTTCTACTTGTGTGATTTGACCAACTGATCACCTACCATTTGTATGAACTTAAGAATTAAGGGGTGCGTGTTTAAGTTGCGAATGCCCGGGCACTCACTATTATAAGTCTAGCATGTAGTGGTACTTAATGACTCGGCTTAGGGGACCAGGAACAACTGAACTTATGAGGGGACACATGACTTCTCCAGTGGTGGCATCTTTGCTGATCGGTTAGGTCGAATTGACCAAATGTTGTCCTCTCGACTTTGACCCCACCTAAAGTAATTGGAAGTAATTAGAGGTAGACATTACTAGCTAGGATGAATAACTAGGTTAGCACCACTCTCCTCTATTGATTACACCTTTGCCTTTACTTGCTTTATTTAGTTAATTAATTAAATCATCTTAAAATCTGTGACACCTAGACTTAGTATTAATCCAACACACATAGCTCTTGGGACGACCTCGGTTTTACCGAATACTACACTACACACAACCGGGTACACTGCCCGTTAGTGCATTAGGGTAGACCATAGGTATAAGGAGACTTTATAAATATTAAAACCTGGACAGTAAAACCTGCATCAGGTCCCTGGCCTGGACTGCAACAGGGAGCTACCTGAAGGTGTAAAGGTTGTGAACTGTTTGTGTATTGAAAAGCCTGAAAAAGGACTTTTCTTCATTGATGTCTATGGGAACCCAGCATTCCAAATGTGGAGTGACATGGATCTTGCAAGGGTAGGTACAATGGAAAGTTACCTACCAGTGGCCTCTCAAATCCAAAATCCTGAAAACATCTGGTTCTGCACTGACCTGGATGCCAAGATAAGAGAGCACCCTGACAAAGAAACACTCCTCAAGAAGAAACCAAAGCTTGAAGCACTGGGAATCCATCTCGGCTGGCATCATATGTTTTATCTTTTGTACTAGTGATAGGAACCATGTAATCTGATCAATAAACAATGTATGTTTTTGTTAAAATATTATGTGTTCCTTATTATGTTCATTAGTACATTCAGTGTAAGAAGAAGCCATTTGCTCACTTACACTGATCAAACACTTAGGCTAATTGTATATCCAAATAGGGGGAGACTGTTGGGTTCAGTAAATACCCAAACTCCTTAAGTCTAGGATTTGAATAGAAAATATCCCAAGTGTTTAATCCCTTAAACGTTAACAAGCCACTGAGCGCATAGTCTCTCAGTGAGCTATCTTTAGGATACTCAGCAAGAGACAAAGAAGAAGTCTATCCACTCAGTAAGGCAGAACTTAAGGGGTGAATACTGAGTCAAGAAGAAGATGGTGGATTCAGTGAGTGATGACAATAACTCACTGAATCCCGAAACTCCTCACCAACGACTACCACTGAAGACAAACTAAAGACGAAGACTGAAGGCTAAGAAGACTGAAGAATGGGCGGGACAAAATGGTTAAGCTTGAAGCGAATAAGACGGAGTGCTTATCCTCAAGAAGTCAACTTTCCCTGAAAAGTTCAGTGTTAGTGCTGACAAGCAGAAATTGGCTTTGTCCCTTACCAAATATAGCCTTTGTAAAAAGAGACAAAATACATCAGTATTTTGTCTTCTATAACCTGGCAGTTTGTCATTGTTAGGAATTATATTTGAGTTGATTCTGACAAAATATGAAAGATGAAGAACTTATGAAGACAAAGAAAGACAAGGGACTTGTTAAATAAGACTTTATTATTTAGTCCCTAGTTGTCAATTGTAACCCTAGACTCTCTAGTATATAAAGAGAGGCAGGGAATTAGATTTAGAGTGTGTCAAGATGTGAACACCATTAGTAAAGGTATGTGTGTGTAACCTATGCGTAGTGTATAAATGCCTAGGGATAGTTAGTTAGTTAGTCTATTAGCAGATTAGTAGTTATTGTTTAGTTAGAGATGATGATGAAAACCTTGTTCAATAACAAAGAATTGATTAGTTTATTCCGATCTGCATATTATTAGTCTTTGTTATTGATCCCTAGCTGAGCTTATAAACGATCTTGACAACTGGTATCAGAGCGGGGAGCTCTTGATATAGGGATCTACAAGGTTTTTCGAAAAAAAAAGAAGAAAAAAAATCGAATCTCACAATTTTCATAATACTTCTGCAACACTGTTTTCAAGAGGGAATAACTTTTTAGTAAATCGTTGGATCAAGCTACAAATTTTTTTGGTGCATCTTCGTGTATCCGGCTAACATTTCACCGGAGGGATTGTCAACAAGAGCTCTCAATCAAAAGTTATAAGCTGTCAAAGTCAGCTGCAGAAACTGAAAAAGTTCCGTAAGGTTACTACAGCACTGTTTTGAAACGATCATAACGTTTTCGTTAACCCTTGGATCGTGACAAAAGTTTGGGTGGACGTTCTCTATATAGCCATCTAACTTTCCATTGGAGGGATTTTCGATCTGAGCTTTTATGCAAAACTTACAGGCTGTCGAATATGGCTGCTGACAAAGGTTTTTCAAAAACGAATTTTAGGGTTTTCTGATATTCAACTTCTTTAATTATTTTTTGGTTAAATTTATTTATTCTGGAAGTTGTATATACATGCTTTGGAGTCTATTATTCATCAATGCAAGCAGCTTTGGAGAGTATGTATTGAATTTTGGGGTTTATTCTTATCAAGTCTGATTAATGACATAAATCCTAAACAAGGGTTTTTAAAACCTTATGAAATTTCTCTCTATGCGGTGACTACAAAGAAAACGACTTCATCAATTCAGTCGAAGTTTAGAAGGATCTGTTGAGGTTTTGTAATCGCTACAGTAAACCCTAGTTTTTAAACTAAGGTTTGATTGTTTGATATTAAAGATCTGATGTTTATTCCTGAAGACGAATAAGAGAGAGGACAAAGGATGTAAACGTGTTATTGGCATGACTACTGGTAGTTGGGTTCATGAAGGTACTGCTATCAATCAATATTACTAGGGTTTGATCAAAGTATTGCTCTGCCCGAGTTCAAAGTACTGCTGTTTATACTCGAAGGTACTGCTGTATGTTTCAAAGTACTGTTCGAGCTTTCAAAGTACTGCTGCTCGTATAATGTGGTTATTCTCTTAGTACTGCTGGTTTTAATTGTTGGGATTTTAGATCTAGTTAACCAGTAACCTCTACGAGTACGCAGCGGATAATGGATCTAGTTAATACAATTATGTTAACACGTAATTAATAAACACATAATTAATACATTATTAATTAATTAAAAGGGAATAAAGAAGACTAACCTTGCTTGGCAATTGAACTCTAGTAACGGAACAAGAAACCCTACGAAACCTTAAGTATCTAAATTAGATACCTCGAAGAGTATCACATACAAACCCGATTCACGTATACGTTCGATTAATGCTGGTCGAAAACGTAACTATAAAACCAACAACCCTTGTTTCTTGAATACCAACCCACGAATCAGAAACCACCAAGAAAACACAGCAGCTTCTTATCCAAGATCAACAAGCTGCTAAAACAGCTTCGTGCGCTTTACCCGATATCGGACACAACTTGTCCGATATGTACAACTTCTTTCCGAGATGTTTAACCACGATCAGGAGCAGATTCTCCCACTTGTTTGCTGCTATTGAGTGTCGACTAGGAGACCAGGAGCAGGTACAAACCAATTCAACTTAATACTTGTTCTTAGGTACAAGTTAAGAATCAAACCAAACACCTCCTTAATCGACTTATGTTACCAAACGATTAGGAAGCAAGTAGCAGAAGTTATGAATTGTTTTAGGGATAAAAGATGTGATGTGTTATGCGTGTCATTATGAGGATCCAGGGGTGTGTTTATATAGCCTTGTAAGTTGAACCCAAGTAGCTTGGTCGACAAGCTAAAAACCCATGCCCTTACCCACCCAATCGGTTTGGATTACACAAGCCCAAGGCTTTACTCAAACGACCCATATGATAAGCTGAAAACAGCCCACGGGTCATAATATGTGATCGGGTCATAATAATGCATATCGGGTAAATAGTAATTCAAGTATTAGTTACATTCAACACGTATACTCGTGTTTATCGCGTGTGCCCCCATCGGCTCATACACGTTTAGTTGTTTTGTCGTGTTTTAATACTCCCACAAACCAACAGCTCCTACTTGGGAGTTGGTGTGTCGAATGGCACACAAAACTAACGACGAAAACGCCTAGCAAACGCTCTCACTCGCTTTTAACTAATTGTCTGAGAGAATAGTTTCAAAAGTTTGTCAGAGCATGGTCATTCAATGTCTTGCTGTAATCATCCTTGTTATAGATACCGTTAAACCATGGATTATGGATCTTTAATCATTCCATATAGTTTAACCATTTAGAATCTCGTTATAGATTTTAATTCGGATATACCAAATGTAATCAAGAATCATCTTGCATTACCCTTTGGGTCCCACATTTATCTGATTAAATCTGTTGAGGCGCCATGCTATCTTTCTGCACATATCAAGTGGAGTAACAAATCCTTTATTGACTACAAGCGTTGTGGATGCGCTTCACATCACTCTCGAAATATAGCTTTTATAACTACCTTATTCAGATAGCGCTATATACTTACAAAAAATGATATCCACACATAACAGAACTTACTTGCATCTCAAGTCTAAGGACAAAGATAACAACCCATTTTCAATATTTTACTTCTGACAAGGATCCAAAAGTAAATGTTTGAAAGTTGGGGAATCCAATATGCATCTCTAGTGAATACATATGAGTTTGGCAGGAACAATCCGAATTCTCATTAGAATTATAACCAACACTCACATTTGCCTTGTCATAACAATATTCCCATATTGTTAACTGACAATGGACATATTTTGAATGATAAATCATTTCATGGATTAAACATGCAAAAATGGAATAACGATATGAATATGATAACAAATACCTCGATCTTTATTAATCAAGAATAATATTTTACAACTCCAAATTATCCCAAACTACTAACACCACAGTTTACATGAGACTACTAGCAGGTACCAAACCTATATCTCTACTCAATTTAGAATGCTTAGGGAAATCCAAAGCTTTCGTAAATGGATCAGCTAGATTGTCATCTGTGTGAACCTTTAATATCTTCACATCTCCCATTTCAATGGTCTCTCAAAGATAATGAACTTTAGCGCGATAATGTCTAGCACCTTTAGTGATTCCGCTTTAGTTAGCTATAGTAATGGCTCCAGTATTATCACAATACATATTTATGGGTTCTTCAATTGTGGGAACAATGTTCAACCAAAATGAATTTACTAATCCATACCCTCTTTTGATGCATCACAAGCAGCAATATACTCAGCTTTAGTAGATGAAGTAGCAAAAATAATTTGCTTAGTGCTTTTCCAATCAACAGCACCTCCATTAAGAACAAATACATATCCAATCTGAGATTTTAAGTCGCAGATTCTGCAGATATCCAAAGATCGGTAGCAAGAACCCTGAGCTCTTGTTCATCTTTTCCTTCAAAGATCAAACATATCCTTAGTATTGTAAATACTTAAGAATATTTTTCACAGCAGTCCATGAAGTTCACCTGGATTCGTTGAAATCGGCTTGTCACATTCGCGAACGCAACATCAGACGAGTACATCTCATACATAATAGAACCTATAGCCGAAGCATAAGGAATTCTTTGGATGCGCTCTTTCTGAGCAGGTGTTTCAGCACCTTGTGATTTACTCAATTTAGGCTTATCTTGTATTGGGATTGCGCCACGTTTAGAGTTCTCCATACAAAATCTTTTCAAGATTTTCTCAATGTAAGCACTTTGACTCAAACCAATCAATCGTTTAGATTTGTCTCGATAGATCTTAATTCCAAGAATATATGCAGCTTCTCCTAAATCTTTCATGGCGAAACATCTTCCAAGATAGGATTTTACATCTTGTAACATTGGAATATTGTTTCCCATAATCAATATGTCATCAACATACAGAATTAGGAAAGTGACATAACTCCCACTAGCTTTCTTATATACACATGGCTCATCTTGATGTTGAGAAAATCCAAATTTCTTGATCTCATCATCAAAACGTTTATTCCATTGCCTCGATGCTTGCTTAAGTCCATAAATGGAACGCTTGAGCTTGCATACACGGTTAGGATATTTTGGATCAACAAAACCCTCAGATTGCTCCATATAGACCTCTTCGAAAAGATGTCCATTGAGGAAGGCGGTTTTGACGTCCATTTGCCATATCTCAAAGTCATAGTATGCAGTTATGGCTATGAGAATCCTTATAGCTCTAATGTCTGCTACATGAGAAAAGGTTTCTTCATAATCAATCAAGAGTTTGAGTGAAGCCTTTTGCTACGAGACGAGCTTTAAAGGTGTATACCTTACCATCCATGTCGGTCTTCTTCTTGAAGAGCCACTTGCTGCCAACTGTCTTGCAGTTAGGAGGAAGCTCAACTAAGACCCGCACATCATTGTCTTTCATGGATTGCATTTACACATTTATTGCATCAAGCCATTTCTTGGATTCAGGATCCAGCAATGCAGCTTTATAGTTATTGGTTCACCAGATCCCCTAACTCATGTTCCTCACCGCAATGTATAAACACATACGGTCGGAGCACGACGTATCCTATTGGACTTCGAACAATATCACTTTGAGGTTCTTCAATTTCTTGATCATCCTCATGATGATGAATGTTAGTGTCTAAAGAAGGATTTGTATCTTCTTCTTGGTAATTTTAAATCATCCATACTCCCACTTGCTTTAAGATCCATAAGATTACTCTCAAAGAGCTCTCAGATTTCGAGCAACAAAAACTTTATTCTCAGATGGAAGATAGAAAGAATATCCCATAGCTTCCTTAGGGTATCCTACGAAGATACACTTAATAGCACTAGGTTCAAGTTTGTCAGGTTTGGTAAGTGTATCACGCTTAGCAAGTGCCTCACAACCTCAGACTTTTAAGTAAGACAGCTTAGGGACTTGCACATGCCATACTTCGTATGGTGTCTTTTCAACCTTCTTAGTTGGAACCATATTGAGAATGCGCGCAGCAGACTCAAGGGCATAATCCCAAAAGGACTTTGGAAGAGTAGTTTGTTTCATCATAGAACGCACCATGTCTAGCAGGTGGTTCGATTTCTCTCTCGATACACCTTTGTGTTGTGGAGTATAAGGAGAAGTTCGATGGGCAATAATCCCATGCTCCTTAAGATGATCCAAAAACTCTTGACTCATATATTCACCTCCACGATCAGAACGTAGTGATTTTATGGTTCTCCGAGTTGATTTTCTAATTCCTTTTGAAACACTTTGAATGTTTCAAACACTTCATGTTTATGTTTCAGCAAGTAAACATAACCATACCGATTATAGTCGTCAGTGAAAGTCACGAAGTAATTTGCTCCTTGTCTAGATGTGATTCTAAATGGGCCACATACATCTGAGTGTATAAGTCCAAGTAGATCTTTAGCCCTTTCCACTTGATGTGAATAAGGTTTTCTAGCCATCTTACCAGACATACAAGAAACACACTTTTCAAGAGACTTAATGTCAGATGAGTTGAGAAGTCCATCATGTTGCAACTTCTCCATGCGTTTCTTGCTAATGTGTCCAAGACGACCATGCCACAAGAGAGCAGAGTCCAAGTTAGTCTTGGCTCTTTTATTGCTTACAGCAAACATAGAACTTTCATTTGTATTCGAACAAGACATTTCAATTTCATAAACACCATCACGAGGAATAGCAGTAAAATAAACAACGTTATTCTTAGAAACTGAAATATAATTATTTGATTCAAAATAGTTAATAAAACCATCGTTACAAACGAGAAATCAAATAATCCCCCTAGTAATAGAGGGAGCATAATGACAATCTTTTAAAACAATAACCACTAGGGAGTGATAAATGATAGTTTCCAATAGCTTCAATTTCTGCCAGTTGACCATTGCCCACGTACAGACTTAAAGCTCATGGCTTCAGCTTCCTCGCCCCTTAGACCCTGAAAGTATTACGATGTGAGTACCACAAAGTGTCATATACTAAGGATGATTTAGGGACAGAGTAGAGTTCTATAGTGAAAATACCTGAAGAACTAGCTGCAAGAGACTGTTTCTTTTTTTTCATTAACTCGGCGAGATACTGGGGACAATTCCTTCTCCAATGTCCTGTCTTACCACACTGGTGATGGTAGCGTCCTTGCTGGATTATCCTTCTATGGTGGAGGAATCTTGGTTTGATTATAGGAATTAGCATCAAACCAAACTTGGGTTTGCTTTTTCCAATCCCACGATTCCCCAGCGCCATGAACGATGATTTTTTTTTTTTGGTTTTTCTGGACCTCACCACCACGCATATAATGGGGTGTAGGTGCAAAGATTCTTTGGCAACGTCTGCTCATGTTGCTTAAGCATAGCATTCAGTTCATTAATAGTCTTTCCCATGTTGTGTATTAAAGTTCTGCACAAACGAGATGTACTCTTTAGAAAGACCGATTAGGATCAAACTAATTCCATGGTGGAGAGTAACTGGGTGACCAAGACGTTCCAAACTGTCAATGTAGCTCTTCATCTTTAGAACATATGAGCTAACCGATTGACCCTCTTCCTGCTTGCAAGCGTGGAATTCACGTGCATTTTGTAGAAGCTCTTGTTCTGCTTGTTGGGAGAACATAGACTTCAACTCCTAAGCATGTCATCAAGCACCAAGATGAGTTAGATTTCGTTGGATCTCTAACTCCATGGTCATGATCATGAAGGCAGCTATGTCCTTTGAACCTTTGACCCAAGCAGTGTGAGCTGCAAGAGCCTCAGTAGGACAGGGGTGGCCGGAGTAGCAACAGGTGCTACAGGTATGGGATGCTCTAGATAAGCTTCCTTATCTTCAGCTGATAGTATAATGCGAAGCTGGCGATACCAATCAATGAAATTAGGTCCAGTGAGTTTTTGTTTCTCAAAGAAACTCCGAAAACCGAACAAGTTCCGAAGTAGTCATCTACAGATGAAAAGTTCAAATAATTAGTATTTTCGATAATTACATTCTTAAAGAATTAAACCCAATAATTACTAATAAGACTAAGATCCAACTTGCAACCCCATTAATTACCATAGGTCTAACCAGGTATAAAAATGGGACAAGAGGTAAGCGACGGGCGTTAATTGCATAATGCAACTCTTAGATTTATGAGACTGTTTAAGGCATTAGTATCAAGTAATAATGTCAAAAGCATGTTTAGTTCTCATCGTATGCCTCGGGTCCGGTCTGAACAGTTAACTCGATATAAGTCGACCAAGTATGAACGTAAAAATAACCGAGGTCTGACTGAGAAATAATTACCATGGGTTGGAAAGGCCCTTAGGTCTGACCAGAAAAGTCAATCCAAGTGCACGTGTCCATAGTTGGGTGGCATAGACTTAATATTAGCAAATAGGTATGCACACATAAATGTGGTAAAAGTCGTGTACAAAGAAGCATGCAAAACAACTTTGTAACACTAATTTTAAAACTTTTGGTAATGACACTGTAGTGATCTTCATGGTTCACGTAGCTCCAATCGAACGCATCGTGGAGGCAGGACCGTGTAAGTGCTGGTATAGACATCCATTCAGGAGACTGTGCTCACTTCTTTAAACCCCTTTCTAGTTTGTTCTAGCGGTGAGCCGCATCCCAAGTGTCCATAGCATCTAGTTTTTAAATTCTTGAAAACATGTTTCATATATTAGGTCACTTTATTTTACAAAAACAATTTTCCACGAATCAAATAGCAGGTCACAATGAGCATGGTATTTTGGCGTGTAAATAAAGACCAATATTAATGTTATGGTTACGATATGTATTATTCCATATTGCATACAATTAGGTGTCAAAACAAGTAATAATGCACATATAGGAATCACAAACATACAAGCATAAACATCAATATAAATAACCACATATTGTTCCGAGTCCTCTTGCGAGTCTTCCCCAAACGGAGAACCACAAGACCGTCACTAGGATGCAGTACCTAGATCGCCCCATACATCACTTAGAAAAGCAATTGAGTGGGTCTTGTAGCCGGAAAAACACATAAAGCATGGCAATCTCAATTAACAAGTAATTACGCAATATATGTATTTAAAACAATATGTAATTCAAATTATCACAATAATTCTAATTAACAATTAATAAATACAAATTAACTTTTAATTCTAATTAGCAAGTAATTTTAATTTAACATGTAATTCTTAATTAACAATTTAATTATAATTAGCAAGGTAATTATAATTCACATGTAAATTAAATTCTAATTAACAAATTAATTCTAATTATCAATATAATTTTAATTTGTGTGTGATTAGTTATTATTTATTAAAAAATTGACAAGTATTGCATGTAATTGTCAAAATTAAAATAAAATAAAATAACTAAACTAGGTTTCATGCAGCCCTTTTAAAACATGTTTATTAATATCAGAAACGTGTAACCCATAATCGCAAAAACGAGTTGACTCGTGATGCCACTATTGGGATTTTAGATCTAGTTAACCAGTAACCTCTACAAGTACGCAGCGGATAATGGATCTAGTTAATACAATTATGTTAACACGTAATTAATAAACACATAATTAATACATTATTAATTAATTAAAAGGGAATAAAGAAGACTAACCTTGCTTGGCAATTGAACTCTAGTAACGGAACAAGAAACCCTACGAAACCTTAAGTATCTAAATTAGATACCTCGAAGAGTATAACACACAAACCCGATTCACGTATACGTTCGATTAATGCTAGTCGAGAACGTAACTATAAAACCAACAACCCTTGTTTCTTGAATACCAACCCACGAATCAGAAACCACCAAGAAAACACAGTAGCTTCTTATCCAAGATCAACAAGCTGCTAAAACAGCTTCGTGCGCTTTACCCGATATCGGACACAACTTGTCCGATATGTACAGCTTCTGTCCGAGATGTTTAACCACGATCAGGAGCAGATTCTCCCACTTGTTTGCTGCCATTGAGTGTCGACTAGGAGACCAGGAGCAGGTACAAACCAATTCAACTTAACACTTGTTCTTAGGTACAAGTTAAGAATCAAACCAAACACCTCCTTAATAGACTTGTGTTACCAAACGATTAGGAAGCAAGTAGCAGAAGTTATGAATCGTTTTAGGGATAAATGATGTGATGTGTTATGCGTGTCATTATGAGGATCCAGGGATGTGTTTATATAGCCTTGTAAGTTGAACCCAAGTAGGAAACCTAGCTTGGTCGACAAGCTAAAAACCCATGCCCTTACCCACCCAATCGGTTTGGATCACACAAGCCCAAGGCTTTACCCAAACGACCCATATGATAAGCTGAAAACAGCCCACGGGTCATAATATGTGATCGGGTCATAATAATGAATATCGGGTAAATAGTTATTCAAGTATTAGTTACATTCAACATGTATACTCGTGTTTCTCGCGTGTGCCCCCATCGGCTCATACACGTTTAGTTGTTTTGTTAAGTTTTAATACTCCCACAAACCAACATTAATCTGGTTGATACAGCTATGCAACATCAGTACTGCTCATATCAGCAGTGAGTACTGCCCATATATGTTTTGTACTGCTGATACAATGTCACATAGGATGGTGGCAAATATCTTTTAAATTGATTGACCTTTCAAATTATTATCTTGGTTTTTTAAAAAATCTGATAGGTTGAGTACATACGCATGTATATACATGCACGATCACATATCTGACTTGGTTTAAATTGCGTACATGTACATGGTAAATATGGATCTTTGATTGGTTAATATTTTAAGTGGGACGGTGGATGATGATGATGATGATTTTGAATTAACTTGTGTACATGCATCTCTGGTTTACACATGGATTTCATATACGATACATGGAGGTTATGGTTTTGGACAGCGATTACACACACAGGTACATGGAGTTGGTTTTCGGATATGATTGGATGATGTTAGGCGACACACACATGAGGTTAGATTACACACACCGGAATGATTTGAGGGGAAGTCGATTTGGTTTTTGGATTTGGTTATTGGATGACACTTTGCGTAAGATGGTTTGTTTATTTTTCAAGGTTCAATATCTCAGGATATTGTTATTCTTATTGGACTTTGGCGATGATTGGAAAGATTGGTAAACCTTTGAACTATTCTTCAAGTTACTACTACTTGGTTTCAAATGCGATTATAGTCATCTTTATTAGTATTTTAGGAGGTACTATGTTCTTTATGGCTGGAACTACAACGTATTTGTGACCATGGTGGTTAGTTATTCGACAAGTTCTTATGGTTATTTACATTGATCATTCGAGGGGAAGATTTTTACTACTACTTGTTGGTATTTATACTCCTGGTTCAGATTTATTTTGCCTTAATTTCATTTTTAGCAAGCTTTTTGGTGATCTTCATGGAGGGTATTGATGAGTGTCTAAATACTCATCATTTTTGTACAATCTAAACTGCAAAATCATCTGAAAACACTCAGAAACACATCAAAATGATCAAAATATCACAAATCAGTGTTTTATGTGTTTTAAATGCAAAAATATCAAAATCAGATGAAAAATGTATCAAGTTTGCAAAATTGGCAGTTTTAGTCCCCCAAGTTTTGAAAGTTGTCAAATCTAGTCCCTGGAATTCAAAAATGTGAAGTTTTGTCATTCAAGGTCCCTGAAATATTCTAAGATTGTTAAAAATGGTCCTTGAATGAGTTTTTGATCAAATGACAAAAATGGTCCTTATGATAAACTTTGGAGAATTTACATGTTTGGTCCCTCAAGTTTCAAACTTGACAGTTTTGGTCCCTGGATTTACAAAAATGGAAAATAATCAATATTGGTCCTTGTACTATTCAATATTTACAGGTTTAGCCCTTGTGATATGATTGGAAAAGTTTCAATTTCAGCCCCTTCAACTTTGGCAGATTTACAATTATGGTCCTTGTGATTATTAAAGCTACAAACCAAACGGACCTATTTTTATCCAAGCCCTGGCCCAACAACCTAACCCGGCCCAAAATATTTAAAAAGGGAAAACCGCCTACACTGTAGCTATATCTCTTCCCCCCCTGCAAACCCAAAACCAGTGATGGTTTCTCCTCCTTTTCAACCTTTCCAGCTGTTTTTCCACTTGATTACCTCTCCCCTCCACCTATACATCAATCCAAGCTCCATTAATGCAGAAAACCTGCTCAAAGACATTTTTGGCGCCAAAATCGCCACTTGGCAATTCTGATGATCTGGCTCAAACCAATGGTCAAGATGAAGTGGGATTAGCTCAGAGATGTCGACAAGGTCAAATGAGGTCGATAAATACAAGTTTGAAGCATTGTATCAACCTAACTAGTGTAATTTTAATTTTAAATGTCGTTTTAGCCTAAATTTAAATTCCAGTGTATTTTATAGCTTTTGAACCTTGTATTTCATGTTTCCAGTGTAAAATAAAACTTTTGAGATCATCAATTTCAAGTTTGAGGTCCTATCTCAGTTTATGCAAATTTTCATTATCCAAAAATCTCATGAATGTTGAATGTTGTTAATTAGTTGTTATCTTGGACTTATAAGTCACATAAGCTCCTAAGATAGCTTATTAAAGCTATTAGATACTCTAAAAAACAGTTTAGTATCAAAAACACAAAAATTCACAAAAATACCAAATAAATAGTTTAAAAATAAAAAGCCATGGTAAAAGGTACAAGAAGACTGGAGCAAGGTTGATATTGGATGGCCTTGGGATTAGTGCTTCTTGGGAAGCTTTAGGTTGTGTTTGTAAGCCTTGGTTCTCAGTTCTGTGCTTGGAATCCAATTTGTAAGCTAAATTCTCAATTTGGAAATTACTGTTTGAGTCATTAATTATCTTGAATCTTTGTATGTTAATGTTTCTCAGATATAGTTAAGCATAATTAAGCTTTAAAACAGTTAGCTTGTTCTCCTTAATTTGTAGTTACCAAAAATCTTGTTTTAAACAGTTAATTTAGCTTAAGTGTAATTTTTTAGTTATCTGTTGTTATTGATATTGTTTAATGCTTAATTAGTCTTAACATATGATAATATAAAGTTAGAAATCAAATGCATGGTCTGATTCTGTGAAACTCTTTGAAAGTCACAAGCTTAGTTTGATAAAGTGGTGTTTGTTTCTGTTTTATTAACTAAGTTAAAAGGTGTTCAAGACAGTATCATTGGTTGTTATCTGTAATACTTGTTCTAAATAACTCATAGAACCTAGAAAATCAGTCCTTGTTTAAGTAAAGTCAAACTTTCCTTTAATCTCATAGTACTCAGTCACTGTTAGGATTTAAAGATCAAAAACTCATCATATCTGTTTAAAACTTGGTAAGTTAGCTTATTATAGTTTCATTACACTTTAACATAACATAATCAGTGCACAAGATTGATCCTAAGTTCATTAAAGTCAAACTGCTCATGTTCAAAAAGGTCAAAGAATGCCCTGTGCACAGTGAGTAGGTCCAATTTGATAAGCTCACAAAGTGCTTATTAGTTGGTTTCATCCTGTGATTTTTAGCTCTTTGGACAGCTAACCTGGTCCTCTTTAAGTTCCAAGTTTAAAATTTCAATTTGCAGCTTATTTGATAAGCCTGCAAGTGCTTATTTGTTTTGTCCATTTTCTCAGCAATCACTGAGTTTTGACTCAGTGATTTTTCAGGTTTTGAAAAAGCTTCTCACAAGCTCATTTTAGCTTATTTGGATCTCATCTTTGGTTTCTAGGTAGCCAACCAGGTCTTGTTTAGGTTCCAATCTTTGGTTTTAAGTTTTAGCTTATTTGGTAGTCTGTGCTTAAGCTAAAAGTGGTGGGTCAAACCTGTTTTTAGCTTATTAACTTAAAACATCAAATCTGTTTAAGCTTGTATCCCAGAGATTAAAACCAGTTGTTTCTTGTTTCATTTTGATACTTAAAGCATTTCATAGCTTCTGTATCAAATTGGTAGCTTGTTGTAGCTTTTGGCTCATTAAAAGTGCTTATTCATAAGCAGTTACAAGCTAAGATCTCATTTTCTTACACACAAGCCCATGTTTTTCTATTTTTCTTAGATTCAGTAGATTAAAATAGACTTTTCCTGAAATTTTCATAATTTTCTATAACTGTTTGCTATTTTTCTTAATTAAAAACAGTTTTTAGGTAATTTTAATTAGCTTTTAATACAAATAAATCAGAAAAAGCTTAAAAAAATATGTTTTCAATTTTCCTAGATTAAGATAAATATAAAAGTCATAAAAAGTATTTTTCCATAATTTTCTTAGTTTAAATAGTATTTTTTAGAATTTTAATTAGTTTTAAATAGTTTTAAATTAATAATAAATACATATAAAGTCTAAAAAATATATTTTCAGTTTTAAAATAAGTTTTATCATATTTTAGATTTTTCTAAGTTATAATTTCATTTTTCTAGGTTAATTTTGTATTTTCTTATATTTTAGTGCATTTTAAATACTTAATAAATATTTTTTAATTATTAATAATTAAATAAATAGTTTTAAAAATAATTTTCTTTTTCTAATAATTTTCTTTTATTATTATGATTGTAAAAATGTCATTTTCATATTTATAGGCCTTTTATTTCTTTAAAACTCACGTTTTATTTTGTACGTTTACGTAATTTTATTTAAAAGTACGTTTTAGGTTTTAAACGTTCATCACTTTAAAAATAGTGATAGCGTTTATTTAATATATTTTATCTTTTATCTCTTTTAATTTGCATTTAAGTCACTGTAATTTATCAATCTTTTCTTTAGGTAATTTTCCATCAATATCCTTACTGATCACTATCCTTAGTGATCATTCTATCATCTGATCAAGTGTTTATACACCAATTCATCCTCCGTGGGACATAACGACCCGGGAATTCATTATATTCTCTGATCTTCATTGCATTTGTGTCTGAGCAGTTTTAAGTCTGTTACGGTCAGCCATTCACAAGTGGCTGGCTTGTGTGATTAGACTTGACTGACGGTTCAGCGCAGATCAAATTTTGGCGCCGCTGCCGGGGAGGCTGTAAGCGTGTTTTTAGCATTTTTCAGACCCACTCTTGCACATAACCCATCATTTGTAAAAAGCTTTTTTGTAAAGTTATAAAAATATCAAAAAGTTCATTAACACTTTTCCTAAAGTGTTAACAAACCCAAAAAAAATATAAAAAAACAAAACAATCGGAACGTTTTCTATTTTGTATTCTCTTTAAGGTGATTCTTGAAGAGATACGATTTGGTTAAACGAGATGATACCAAAAATATTGTCCAAAAGTTTTTGAACCCTTTGCACAAATCTTACCTACGTCTTTTCAGTGGTACTTAATATATACATAAAAATCAACCACCGCAAATCAAGGCAGTGCACTACCTAACTGGGGGTGCGACCATAATAAGTTCCCGAACATCGGATTTAAAACTTGCCTTTGTGTCACTTGTGATTTGGTGTACCTTTTTCAAAGAAGCCATTTCATTTGTGATTATTGGTTAAGTTCACTTGTCGTTTTGCCTCATTTGTTTTGAAAATTGATTTTATATACTTAGTGCATGCGCACTCGTTCTTCCAGTTCTACAAGTCCACTTTAAGAACTTGGAAAGATTCCTCGTAGACGTAGAGGACGTTCTGCTCCTTCACCGTGGTGAGGAACGTCTACCACAACCACCACCGTCGTAATGGCGTAAGACAAACCCATGAATGAGCTGCTCCAAGCACCCATCGAGGGTTACGGAGATGCCATTGTTGTCCCAGCCATCGTGGCTGACACTTTCGAGCTCAAAACCGGGTTGCTTAATCTAGTAACCCAAAGCCAATTCTATGGTTTTGAGCGGGATGATCCTCATGCGCACATTCGATGGTTTAACAAGATTGCATCTACCATCAAGTACAAGAATGTCCCACATGAAGCTATCAAGCTTCTTTTGTTCCCATTTTCTCTAGAGGGACAAGCCCGGAATTGGCTTGAGAAACAACCCCCTCGTTCTATAGAGACATGGGAAGATCTTGTCACCAAGTTCGTTAACGAGTTCTATCCTCCATCCCGAACCACAAGTCTTAAGAATGAGATAATGAAATTTTCTCAGAGATTTGATGAATCATTCGGGGAGGCATGGGATCGTTACAAAGAGTTGCTTCGCAAGTGTCCGCATCACGGTTTTACCGAGTTAATGCAAATGGATACTTTCTACAATGGTCTCAATCAGACCAATCAAGACTCTTTGAATGCCTCTGCGGGAGGTAATTTCCTAAGCAAGACCACAAAAGAGGCCTTGCAAATCATTGAGAACAAGTCTCAAGTCCGTCCTTTCGAGCTAAGACATATCGGTCTCATGCTGGACCTTCTTATTCTTCATCTTCCGTGAGTACATCTAGCACCGATGCTAAGATTGACAAACTCACGAGACATTGTTCAGCTTTGGTTCTTGCTAACCAGAAGAAAGTGACCTTCACTCAGGACACCAACACATCTGAAGTGAAGAAAGTTGAGAGTTGTGTTACTTGTGGTGGTCCTCATGCTTACTACAATTGTATCGCCACGATGGTAGTCCTTTTGAGGCCAATGCTCTAGTCGGTAGTTCACAGCAAGGAGGTAATCAATACCGTCCTCAAAATGAACCACACTACCGTGCTAACACTAATCAGGCACCACCCGGTTTTAACCAAAATCATAACATGCAAAACCGGAATCAGAACCAACCAAGAATGAACCAAGGTTATCAAAACCAAGGTAATTTCTATCCTGGACCCAATCAAGGTTTCCAACATCAAGGGAACCTCCATCAAAACAATTTCAATCGAGGGAATCAATTTCAGGGGAATGTGAATCCTAATCAAGGGAATTTTGGCTATAATCAAAACATACGGCCTCAATTTATCCCTCCAGCTCCTCCCGTCATTGTTCCTCCAGTACCATCATCTGATGAGTTACTGAAGCAATTCATGAAATCCCAAGATGAAATGAACAGGTTGTTGGTCAGCCAAATTGCTGATCTCAAAAAGTCTTTAAATGATCGACCCTCGGGCTCAGGTACTTTACCTAGCAACACGATCGCTAACCCGAGGGGCGATGCTAAGGCGATCACAACCAGAAGTGGTGTTTCATACACTGGACTTGCTGTTCCTACTACCTCTTCTTCCTCTTCTCTCCCTAAGGTAGTGGAAAGTGAACCGAGGACACACAATGGACCTACGACTCCAATGCCCCTCCACCTGTGGCAATGAGTCAAGTTACCAAGGAAACAACGGACAAGGTGCATTATTCAAGCCCACGAAGTACCGCACACGTCCCACCTTCGGTAGTCCAACCTCAAGTTGTCCAGAAACCCAAGTCAAATCAAGGAGTTGTTTTTGAACCACCTGTAGCTCCCGTTGAAAACCAGAAATCCAAATCTTCTATTCCTTACCCATCACGTTTGAATGAGCAAAAGCTCCGCGAGAAAGCCAGTCATCAAATGGACAAATTTTTCCAAATTTTCCAAGAGTTACACTTTGACATAAGCTTTGCGGATGCTATCATGCTGATGCCCAAGTTTGCATCGACTCTCAAACACATGTTAAGCAATAAGGAAAAGCTGTTTGAAATGGCAAAAACTCCTCTTAACGAGACTGCGCAGTTATTCTAAAGAAGCTTCCTGAAAAGCTTGGAGATCCTGGGAAATTTCTCCTACCTTGTGTATTCCCAGGAATGGTTGAATGCTTTGCCCTAGCAGATCTTGGTGCAAGCATAAACCTTATGCCTTATTCAGTGTGGAAGAAACTTTCTCTTCCGGAACTTACTCCTACATGCATGACTCTCGATCTTGCTGATCATTCCATATCCCGTCCTCTTGGCATTGCTGAGGACGTATTTGTGAAAGTAGGAAAGTTCCATTTCCCAGCTGACTTCGTGGTTGTTGATTTTGATGCCGATCATCGGGTTCCTCTCATTGTTGGTCGAGGATTCCTGAGAACGGGCCGTGCTCTCATAGATGTATTTGAGCAAGAAATCACATTACGTGTTGGTAATGAAGCTGTCACCTTTAACCTTGATCAAACTTCGAGGTTCTCCGCTAACTATGATTCTGAGTCGGTTAACCGAATAGATATCATTGATGTTGCTACTGAAGAGTACTCTCAAGAAGTTCTTGGTTATTCTCATAATTCTGTGAGTGGGGATCCCACCACATCTTCTCAGCCTATCATAGCCAATTCTACTCCTTCTATCACTCCTTTTGAGGGAAGAGACTTCATCTTGGAAGAGATCGAAGCATACTTGGCTAGTGATTCTGTTCCATGGGAAATTGATCATGCTCCAATTGACATTGAGGGGGACATACTTCTTATTGAGAAGTTGCTCAATGATGATCCATCATCAACCCCTCACCTTAGTGATTCAATTCCTGATGAGATTAATCTGGAGGGAGATATTCTTCTTGAGGAATTGTTGACTCATGACACTTCTTCTCCTCTCCCTCCCATCAAACTTCATAACAAGGAAGTCAAATCAGTTGAGAAAACTGAAGAATTTCCTGAGGTAGAGCTTAAGGACTTACCTCCTCATCTCGAGTATGCATTTCTTGAGGGTGATGATAAATTACCAGTCATTATTGCTAGAGATTTGAGTAAAGATGAAAAAGCTGCTCTCATAAAGGTTTTGAAGTCACACAAGCAAGCAATTGCTTGGAAACTCTCCGACATAAAGGGTATCAATCCTGAGTTTTGTACCCATAAAATCTTGATGGAGGATGACTTTAAACCAGCAGTTCAACATCAGAGACGAGTGAATCCAAAAATCCATGATGTTATCAAACAAGAGGTTATCAAACTTCTTGATGCAGGATTGATTTACCTGATCTCAGATAGTCTTTGGGTCAGCCCAATTCATTGTGTTCCTAAAAAGGGTGGCATAACTGTTATCACAAATGAAGATAACGAGTTAATTCCAACTCGATTGGTTACGGGATGGCGTGTGTGTATTGACTATCGTAAGTTAAATGACGCCACCCGTAAAGACCATTTTCCTCTACCCTTCATGGACCAGATGCTTGAGAGATTAGCAGGGAATGAATACTATTGTTTCCTTGATGGTTTCTCGGGTTACTTTCAGATCCCCATTGATCCAAATGATCAAGAGAAAACCACATTCACCTGCCTATACGGAACTTTTGCCTACAAACGTATGCCTTTTGGCTTATGTAATGCTCCTGGCACGTTCCAAAGATGTATGATGGCCATTTTCCACGACATGATCGGGGAAACAATGGAGGTGTTTATGGATGACTTCTCGGTCATTGGGGATTCGTTTCAAACATGTCTCTCCCATTTAGAAAAAATGCTTCAAAGGTGTGAAGACGCAAATCTTTGTCTAAACTGGGAGAAGAGCCATTTTATGGTCAAAGAAGGCATAGTCCTTGGCCATAAAATTTCAAAGAACGGGATTGAGGTAGATAGAGCAAAAGTTGATGTTATTGCTAAGCTGCCTCATCCTGCTACCGTCAAAGGTATTAGGAGTTTTTTAGGTCATGCCGGTTTCTATCGTAGATTCATACAAGATTTTTCTAAAATCGCCCGGCCAATGACCCATCTTCTTGAAAAGGATGCTCCTTTTATCTTCTCTCCTGAGTGCATCATAGCTTTTGAAACATTGAAGAAAAAGCTTACTGAAGCACCCATTCTCGTTGCTCCCGATTGGGACTTGCCTTTTGAGCTCATGTGCGATGCAAGTGATTTTGCTATCGGAGCAGTCTTAGGGCAACGAAGGAACAAGCATTTTCAGCCTATCCACTACGCAAGTAAAACTATGATTGAAGCTCAAACTCATTACACCACCACAGAAAAAGAGCTATTAGCCGTGGTGTATGCATTTGAGAAGTTTCGGCCGTACTTAATCTTGACCAAATGCGTGGTGTATACGGATCACTCGGCTCTTAAATATCTCTTTGCAAAACAAGATGCAAAGCCGAGATTGCTTCGTTGGATTCTCCTCCTCCAGGAATTTGATATCATTATACGTGATAAAAAAGGAGCCGAGAATCTAGTCAGCGATCATCTGTCCCGATTAGAGAACCCTCACCAAGATGTTTTCGAGAAAAGGAAATAAATGAAACATTTCCTCTCGAGACACTCAATGCGGTTTCTTTTCGTGGAAATTCTACCACCCCATGGTTTGCAGACTTCGCAAATTACCATGCGGGTAACTTCATTGTGAAAGGGATGTCGACCCAACAGAAGAATAAGTTCTTCAAAGATGTTAAACATTATTTTTGGGACGACCCTTTCTTGTTCAAAATTTGTGCGGATCAAGTCATCAGGCGATGTGTTTATGGACAGGAAGCTATTGACATTCTCACAGCTTGCCATGCTGGACCCACCGGGGGCCATCATAGTCCAAACTACACCGCCAAAAAGGTGTTTGATTCCGGATTCTATTGGCCCACAATCTATAAGGATGCCCACGAATTTGTCAAAGCTTGTGACGCTTGTCAACGTCACGGAAATATATCTCAAAGAAATGAAATGCCACAAAATGCCATTCAAGTTTGTGAGATATTTGACATCTGGGGTATTGATTTTATGGGGCCATTTCCTTCGTCTCGTGGAAACAAGTACATACTCGTGGCTGTTGACTATCTGTCAAAATGGGTTGAAGCGAAAGCTTTACCTACCAATGATGCCCGAGTTGTTGTGAAGTTTTTGAAATCTCTTTTTGCCAGGTTTGGAACTCCGGAGCGATAATCGTGATCGTGGTACGCATTTCTGCAATGACCAATTTGAAAGAGTCATGCAAAAGTATGGTGTTACCCACCGTCTCTCTCCTGCATACCACCCCCAAACAAGTGGGCAGGTGGAAGTTTCAAACCGTGGTATTAAAAGAATTCGGAGGGACGGTTGGCGAAAATCGTGCCTCTTGGTCGGATAAGCTAGATGACGCACTCTGGGCTTTTCGTACAGCTTACAAAACACCCATCGGGTGTACTCCATACAAGTTAGTGTACGGAAAGGCATGTCATCTTCCGATTGAGTTAGAGCACAAGGCATACTGGGCCTTAAAGCATGCAAACTTCGATATACAGACAGCTGGTGATCATAGAAAAGTTCAAATGAATGAATTAAATGAACTTCGTGATCAAGCTTACGAGAACTCTTTGATCTACAAGCAAAAGACAAAGAAGATTCATGACTCAAAAATCAAGAACCGCGTTTTCAACGTTGGTGATCGAGTCCTTCTTTTCAATTCAAGATTGAAGATTTTCTCGGGAAAGCTCAAGTCCCGTTGGTCTGGTCCATTCACAATTGCTAAGGTTTATCCTTATGGTACCGTTGAGTTATCTCAACCCGATGGTCCTAATTTTAAAGTAAATGGTCATCGAGTGAAGCATTACTTTGGAGAGGACATTCCCCCTGTGGTTGTCCCGGATCTACAAACATTCCCCATGAACCAATGAATGCGGGGATCGAGTCAAGCTAGTGACTCGGGAATCAAAAACATTAGCACACACCATATGGGTTTTCACCCATATTTCTGTCTTCTTACCCCCTTTCTACCACCCTAGTGTGGGGGAGTTTCCCCACACTATTGTATATAAGTATAAAAATAAATAAATAAAAAAAATATATATATATATATATATATATATATATATATATCTTTCCAAATAAAAGGCCGTAGTATTTCCCTTTTACGTTCTCAGTTTCGGCATAACCGCCGGTACTTTGAATATTGAGGGCAATATTCATTTCTAAGTGTGGGGGGGAATTCTCACGAATTTTATCATATTTATCCACCCAATTCCCCCATTTTTGGCCAAAATTTTTTTGGAGTAAGTGTTTTTCACTTACTCATCTTGGTTATCAGTCCGCCATGTCTGTAAGACAAAAGGATTGGCTAATCCAGGAGCAAACGGCTCTTGGTAAAGATTTCTCAAATCCGTTTATATGGCTTGCAATTTGCCCAAAATTGTATGGTTCTCAACTCACCATGTCCTAAAAAGTGAAGAGTTGGCTAGCCCGCAAGATTATGGCTTGTCGTAAAGGCAGTGGAAAAACCATAATTGGTATTCAGCTCACCAAAGATAATTCTGATAATTTATCTAAGAGTTGGCTAGTCCAGAAGGGTACGGCTTCTGGTAAAGACAAAATCAAATCCGTTATATGGTTTATGATTTGCCAATAAATCATTTGGTTATCGTTGTACCAAGGTTCTTATTTGAATCAAAACAATTGGCTACTCCAGAAGTGATGGCTTTTGGTAAAGAGTTTTTCAAATCCATCAAGTTTTCTCAAATCATTGCTAGGGACTAGCAATATCTTAGTGTGGGGGATTGATGAGTGTCTAAATACTCATCATTTTTGTACAATCTAAACTGCAAAATCATCTGAAAACACTCAGAAACACATTAAAATGATCAAAATATCACAAATCAGTGTTTTATGTGTTTTAAATGCAAAAATATCAAAATCAGATGAAAAATGTATCAAGTTTGCAAAATTGGCAGTTTTAGTCCCCCAAGTTTTGAAAGTTGTCAAATCTAGTCCCTGGAATTCAAAAATGTGAAGTTTTGTCATTCAAGGTCCCTGAAATATTCTAAGATTGTTAAAAATGGTCCTTGAATGAGTTTTTGATCAAATGACAAAAATGGTCCTTATGATAAACTTTGGAGAATTTACATGTTTGGTCCCTCAAGTTTCAAACTTGACAGTTTTGGTCCCTGGATTTACAAAAATGGAAAATAATCAATATTGGTCCTTGTACTATTCAATATTTACAGGTTTAGCCCTTGTGATATGATTGGAAAGTTTCAATTTCAGCCCCTTCAACTTTGGCAGATTTACAATTATGGTCCTTGTGATTATTAAAGCTACAAACCAAACGGACCTATTTTTATCCAAGCCCTGGCCCAACAACCTAACCCGGCCCAAAATATTTAAAAATGGAAAACCGCCTACACTGTAGCTATATCTCTTCCCCCCCTGCAAACCCAAAACCAGTGATGGTTTCTCCTCCTTTTCAACCTTTCCAGCTGTTTTTCCACTTGATTACCTCTCCCCTCCACCTATACATCAATCCAAGCTCCATTAATGCAGAAAACCCGCTCAAAGACATTTTGGCGCCAAAATCGCCACTTGGCAATTCGATGATCGGCTCAAACCAATGGTCAAGATGAAGTGGGATTAGCTCAGAGATGTCGACAAGGTCAAATGAGGTCGATAAATACAAGTTTGAAGCATTGTATCAAACTAACTAGTGTAATTTTAATTTTAAATGTTGTTTTAGCCTAAATTTAAATTCCAGTGTATTTTATAGCTTTTGAACCTTGTATTTCATGTTTCCAGTGTAAAATAAAACTTTTGAGATCATCAATTTCAAGTTTGAGGTCCTATCTCAGTTTATGCAAATTTTCATTATCCAAAAATCTCATGAATGTTGAATGTTGTTAATTAGTTGTTATCTTGGACTTATAAGTCACATAAGCTCCTAAGATAGCTTATTAAAGCTATTAGATACTCTAAAAAACAGTTTAGTATAAAAAACACAAAAATTCACAAAAATACCAAATAAATAGTTTAAAAATAAAAAGCCATGGTAAAAGGTACAAGAAGACTGGAGCAAGGTTGATATTGGATGGCCTTGGGATTAGTGCTTCTTGGGAAGCTTTAGGTTGTGTTTGTAAGCCTTGGTTCTCAGTTATGTGCTTGGAATCCAATTTGTAAGCTAAATTCTCAATTTGGAAATTACTGTTTGAGTCATTAATTAGCTTGAATCTTTGTATGTTAATGTTTCTCAGATATAGTTAAGCATAATTAAGCTTTAAAACAGTTAGCTTGTTCTCCTTAATTTGTAGTTACCAAAAATCTTGTTTTAAACAGTTAATTTAGCTTAAGTGTAATTTTTTAGTTATCTGTTGTTATTGATATTGTTTAATGCTTAATTAGTCTTAACATATGATAATATAAAGTTAGAAATCAAATGCATGGTCTGATTCTGTGAAACTCTTTGAAAGTCACAAGCTTAGTTTGATAAAGTGGTGTTTGTTTCTGTTTTATTAACTAAGTTAAAAGGTGTTCAAGACAGTATCATTGGTTGTTATCTGTAATACTTGTTCTAAATAACTCATAGAACCTAGAAAATCAGTCCTTGTTTAAGTAAAGTCAAACTTTCCTTTAATCTCATAGTACTCAGTCACTGTTAGGATTTAAAGATCAAAAACTCATCATATCTGTTTAAAACTTGGTAAGTTAGCTTATTATAGTTTCATTACACTTTAACATAACATAATCAGTGCACAAGATTGATCCTAAGTTCATTAAAGTCAAACTGCTCATGTTCAAAAAGGTCAAAGAATGCCCTGTGCACAGTGAGTAGGTCCAATTTGATAAGCTCACAAAGTGCTTATTAGTTGGTTTCATCCTGTGATTTTTAGCTCTTTGGACAGCTAACCTGGTCCTCTTTAAGTTCCAAGTTTAAAATTTCAATTTGCAGCTTATTTGATAAGCCTGCAAGTGCTTATTTGTTTTGTCCATTTTCTCAGCAATCATTGAGTTTTGACTCAGTGATTTTTCAGGTTTTGAAAAAGCTTCTCACAAGCTCATTTTAGCTTATTTGGATCTCATCTTTGGTTTCTAGGTAGCCAACCAGGTCTTGTTTAGGTTCCAATCTTTGGTTTTAAGTTTTAGCTTATTTGGTAGTCTGTGCTTAAGCTAAAAGTGGTGGGTCAAACCTGTTTTTAGCTTATTAACTTAAAACATCAAATCTGTTTAAGCTTGTATCCCAGAGATTAAAACCAGTTGTTTCTTGTTTCATTTTGATACTTAAAGCATTTCATAGCTTCTGTATCAAATTGGTAGCTTGTTGTAGCTTTTGGCTCATTAAAAGTGCTTATTCATAAGCAGTTACAACTGCAGTCTCATTTTCTTACACATAAGCCCATGTTTTTCTATTTTTCTTAGATTCAGTAGATTAAAATAGACTTTTCCTGAAATTTTCATAATTTTCCATAACTGTTTGCTATTTTTCTTAATTAAAAACAGTTTTTAGGTAATTTTAATTAGCTTTTAATACAAATAAATCAGAAAAAGCTTAAAAAAATATGTTTTCAATTTTCCTAGATTAAGATAAATATAAAAGTCATAAAAAGTATTTTTCCATAATTTTCTTAGTTTAAATAGTATTTTTTAGAATTTTAATTAGTTTTAAATAGTTTTAAATTAATAATAAATACATATAAAGTCTAAAAAATATATTTTCAGTTTTAAAATAAGTTTTATCATATTTTAGATTTTTCTAAGTTATAATTTCATTTTTCTAGGTTAATTTTGTATTTTCTTATATTTTAGTGCATTTTAAATACTTAATAAATATTTTTTAATTATTAATAATTAAATAAATAGTTTTAAAAATAATTTTCTTTTTCTAATAATTTTCTTTTATTATTAGGATTGTAAAAATGTCATTTTCATATTTATAGGCCTTTTATTTCTTTAAAACTCACGTTTTATTTTGTACGTTTACGTAATTTTATTTAAAAGTACGTTTTAGGTTTTAAACGTTCATCACTTTAAAAATAGTGATAGCGTTTATTTAATATATTTTATCTTTTATCTCTTTTAATTTGCATTTAAGTCACTGTAATTTATCAATCTTTTCTTTAGGTAATTTTCCATCAATATCCTTACTGATCACTATCCTTAGTGATCATTCTATCATCTGATCAAGTGTTTATACACCAATTCATCCTCCGTGGGACATAACGACCCGGGAATTCATTATATTCTCTGATCTTCATTGCATTTGTGTCTGAGCAGTTTTAAGTCTGTTACGGTCAGCCATTCACAAGTGGCTGGCTTGTGTGATTAGACTTGACTGACGGTTCAGCCTTGAGATCAAATTTTGGCGCCGCTGCCGGGGAGGCTGTAAGCGTGTTTTTAGCATTTTTCAGACCCACTCTTGCACATAACCCATCATTTGTAAAAAGCTTTTTTGTAAAGTTATAAAAATCCAAAAAGTTCATTAACACTTTTCCTAAAGTGTTAACAAACCCAAAAACAATATAAAACAACAAAACAATCGGAACGTTTTCTATTTTGTATTCTCTTTTAAGGTGATTCTTGAAGAGATACGATTTGGTTAAACGAGACGATACCAAAAATATTGTCCAAAAGTTTTTGAACCCTTTGCACAAATCTTACCTACGTCTTTTCAGTGGTACTTAATATATACATAAAAATCAACCACCGCAAATCAAGGCAGGGCACTACCTAACTGGGGGTGCGACCATAATAAGTTCGAACATCGATTTAAAACTTGCCTGTGTGTCACTTGTGATTTGGTGTACCTTTTTCAAAGAAGCCATTTCATTTGTGATTATTGGTTAAGTTCACTTGTCGTTTTGCCTCATTTGTTTTGAAAATTGATTTTTATACTTAGTGCATGCGCACTCGTTCTTCCAGTTCTACAAGTCCACTTTCAGAACTTGGAAAGATTCCTCGTAGACGTAGAGGACGTTCTGCTCCTTCAGCCGTGACTGAGGAACGTCTACCACAACCACCACCTGTCGTAATGGCAGAAGACAAACCCATGAACGAGCTTCTCCAAGCACCCATCGAGGGTTACGGAGATGCCATTGTTGTCCCAGCCATCGTGGCTGACACTTTCGAGCTCAAAACCGGGTTGCTTAATCTAGTAACCCAAAGCCAATTCTATGGTTTTGAGCGGGATGATCCTCATGCGCACATTCGATGGTTTAACAAGATTGCATCTACCATCAAGTACAAGAATGTCCCACATGAAGCTATCAAGCTTCTTCTGTTCCCATTTTCTCTAGAGGGACAAGCCCGGAATTGGCTTGAGAAACAACCCCTCGTTCTATTGAGACATGGGAAGATCTTGTCACCAAGTTCGTTAACGAGTTCTATCCTCCATCCCGAACCACAAGTCTTAAGAATGAGATAATGAAATTTTCTCAGAGATTTGATGAATCATTCGGGAAGGCATGGGATCGTTACAAAGAGTTGCTTCGCAAGTGTCCGCATCACGGTTTTACCGAATTAATGCAAATGGATACTTTCTACAATGGTCTCAATCAGACCAATCAAGACTCTTTGAATGCCTCTGCGGGAGGTATTTCTGAGCAAGACCACAAAATAGGCCTTGCAAATCATTGAGAACAAGTCTCAAGTCCGTCCTTTCAGAGCTAAGACATATCAGTCTCATGCTGGACCTTCTTCTTCTTCATCTCCCGTGAGTACATCTAGCACCGATGCTAAGATTGACAAACTCACGAGACATTGTTCGAGCTTTGGTTCTTGCTAACCAGAAGAAAGTGACCTTCACTCAGACACCAACACATGTTGAAGTGAAGAAAGTCGAGAGTTGTGTTACTTGTGGTGGTCCTCATGCTTACTACAATTGTACTGCCACCGATGGTAGTCCTTTTGAAGCCAATGCTCTAGCCGGTAGTTCACAGCAAGGAGGTAATCAATACCGTCCTCAAAATGAACCACACTACCGTGCTAACACTAATCGGCACCACCGGTTTTAACCAAAATCATAACATGCAAAACCGAATCGAAACCAACCAAGAATGACCCAAGGTTATCAAAACCAAGGTAATTTCTATCCTGGACCCAATCAAGGTTTCCAACATCAAGGGAACCTCCATCAAAACAATTTCAATCGAGGGAATCAATTTCAGGGGAATGTGAATCCTAATCAAGGGAATTTTGGCTATAATCAAAACATACGGTCTCAATTTATCCCTCCAGCTCCTCCCGTCATTGTTCCTCCAGTACCATCATCTGATGAGTTACTGAAGCAATTCATGAAATCCCAAGATGAAATGAACAGGTTCTTGAGGCATTAGAAGGATGGATTAGTCATATGATATTGGTTTGTGGTGGTTGGAATCAAAGTTGCTTCTACTTAGCGCCTCCTAGTGGATTATGACAAAAAGGGGAAGAAGGCATTACATAGAAGATTTGCAACTTGAAGATCCTTGGTGATATTGCATGTTTAAGGGGAAGTTCGCTTATCTTTCATGACATCTTAACTTCAGAGAAAGTTCGTGCTTATTTGGTTTTGTCATTATCAACTAGGAGAAGATAGTTAGGAATTATATTTGAGTTGATTATGAGAAAATATGAAAAATGAAGAACTTATGAAGACAATGAAAAACAATGGACTTACTTGTTAAAGAAGACTTTATTATTTAGTCCCTAGTAGTCAATTGCAACCCTAGACTCTCTAGTATATAAAGAGAGGCAGGGAATTAGATTTAGAGTGTGTCAAGATGTGAACACCATTAGTAAAGGTGTGAGTGTGTAACCTAGGTGTAGTGCTTAAACGCCTAGGGATAGTTAGTTAGTTAGTCGATTAGCAGATTAGTAGTTATTGTTTAGTTAGAGATGATGATGAAAACCTTGTTCAATAACAAAGAATTGATTAGTTTTTTCCGCTGTGCATGTTATTAGTCTTTGTTATTAATCCCTAGCTGAGCTTATAAACGATCTTTACAATTGGTATCAGAGCGGGGAGCTCTTGATATAGGGATCTACAAGGTTTTTCGAAAAATAAAAAATAAAAAAAATCAAATCTCACAATTTTTGTAATACTTCTGCAACACTGTTTTCAAGAGGGCATAACTTTTTAGTGAACCGTTGGATCAAGCTACAATTTTTTCTGGTGCATATCCGTGTATCCCTCTAACATTTCACCTGAGGGATTGTCAATTAGAGCTTTCAATCAAAAGTTATAAGTTGTCGAAGTCTGCTGCAGAAACTGAAAAAGTTCCGTAAGGTTACTACAGTATTGTTTTGAAATGATCATAACTTTTTCGTTAACCGTTGGATCGTGACGAAATTTTGGGTGGACGTTCTCTATATAGCCATATAATTTTAAGCTAGAGGGATTATCGATCTGAGCTTTTATGCAAAAGTTACAGGCTGTCGAATATGGCTGCTGACAAAGGTTTTTCAAAAACGAATTTTAGGGCTTTTATGATATTCAACTTCTTTAATTATTTTCTGGTTAAATTTATTTATTCTGGAAGTTGTATATACATGCTTTGGAGTCTATTATTCTTCAATGCAAGCAGCTTTGGAGAGTATGTATTAAATTTCGGGGTTTATTCTTATCAAGTCTGATTAATGACATCAATTCTAAACAAGGGTTTGTTAAAACCTTATGAAATTTCTCTCTATGTGGTGACTACAAAGAAAACGACTTAATCAATTCTGTTAGGAATTGGAAATTCCATAAGTGAAGTGTCGGTCACCCCAAATATTATCTAGCATAAGTTAGCTCGTAGACATATCGTTTTTTACGTTATTAGTTAGTTTATTAGTTAGTTATTAGCGTAGTTTAGTTTAGTGCAACACCGTGGAGGAAGGACGGGTCTTTACCCACTGTATACCTGATCCACAGGCCATCAGGAGGTAGTTTAGTTTGTAAGTATAAATACCCCTTTCATCCTTGGAAGGGGTGGTGCTTCTCATTATCTAACCTTTCATTTTTGTAAAGCAACTCTCTAACAAGAACACCCATCTCTTATATTTCTCTCTCTAAATGGCTAACATGTATTTCCATCATCCAAGACCACCCGAATCATTAAACAACACAATATTTATGATCCTACAAATGGTATCAGAGTCATGGTTATTATGTTGTGTTGATTTATTGTGGTCTATTGTACCTTGTTAAAAATGTTTTTGTATTTTTATGGTCAGAAAATTATTGTTCCCTATTCGTATGGTTAAACAGTTTTTTTTAACAATCTTTTTGGTCAAAAAAAGGTCATGTGACTTTATGTATACATTTGTTTTGTGTCTTATGTCCAAAACAGTACTATTGAGACTATTTTTTGTTACCAATATCTGTGAACTTTGGTAGTCATATGGTCCGTTTAGAGTGGTCAAACAGGGTCAAAACTGGGCAAAATGGAAGACTTTATATGCATTTTTTCTGGGTTTATAGGAAGATGAACATAAAAAGTGGTCGGAATCTCGCCGGAGCAAAAAGTCATGTCTGCTGCTAGTGTTTTTCTTTTAGCGAGTTGTATCACATTTATTCCTAGCGACTTGTCTTAACTTGCTTTTTTGAAAGCAACTTGTTAACAGATTAGCGACTTGTCCTTTATTATTCTAAGCGAGTTGACTATTGAGTCAACTGTCGTAGCGACTTGTGTCAAGATGCACTTGTGTCATATAGCGACTTGTTAAGAATGAGATGAAGAAGAAGAATCGTCTAATTGACCACGACCTCAATAACAATACTAATTACCAACGAGACTCGACCACAAGACCAACCTTGTACCAAAAACTACTCGACTTCTGTTCAGTAACATCATCAATCCATGAAAACTTCTAACAGATCCAAACAATAATCAATAGCCAACAAGTTCAATTACAAATACAATAATCCCATCCTCCATCAATTAAACTCCATCTCCTTATTTCTCTCATCAAGACTCATTGAACGAAAAGTAATTAATTCAAGATCTCAGAAAATTTCAACTTTGTTTTCAATCTTTTACAGGTTTTTTAGTTGAAATCTAATCCTCATCGATCCATTTTTGAAGAAAACCTTCAATAATATCCGATTGAAAAGATAAGACTAATAACAAAGTTGTTATAATCTTTTTCTTGAATCGGTTTAAACACAAACAAACAACGCATCAACCACAAACCTACCCGAGACCCACTTTTTGGATCTTGAAGCCTTTCTCTGGTGCATTCGTTGTTGGGTTAGGGTTAAGTCAACACAATATGCGGACTAAGATGAGACTTGTGGATGAAAGGCCTACACTTAGGATTTGTGATGTGATAAAGTGTTTTGATTTGATGTTATGAAATGAGATGCGTTTTGAGGTGATATGCGATTTAAGTTGAGGAAATTTTTTTTCCAAGTTCTTGTGGGAGGCGTTTGTGTGAGATGGTAGGCGATTTTTCTTCTGAAAGTGATTAGGGTTGTGTAATGAGAGTGTTATTAGGGCACATCACTTTTATACGAGTGTGATAATCTGACCTATGTTGGATCGGGTCTCGTTATCTGTATGGGCTTGTGACCCGAATATTTATTGTGGCTTTGGACTTGGATCATGGATGGGCTTATGAACCATAGATAACACTAGATTGAATTTGACTGGAACGTGTTTTGTTATCCTAATATTTTTATGTAAAATAATATCGGATACAAATCATGTTATTAAGTATGGTATTTTGGTCATACAATTTCACGGAGAATACTAAATTCACGGCTTAGTGTACTTCGTGTTGGACCGAGTGGTGTACTAATAGTTAAAACCGAACATGGGCCGTGAGATTATAATCGGATGGATTATTAGATCGGGTATTATTTGAGAATCGGGTCCAAAGTATCATCAAAAATTTATACCAAAGTCTCACATTTGATAGTTAAGAGTTATTTGGAACGGGCTTGGAATTGAATGTGGGAAGCTTAGATTTGGATTATCATGGGTTGTGACTTGGATTAATTTGGAATTTATAGTAACTTCATGGACTGTGCCCCAATTATTCAAGTAACCAAGCTTGGGGCGTACACATGACTGGGTCAGTTGGGCTTCTCAAGGGATTTGATTGATTATGTGATTTGGTAATGTGACTTGATGTGTTGTCCGGTTTGACACTTTGGTGTATACATTTTCACGAAGAATATTATGTCATGTCTTGAAGTGTTTATTGGAAAATGTTGACTACGGTGATTGTTTGGATATTCTTCATGGCAGTTTGGTTATTACAAGGTTTTACGGGGTTATGTGCTTTTAACCATGGTCGGGATGAAACCATTATCATAGTTCACTTAAAACGTCAAAGGAGGCTATTATTTATTTGAGGTTGAAGTGAAATGTCACGGGCGAGTGTACTTAGTATCTAAAGGTATCGAGGATGGTTGGATGAAGATTCTTCGAGATCCTTGTTCGAGCTTATTATCAAAAACGAAGACTTGGAAATCTAGTTATTGTTGGGTGACTTTTTCCTTTTCTTTTACCACTTGGGGGAATTGGGCTCTTACCACCACAAAATAACTATCACTTTAAGGAGTTACGTTGTACTGCTCAGTGTCACATTCAATTGTGGATTTTCAAGGGGTGATGTACGTCTTATAATTGATGGTTGGTTGGATGAAGAGTATAGAGTACTTAGAGATTCAATGGAGGATGAAGTCTCGGCACCGCTCTTTGTTACACACGTGCAAGTTTAAGTCACGAGTTCGGGTTAGTTTACTTCAGGGTCAAATTCATCATATTGGGTTTTCTCCATCACCGTTATTTACGAAAAAGAGCCTCTTGAATGATAATGGGGTTGATTACAAGTTTTCCAAGAGAGATTGAAAAGAGAGAGATTTATGACGTTTGAACACAACAGTTCAAGCCTCGTACTCTAAAGAAAAGAAAAGTGTACGTTTCAGTGCACTTTATCTTCTGAAGAAGAGAAATCTTCTTATGACGTTTGAACACAACAGTTCAAGCCTCGTACTCTAAAGAAAAGAAATGTGTACGCTTCAGTGTGCATTATCTTCGGAAGAAGAGAAATCTTCTTATTATGACCATTTTCATCAACATGCTTCATGCTTTTTCCATGCGCTTTCAATTATCAAGTGTTTTCTTATTCCACTTGCTCAATTATAATGACGATGGCGACATCATATACTACCTTTGAGGGGGAGAAGTGTGAATAGAATGCATTTGGATGATTTTCACTTATTCAATCAAGAATGGCATCTCCGTATGGAATTCTTGAGGGGGAGAAGAAGTATGATAACTTCTGCATGTTGAGTTACATATGAGAATATATGGTCATACGGCTCCAAACTCATGTAAGAACCGATATTCTTCATTATCGGGTCATCTTCACATGGTTTTTACTCTAAGAGCCGTTGGTTGACATCTTCACACGGGCTAATGAGACTAATGACAAAGTGCTTCTAGTTGTTGGGCTGATTTCTTTGATGAACATCTTTCTATTCTTGTTTGATTGGGAGGGATTTGAGTTAAGGGGATTTGCTATTTCAAAGTTAACGGGAATGCATTTGGTGAGTTGAAGATTTTGACTTTCTATTCCCCAACTGGACAATCTTGAAGAAGGTCGAGTCTACAGTCTGTCCTACATTTTCTGCTACATGTTAGAAGACTAAAGACGAGTTGCATTTAACGATCTAAAGACTTCTTCTTTATTCAAGCATTCATCATAAAGATTGTCGATTTAGGGGAGAGCACTAATTGGGGGAGAGTGAAAAGTCAGATTTAATCCCCAATTAGACTTGCTTACATTCTTCAGCAAGTTGATTCTCACAAAGATTTAAAGTGTTCTTCTCAAAAGATTTCTAGAATATGGGCTTTGAATGTGTTGTTGATTCTGAAGTGTCAAAACCAGCAAGGGGGAAGGTGACTCACATCTATACACAAAGCGAGTAAACTAGATGAACTTAATTCTTCTAAGTGATTGAAGATATCCCGGGAAGACAAATGTCATGACCGCAGAGAAACTCAAGATTTTACTCACCATGGCTTTTAGTGTTATTATTCCAACTACGTGGGGGAAGTGATGTATGAGAAAGTTTCTGAAGATAAAAGAGGTACACAAGTATGACATATTCAGGGGAGATAAATGTGTAACATGAGGGAGGTGTTATCAGTTATTCTCTCTTTGGGAATGTGTGTACTTCGGATTCGGGAGCTTCATACACGATCATCAGGGAAGAAAAATGTGAACATTGGGGAGGTGTTTTGTGACACACGGTAAATTTTCACTAAAATTTAACTGATAATTAGTAATGCATTTTACTAAGCCAAATTTATTAAGCATGCATAAGCTTTGCCTGATCATTCGAGTAGTTAACTTCGCATACAGAGGTAACTGCATCACTTTTTCATTCATATCATTTTATGAATATTTTTATTTTGTCTTATGATTTAAATTATAAGACGAGAGGGTATCTCGTTTTCCCCAGTGACCGACACTGCACGCGTACCGACACTATGATAAGGACTCGCTAAAACAATTAACAAATATCCGCAACTTGGAATATTACAAAGATAAAAATATTCTGACACATAACAATAAGACACTACGTTATAAAAGTTATCGAACGATGATACCTTGGTCACAATATGACTTCGCGAGACACAAAATACTTAAACACATTATCACTTAAACAATGACTTTATAAGACTCAAGGGCAAACATACATAACTATAATGTATATGCATACATCTCATACAATAAACATTCCGCATACAAAATACTTACACAAAATAAACATAAGTATACAATACACCTACTTTACTTACATTTATTTACATCACCACTTTGGACTTTTATTTTTAACTCTTATATTACAATTACATAAAAGGATTTGCAAAAGTTAAATGTGTACTCCTTGTTATCCTCCTCCACACACGACAAAAGCTAGCCCCAAAAACAGAATATCAGGATATCATGTATCTTCTCTTCCTCCTCTAGTTCTGCGCCTCCCATCTAGATCGAATCTTCCCAAAGAAGATAACCCAACCTACTTTTCCCCTTTCATACCATTTTCATGTAAATTTTGGCTTCCCCAAGCCCCTCATAGTGCGCCGCTGCCCTTCAAAGAAGTCCAAGAAAGATCAAGTTGAATCACAAAGCAAATCTTTCCACCAATCTATCTCTTATGCCCAAGATTCGTTGGGTTTTGGAAGTAAGCTATTTTTGGCTTCAAACAAAGTTTCAAGGAGAAAAGGTGAGGCCAAAGACCTTCTAGGAGGTGTTCTATTTCACCAGTTGAACTTGGAGGGTCTCTCATTCACCATTCACTTAACTCATTCAAAACTCTTTCACTTGTGGCGCTAAGCATCAATTTCTGGTTGGGGTTCGAGTAGAGCTGAAGTTGGGTCTAGTTTCGAGTTAACTATCATCCTCATCATCTTCGTCTTTTGTTGTTAAGGTTTATCATTTTCTCCTCTTGTAAATGTTATAGTGTTATGAACATTAATAATGAGATATTAAATTGATACCTTGTGTTGAATTGTTTTAATATTCGGTTATAAAATTCATCATCTTTCTTTGTTGATAAGTCGGTTATTAGAGCGACGGTGAACCCACTTTGATGTCCGTAGTACTCATCAATCGACATCCATGTAGTACAAGTTGTGTCGATAAGAACCATTTTAGATCGACGTCTAGTGTCTAGAATGGGTCACCATTACGTGAGTCACGTTTAATCTCTAGTGTGGGTCAAAAACTCACTGTGGTATTCACCACAGTGGTATGATCTTGTTTTCTAAAATAGTTATAATGGACCCGTTTGGTTTACTGTCGAGGGTAAGGAACAAGAAAGGAGTAGAGGAGTCAAGTTTCATAAGGCCTACTAGGAACCCATGCTTGACAATTACCTTTCTCTCTAGTAAACACTCATGTCACTTTAGGTGTGTCGAGCCAGGTAATATTGTTGTCTAAACTTGAAAGACTTACGTGTTACCTTAGTATCATATGACTCGAAATTATGTTGAAAATCTTAAGACTAAGCCGTTATGTATGTCTAGGAAATACTCAAGAAAAAAATGTGACCTTTTGTCAAATTATATAAGTAGTCCACGCTTGTCGAGTTCCGTAAGAGTATAATAGTTGACGGGGTGAGACCAAGTTGAAGTAGTACTCAACTAGTGCATGGTATCCTCACACATTTGCTCGCATTTTCCTAGTAGCGAAGTTAGCCAAATCTCATTCGAGACAAGCCTTGTACATGATTGTCTCCCATTGTTAACTTGTCCTTATTAAGTACCACATGCCATCAAAAATAAAAGTGTTTTGGAGAAGTATAAGTCGACAACTCCATTCTTGGTAGCACCATAGTATTGAAGTCATGACCACTAGTCGAGAGTTTCGGCTTCATAAGTTGAAGCGTGAACGAAACAAGTAACTCGAGCCTTAGTACTCAAGTTACACGTGAAAGACAAAGGAGTGAACCTTTGCAATAAAAACCTGGAAATGATATTATTTCTAAGTCTTCTGTTAACAAGGATGTAGTGCCAATGATGGACCAGCCCCCTTCCTTTTGTTTCCTTCTCTCGTTGAAACCATCACACCGGGCCAGGCCCAAGATTTGGTAACATATTGACAAAAAAAATGGGCCGCAGCCCATGGTTAATTATGAAGTACCTGTTAGTATATCAAGAGTAGTCGAACAAAATAATACCCGGAACAAGTTATCTGGTGACAAATAACGAAAACTATACACCGTCTATTCTTTCTTTTCACCTCGTTACATATCGTCCTAACGGCAATTATGTACACTAGTTGTAACTTAACGAATAATATACAAAAGTTGGCATGAGCAACAAGTATTCTAAAATATGATTCACGTAGTAATGTATGTCAAAATTTAACGACAATGTGTAAACAAAAATGTGACAAGTGAACTTCTCATTTGAACTATATGTATTAAGAACAAGTGTTGTTAATCAAGTAGAGATCACCATATTATTTTGTCATTCATTAAATTTGGAAACCCTCAAATTTAACTCAAGTATTTTTCTAAATACAATTAGAAAATAAATTAATTATAATCTTGACAATATCAATTGTGTCAACTTAAATAAGTATATATACATTTATATACTTACTAATGGAACATTTTAATTATTTGTTTTAAATCAAACTTTGGATTTTAAAACCATACTAATGTCAATATAAAAAGAGTATATATACATTCATATACTTACTAGTAAGCCTCTTAAATTATTTTACAAACTAAAAGTTGATTTTAAAACCACTATATAAGAATAATATTCATTGCACCATTTTAAGTAAGCACTACTTAAAAACGATGAACTAAAACATTGCCCGCCTTATCTAGGTCGCGTGTCGGTGCCGTTTCACAACAATCACTAATCCCACATTTCGGATTGCACATTTGCTAAGGTGAGTTTCATAGCCCCACTTTTACTTGATAAATTGTTTTATACATTTTGGGGTGAGAAATATGCAAAACATTTTATGGACCAAAACTATTACATGATTACTATTACGTGGTTTAGCCTAAGCCCTTATGTCCCTAGAGAATGCCCTTTCTCATGAACCGTCAATTCCCCATCGGGAAACGCGAATGTTATAAATAGATCTATTGAGGGTGACTCCTCCGTTCGGTTGGCCATGCCTAGCCAAAGGTGAAACGTATACCATGCCGGAACCAAGTGTTGAGGGACAAAACACTTGCTATGGGCCCCTATATTGTATGACATCTTTTAGCATACAGAAACTGTCGTAGTATCGGTTGCATGAACTTAGAGCTAACGTAATAGACATTCATACATATGTCATTATATTCGTTGTAATGATTATATGCCTTTGCTTATGGTCCAAGCTTACTATTTTAATTTAAACCTATGAACTCACCAGCTTTTAGCTGACCTTTTAGCATATTTTCTCAGGTGTTTAAGATTTGTTCATGAAGGCAAGGCAAGAAGCGGATGTATGGTCGTAGTAATATTAAAGAAGTGTTTTCACACAAAAATGATGTTTTTACTTTGGGACCACTATAACTAATGGGATGTACCCATTTATTTAAACTATGCTGTAAGATAATATTTTAAAACTCTTTTATGAAATCAAACGGAGCATGTATTCCGTTCTTTATTACTTGTGTTATGATTCACCAATTTCGTAACGCTCCCGAATAACACGTATGCTTCCGCTAAACAAACTTGGGGGTGTTACATGTTTTCATTCCCCTCATGATGTGTATTTGGGAGAGTTCCTGGTTATTGGTGTACTTCAGGTTCTTGAGCTTCATACACAATCATCAGGGAAGAAAAATGTGAACATTGGGGAGATGTTTTCATTCCCCTCATGATGTGTATTTGGGAGAGTTCTTGAGCATTATACAATGAGACTGACTGCATCAATTCAACTACTTGGGGGAATTGTTCTCTTGACACCTTTTGGAATGGACTGCTTCAGACTTCAGTGGTTATGAAATTTGAGAAGATTATTTATGAGTGGGATGATACGTTGTTGTCCTTGTTGATGATATAACCTCGAACGGAGAATCAACGATCTTTCTTAAAAGGAGCAGCAAACTCGATGATAATGGTGTGCTTCTTTGTGCATCTGGCTATGGCAAGCTTGAAAAAGAGCTTCGAATCTGCTCAGCTAAAGGATTTTCGGTTTGGGGGGAAGCTGCCAAAGTCTCTCTTTCTCAAAGGCTCATGTTCTATCTTCTATTCTGGAGCCTCGAAAGCTTTGGTGGTGGAAGTTTAAGAGATGACGAATTCTATCTTCTACGACGTGATGCTCAATATCCTTATCTCGGTACTCGTATCACCATCTTCTTAAACTATATCATCTTCTCTATATTTGTAAATATCTATCAAAAACCAAAATACAAAAATATAAAACCACCAAAAAGAAAATAGAAAAATAGAAAATTTCAAAAACCCATAAAAATTAGAAAATTTGAAAAATACCAAAAATATTGTTTTTTCAAAGACATGTCTTCTGGTATCAATAACATCTGCGGTCTTAGAAATGTCATTCAATAATGGCACGGGACCATAGATAAAGTTCGAGCAGGAGGTGTAAATATTCTTTTCCAAAACATGTCTCATTATATGGCTTGCAGTTATTTCAGATTGTAACCCGTGCTTAAACCATGGCTTGCTATTATTTCAGATAGCAACCCGTTCTTCAAGAAAGGAAAGTGCTACGCTAAACCTATTTTCAAATATTTCGTGCACTTATCCTAAAACAAAATGAGGAAAGTATGTCGAAGGACTGCTGTTCCTACTCAAATATTTTTCCTTCTAAAAATTCTTCAGAAAAATATTTGTTTTAACAAAATGGTGGTAAATGAGTTGCTTGAAAATCAATCAGAATCATGTTTTCATAAATTTGCTAAACTCAATCAATGACTTCAGCGCTTTTAAAACTTTTCAGAAAATAAGTCATTGATTGAGGGGGAGAATGTTTTCAAATCTATATCATCTAACGGGCTTTCTTAATTATCCTAAATGCTTAACTGAAAAATGATGTTAACCTACGTTGAAGGACTAGGTGCCTAGGATATGACTGTTAGGTTTAGATGATTAGAGTTTGATGAACACATAATCCCATGCTTTATATGATCTGATTGATATGTTGAATTGACTGTTATTAGTCGATTCTTTGTTTGGGTGATGTCGACCTCCATATATCTGTTTGTGTCCACTAACGTATGCAGGTATATTGGTATATAAGAATGTTCCCGATCCGGATCCCACAATTGATGATTGGATGCCGAAAGGTAAGGGCAACTATATCTTGGGTCGACAAATGAATAAACGGAGCTTAATTTGACTTCTACGGAGAGTTGGCATGAAATGCAACGTAAGAGGTCTCACTGCATCAGCAGATGGTTTTCTTCATCATCAAATGAAGAAACGGAGCTTAATTGGACCTCTATAAAGAGTTGGCATGACAAATGCAACGTCAAAGGTCTCACTGCATCAGCAGACGGTTTTCTTCCAGCCCTACAGCAACAACAGAAGCTTCTGAACCACCTAACGTATCTTTGTGCAGGATAAATAGTGAATAATACCATTTTTCAAAATATTTGATAAAATTGTTTTGAAAATGGAAAAATATTGTTTTGAAAATAAATTGGACTAAAATTTGAAAATCACCGGACTTCATTTTATCAAAACTTAAGTCACTCAATCACCGACTACGGTCATCGATTGAGGGGGAGAGTGATTTAAAATAAAATATTTTCAAACGATATTTCTTCATAAAAGTCCGGTTTGTACAAAAACAAAATGGTGATCTAAAGATTTAATGTTATGTCATGGTATGATTTTCTTTAAAACTTAAAGATCTTACAGAATGAAATTTTTTCTGTTCTTGTTTGATTGTAAAATTGTTTTATTTTACTTAAAGATCTCTTAAAAACTATCATACCTGACACTAACAATTTTTAATGTCTTAAATTGATCCTTATCAGTCATTTTTCAAAATTAAATGTTGCCACGTCTTTCCCCAAAATTTTCTAAATGATTTAAATCAACCAGGATCCAAAATCTCAATTGGTTTGAAATTTTTGATCGGGGGGGGGGGGGAGATCGTGATTTAAATCTCAAATCGGTTATAAAAGGTGATTGTTTCAAAGCACTCCTTCCTTCATGTGTCAAACGATTTTGAAATACATAATGCTCATGATTGTGGAGGAGCATTTAACCAAAAACCAGAAGAGTATTTAAACAAGGCCACATTTTCTCCCATGTTTTCTAAACCTTATTAAATCACTTGGGATCCAAAATCTCAAATGGTTTGATATTTTTGATCGGGGGAGAATTTGTGATTTAATTCTAAAATCTGATAAATGATGATCGATTTGATTCAAAAGTGCATGTTGCTCTCCCATATGTGCTAAACGCTTTCGAATCTCGAAGCACATATTGAGGGGGAGCATTTCTAAAAGAAAATAAACTTTCAAGGTACAAAGATTTCTATGTTTTAACATAAGTACCTTGATTGATTTTCTAAATGGTTTCTTAATGGATTTTGTGATCATGGATGTACTTCAAATGAACTATTTCCTCTATGTGATAAAATGATTTCAAATATCCTATGCACATATTGAGGGGGAGAATTTACCAAAGAAAATCAAATGGCTTTTTCCACGGAAATTGTGATCAAGAATATATTTCAAAGAACTCTTGCCTCCATGTGCTAAACAATTTCAATATCATATGCACATGTTGAGGGAGAGCATCTCTAAAATGATAAAAACAATTAAGGTACAAAATGCTTTGATTTTATGTCACAAGTACCTTGATTGATTTTCCAAATGATTTTTTAATTGGTTTCAAGAAGGAAAGAACAATACCAAAAGATCGACCAATTTACTTTATGCATGTGTTATAAGTATGGTTAGGTTAGGTATTCGTTCCCACGATCCCGCCAGAGCCGGAGGGATCTACCAAGGGACAATCCACTAAATTGTGTTGAAGTCCTTAGGTATGATGAAAAAAGGAGAAAAGTGAGAAATGGGAAGAGTGCGGACTGAGATAGAGCTAGAACTGGAATAAACCCAACAAGGTTCTAGTAATGAAGTCTCGGTAAGCACTGAAGGGGTTGAAGAATGAAAAAGAAATGAAATGAGAAAAAGGTGAAAAGAAATAGCCCTCTAATAATTCAATTTTATGGCAGAAACCGGGTTCAATACATATGCTACTGGTGGTTACCAAGGTAACGCCGGTATTGAAGACAAGACGTCATGGACCCAGTGACGCATTGCACTAAACTTCCCAAGCTACTCAAGTTCCTCTTAAAAGGACTTGTTTCATTCTCACGGGGAACCTACATAATCTATCGACTTTCTCTTAGAGATTGTTGATATTGAAGAAGGAGACCCTCTCCCTAGTCTCCGGCATAGGAAACCAAAATGCACAATTGAGTCTAGAGCCAAGAGATCATCCACAAAATCTCATTAGGACACAAAATTAATGAAGACTTGTTCTTTCACACAATGTGGAAAGTAAGAATATATTAAGAGTCCTACGCATTATCCTTGTGGTATTTCCAGAACATCCGAGTGATATGTAAAAGTATTCAAGATGAAGATGGAAATCCTTCTAGAGCTAACATCAAACAAGCTCTTGGTGGGTGACATGTGAGATCTTTTCTAAAGATCAAGCTTGTGACAACTGGATAGAAACGATGGGGTGATTCACTCGTGAATCAACCTTGGTCCAGGATATGAATTGATGAATACTTTTGGAAAAACCGTTCGATGTGCAAATCTTCTTTTCTCTAGCACATCGAATGTGTATTCATGTTTTCAAACACAAAAAGTATCTCTGATTGAAAAAATACTTTTGGAAAAACCGTTCGATGTGCGAATCTCTTCTTTTCTCTAGCACATCGAATGTGTACTCTTTTCAAATACAAAAAGTATTTAAATTAAAAATTGATATTTCTCATAAAACCTTCGTCGTATTGCAAAACTCTTTCTTCTAAGCAATACGCGATTGTTTTCAAATCAATTTTTCATCAATCAGTGAATCTCAATTCGCTGGTTCACTCACTCCGTGTTGTCTCCTTTGAGACATTCCGGTTTGAGAACAGCTAGAACAGCTGCGAAACCCTGTCAAGGAGATTCTTCGAAATTATACCTGATCACAGGCAGTACTTGTACTGATCAACGAGGAACCGTGGGCCATGTACCTCAATTCAACGAAAGTGATCAAAGACACTTTCGTGTGCTTTATTGCTAACTTGTTTGCGGTACATTTGGACGGTTGTAGTTGATCAGAATTGAGAAGTCAATCCAAAGCCGCATGCTCACAGCATCTACACTTAATTGAAGAAATCATGACTTGTGCATATCTACATAACCTGGCTCTGATATTTTTATATTATGTTTCTGCCACGCTGCTGCAAATATCATGAGCTAGTAAAGCTTCCGCTACTCTGATGAAAAGATGTCATGATCCAGAAAGTGTGAGCATGTCGGTCCAAAAGTCACAACATCACATGAAGGCACCACAACAAAGGGTGATCCAGAGATTTACTGTGGCTGATGATCTCAAAGAAAGCTCGAAGATCATCAAGATGTGGATCAGTTCAAAGACCTCCACTGAAAGTACAAATTAATTGGACTATGAAGAGTCACTGCTTATGCACAAAGATTGCGGAAGTGAAGAATTAAAGTCTCCGAGCTCAAGACTGATGATGAATTAGAATGCTAGGATTCAAAATGTAAAACATGGGGTGACCTCCCTTAGGGGGGATTGTTAGGAATTGGAAATTCCATAAGTGAAGTGTCGGTCACCCCAAATATTGTCTAGCATAAGTTAGCTCGTAGACATATCGTTTGTTACGTTACTAGTTAGTTTATTAGTTAGTTATTAGCGTAGTTTAGTTTAGTGCAACACCGTGGAGGAAGGACGGGTCTTTACCCACTGTATACCTGATCCACAGGCCGTCAGGAGGTCGTTTAGTTTGTAAGTATAAATACCCCTTCCATCCTTGGAAGGGGTGGTGCTGCTCATAATCTAACCTTTCATTTTTGTAAAGCAACTCTCTAACAAGAACACCCATCTCTTATCTTTCTCTCTCTAAATGGCTAACATGTATTTCCATCATCAAATACCACCCGAATCCTTAAACAACACAATATTTATGATCCTACAAATTCAATCGAAGTATAGAAGGGTCTGTTGAGGTTTTGTACTCGCTACAGTAAACCCTTGTTTTTAAACTAAGGTTTGATTGTTTGATATTAAAGATCTGATGTTTATTCTTGAAGACGAATAAGAGAGAGGACGAAGGATGTGAACGTGTTATTGGAATGACTACTGGTAGTTGTGTTCATGAAGGTACTGCTATCAATCAATATTACTAGGGTTTGATCAAAGTACTACTGATTTCACAAAGTACTGCTCTGTCCGAGTTCAAAGTACTGATGTTTATACTCGAAGGTACTACTGTATGTTTCAAAGTACTGTTCGAGGTTTCAAAGTACTGCTGCTCGTATAACGTGGTTATTCTCTTAGTACTACTGGTTTTAATCTAGTTGATACAGCTATGCAACATCAGTACTGCTCATATCAGCAGTGAGTACTGCCCATATATGTTTTGTACTACTGATACAAGGTCACATGGGATGGTGGCAAATATCTTTTAAATTGATTGACCTTTCAAATTATTATCTTGGTTTTTTTAAAAATCTGATAGGTTGAGTACATACGCATGTATATACATGCACGATCACATATCTGACTTGGTTTAAATTGCGTACATGTACATGGTAAATATGGATCTTTGATTGGTTAATATTTTAAGTGGGACGGTGGATGATCATGATTTTGAATTAACTTGTGTACTTGCATCTATGGTTTACACATGGATTTCATATACGGTACATGGAGGTTATGGTTTTGGACAGCGATTACACACACAGGTACATGGAGTTGGTTTTCGGATATTGTAGGATCGTTATATTTATTGTGTTGATGATTCGGGTGGTCTTGGATGATCAAAATATATGTTAGACATTTTAGAGAGAGAAAGTAGAGAGAGGGAGTTTCTTGGTAGAGACTTGCTTTGTAAATTATCAAAGGTTAGATTAAGAAAAGCTCCACCCCTTCCATGGATGGTAGGGGTATTTATAGTTACAAACATAACGACCTCCTATCGGTCTGTGGATGAGGTATACAGTGGGTAAAGACCCGTCCTTCCTCCACGGTGATACACTAAACTAAACTATGCTACAAACTAACTAATAAACTACTAAATAACGTAAATAACTACAAATCTACGAGCTAACTTGTGCTAGATAATATTTGGGGTGACCGACTCTTCACAATGGAATTTCCAATTTCTAACAATCTCCCCCTAAGGGAGGTCACCCCATGTTTTACATTTTGAATCCTAGCATTCTATTAAATCATCAGTCTTGAGCTCGTAGACTTGAATTCTTCAACATCTGCATCTTTGTGCTCTTGTAGCGATTCTTTAAAGTCCGCATTGAATTGTACTTTCAGTGGAGGCCTTTAACTGATCCACATCTTTGATGATCTTTAAGCTTTCATTGAGATCATCAGCCACAGTAAATTTCTGGATCACCCTTTATAGTGTTGCCATCATGTGATGTTGTGACTTTTGGACCGACATGCTCACACTTTCTGGATCATGACATCTTTCCATCAGAGTAGCGAAAGCTTTACTGGCTCATGATATTTGCAGTGGCGTAGCGGAAACATAGTATAAAAATATCAGAGCCAGGTTCTGTAGATATGCACAAGTCATGATTTCTTCAATTAAGTATGGATGCTGTGAGCATGTGGCTTTGGATTGACTTCTCAATTCTGATCAGCTGCAACCGTCCAAATGTACCTGCAAACAACAGTTAGCAATAAAACACACGAAAGTGTCTTTGATTACTTTCGTTGAATTGAGGTACACGGCCCACGGTTCCCCTTTGATCAGTACAAGTACTGCCTGTGATCAGGTAGAGTTCCAAAGAACCTCCTTGACAGGTTTCGCAAATTGCTCTAGCCGTTCTAAAACCAGAACGTCTCAAAGAAGACAACACGGAGTGAGTGAACCAGCAAATTGAGATTCACTGATTGATGAAAAATGATTTGAAAAACAATCGCGTATTTCTTGAAGAAAGAGTTTTGGAATACGACGAAGGTTTTATGAGAAAGATCAATTTTCAATCAAAAATACTTTTTGTATTTGAAAAGAGTACACATTCAATGTGCTGGCGAAAAGAAGAGATTCGCACATCGAACGGTTTTTCCAAAAGTACTTTTTCAATCAGAGATACTTTTTGTGTTTGAAATATGAATACACATTCGACGTGCTAGAGAAAAGAAGATTTGCACATCGAACGGTTTTTCCAAAAGTATTCGTCAATTCCATTCCTGGACCAAGGTTGATTCAAGATTGAATCTCCCCATCGTTTCTATCCAGTTGTCACAAGCTTGATCTTACGAGAAGATCTCACATGTCACCCACCAAGAGCTTGTTTGATGTTGGCTCTAGAAGGATTTCCATCTTCATCGTGAATATTTACATATCACTCAGATGTTCTGGCAATACCACAAGGATAATGCGTAGGACTCTTAATATATACTTACTTTCCACATTGTGTGAAACAGCAAGTCTTCATTAATTTGTGTCCAAACGATATATTGTGGATGATCTCTTGGCTCTAGACTCAATTGTGCACATTTGGTTCCTATGCCGGAGACTAGGGAGAGGGTCTCCTTCTTCAATATCAACAATCTCTAAGAGAAAGTCAATAGATTATGTCGGTTCCCCGTGAGAATGAAACAAGTCCTTTTAAGAGGAACTTGAGTAGCTTGGTAAGTTTATTGCAGTGCGTCACTGGGTCCATGACGTCTTGTCTTCAATACTAGTGTTACCTTGGTAACTACCAGTAGCATATGTATTGAACCCGGTTTCTGCCCTAAGGTTGAATTATTGGAGGGCTATTTCTTATCACCCTTTTTCACATTCATTTCTTTTTCATTCTTTAACCCCTTCAGTGCTTACCAAGACTTCATAACTAGAACCTTGTTGGGTTTATTCCAGTACTAGCTCAGACTCAGTCGGCACTCTTCCCATTTCTCAATTTTCTTCTTTTTTCAATATACCTAAGGACTCTACACTATCTAGTGGATTGTCCCTGGGTAGATCCCTCCGGTTCTGGCGGATCGTGGGAACTAATACCTAACCTTACCAACCTTATAACTCCATACATAAAGTAAAATGGTCGGTCTTTTGGTACAGTTCATTCTTCCTTGAAACCAATCGAAAAATCATTTGGAAAAATCAATCAAGGTACTTGTGATATAAAATCAAAACATTTTGTACCTTAATTGTTTTTGATCATTTAGAAATGCTCCCCATCAACATGTGCATATGATTTAGAATTTGTTTAGCACATGGAGGCAAGAGGACTTTGAAATATTTTCTTTGATCACTATTTTCATAGAAAAAAGCCATTTGATTTTCTTGGTAAGTTCTCCCCCTCAATATGTGCGTAGGATATTTGAAATCAATTTATCACATAGAGGCAAGAGGTTTTTGAAGTACTTCCACGATTGGATTTCCATATAGAAAAGCCATTTAGAAAATCAATCAACGTACCTTATGTTAAAACATAAAAGTTTTTGTACCTCGATAGTTTATTTTCTTTTAAAATGCTCCCCCTCAATATGTGCTTCGAGATTCGAAAGCGTTTAGCACATATTAGAGAGCAGCCTGCACAATTGAATCAAACAATCACCTTTAATCAAATTTCATAATTAAATCACAAATTCCCCCCCGATCAAAAATATCAAACCCTTTGAGATTTTGGATCCCAAGTGATTTAATAAGGTTTAGAAAACATGGGAGAAAATGTAGCCAGGTTTAAATACTCATCTCGTTTTTGGATAAATCCTCCTCCTCAACATGTGCATTGTGTATTTGAAATCGTTTGGCACATGGAGGCAGGAGTGCCTATAAAGGACTAAAACCGATTCCATTAAAACAGATTTGAGATTTAAATCACGATCTCTCCCCCGATCAAAAATTTCAAACCTTTTGAGATTTGTGATCCCAATTGATTTAAATCATTTAAAAGATTTTGGGGAAAGACGTGGCAAAATTTAATTTTTGAAATAGACTGATAAGGATCAATTTAAAACATTAAAGATTGTTTGTGTCAGGTATGATAGTTTTTAAGAGATCTTTAAGTAAAATAAAACAATTTCACAATCAAACAAGAACAGAAAAAAATTTCATTTTGAAAGACCTTGATTCAAAAGAAAAATCATACCATGACATAACATTAAATCTTTAGATCACCACTTATTGTTGTAGAAACGGACCTTTTATGAAGAAATATCGTTTGAAAATATTTTAATTTAAATCACTCTCCCCTCAATCGATGACCGTAGTCGATGATTGAGTGACTTAAGTTTTGATAAAATGAAGTCCGGTGATTTTCAAAATTTAGTCCAATTAATTTTCAAAACAATATATTCCATTTTCAAAATAATTTATTCAAATTTATTCAAAATTGTTTAAAAATGGTATCCTGCACAAAGATACGTTAGGTGGTTGAGAAGCTTATGTTGTTGCTGTAGGGCTTGGAAGAAAAACCGTCTGCTGATGCAGTGAGACTTCTTAAGTTGCTTTTTAATGCCAACTGAGGTCAAATTAAGCTCCGTTTCTTCATTTTGCTGATGAAGAAAACCGTCTGCTGATGCAGTGAGACCTCTTAGGTTGCATTTTTCCATGCCAACTCTCCATAGAAGTCCAATTAAGCTCCGTTTCTTTATTTGTCAACCCAAGATATAGTTACCCTTTCCTTTCGGCATCCAATCATCTTCATTTTTGGGATCCGGATCGGGAACATTCTTATATACCAATATACCTGCATAATGCGTAGTGAACACACATACAGAAATATGGTGGTCGACATCACCCAAACAGCAATCGACTAATAAAAGTCAATTCAACATATCAATCAGATCATAAAAGGTATGGGAATAATGTGTTAATCAATCTATAATCATCTAATCCTAACAATCATATCCTAGGCACCTAGTCCTTCAACGTAGGTTAACATCATTTTTCAATTAAGCATTTAGGATAATTAAGAAAGCCCGTTAGATGATATAGATTTGAAAACATTCTCCCCCTCAATCAATGACTTATTTTATGAAAAGTTTAAAAGCGCTGAAGTCATTGATTGAGTTTTCAATTTTTACGACAACTTGATTCTGATTGGTTTTCAAGCAACTCATTTTACCACCAATATTGTTAAAACAAATATTTTTCTAAAGAATTTTAGAAGGAAAAATATTTAAGTAGGAACAGCAGTCCTTCGACATACTTTCCTCAATATGTTTTAGGATAAGTGCACGAAATTTTGAAAATCGGTTTAAGCGTAGCACTTTCCTTCTTTGAAAAACGGGTTGCTATCATAAATAATAGCAAGCCATGGTTTAAGCACGGATTACAGTCTGAATTAACTGCAAGCCATATTTTGAGACATGTTTAGAAAGAAATATTTACACCTCCTGCTCGAACTTCATCTAAAGTCCCGTGCCATTATTGAATGACATTTCTAAGACCGTAGATGTTATCGATACCAGAAGACATGTCTTTAGAAAACATATTTTTGGTATTTTTCAATTTTCTGATTTTTATGGGCTTTTGTTGATTTTATATTTTTCTATTTTGTTTTTGATGGTTTTATATTTTTGTATTTGGTTTTTTGAAAATATTTACATAGATAGAGTAGATGATATAATTTAAGAAGATGATGATGATACGAGTACCGAGATAAGGATATCGAGCAGCCCCGTTGTAAAAGATAGAAGTCATCATCTCTTAAACATTCACCACCAAAGCTTCCAAGGGCTCATGAATAGAAGATAGAACATGAGCCTTTGAGAAAAAGAGACTTTTGCAGCTTCCCCCAAACCTAAAATCCTTTAGCTGAGCAGATTCAAAGCTTTCTTTCAAGCTTCCATTAGCTAGGTGCACAAAGAAGCACACCATTATCATCGATCTTGCTGCTCCTTTTAAGACTAATCATCGTGATTCTTCGTTCGAGGTTATATCATCCAATAGAAGAACAGCACCGTATCATCCCACACATAAAACAATCTTCTCATATTTCTTTTCAACTGACGTCTGAAGCGATCCATTCCAAAAGGTGTCAAGAGAACAATTCCCCCAAGTAGTTGAATTGATGCAGTCAGTCTCTTTGTATAATGCTCAAGAACTCTCCCAAATACACATCATGAGGGTAATGAAGAACACCTCCCCAATGTTCACATCTTTCGTCCCTGATGATTGTGTATGAAGCTCAAGAACCCGAAGTATACCAATATCCAAGAACTTTCCCGAATACACATCATGCCCGGAGAGAAAACACCTCCCCAATGTTTGTGGTAAACAATGGCTTTCTTCCCGGATGATCGTGTATGAAGCTCAAGGACCCGAAGTACACACATTCACCAAAGAGAGAACAACCGATAACATTGAAGAAGCATGTCGAATCACTGATTATCTCTGCGGATGACAATCTCTGCGGATGTCAACTCCGGAATAAGTGATTATATCTCGAATCACCGATTAAGCCCTCAAGTGAGACAAATTGAGCGCCCCAATGTACACAATTCTCTCTCCCTTGATGATTGCGATAACATCGAGATCATCACACACTTGTGTACCTCTTATATCTTCAGAAACTTTCTCTGACATCACTTCCCCCATATAGTTAGAATAATAACACTAAACGCCTTGATGCGTAAAACCTTGAGTTTCTCTGCGGTCATGACATTCGTCTTCCCGGGATATCTTCAATCACTTATAAGTATTAAGTTCATCACTTTTACTCGCGTTTAGGTGCTTGTCTCCTTCCCCCTTGCTGGTTTTGACACTTCAGAATCAGCAAATCATTATAAGCCCAAATACTTGAAATCTGTTGAGAAGATCGCTTGAAGTCTTTGTGAGAATCAACATGCTGAATAATGTGAGCAAGTCTAATTGGGGATTAAATTCGACATATCACTCTCCCCCAATTAGTGCTCTCCCCTAAACCGACAATCTGTTTGATAAATGCCCAGATTAAGAAGAAGTCTTTGGATAATCAAATGCAACTCGTCTTTAGTCTTCTAACATGCAGCAGAAAATGTAGAACCGACTGTAGACTCGACCTTCTTCAAGATTGTCCAATTGGGGAATAGAAAGTCAACATCTTCAACTCGCCAAATGCATTCCCGTTAACTTACAAATAGCAAATCCCCTTAAATCAAATCCCTCACAATCAAACAAGAACAGAAAGATGTTCATCAAGGAAATCAACCCCGCAACTGGAAGCACTTTGTCATTTAATCGTATATGCCCGTGAAGATGTCAATTAATGGCTCTTAGAAGAAACACCATGTAGAAATGACCCGATAAGAAGAAGCTCGGTTCTTACATGAGTTTGGAGCCGTTTGACCATTTATTCTCTAATAACAATCAACCATGCAGAATTATCATACTTCTTCTCCCCCACAAGAATTGCATACGAAGATGCCATTCTTGATTGAATAAGTGAAATCATCCAAAAGTATTCAATTCACACTTCTCCCCCGCAAAATTAGCACATGATGTCGCCATCGTCATTATAGTTGAGCAAGTGGAATAAGAAAACAATCATCGGTAGTTCGGTTCACTTGATGAATTAGCGATGGAAAAGTATGAAGCATGATGATGAGAATGGTCATAATAGAGAAGATTTCTCTTCTTCAGAAGATAAAGCGCACTGACACGTACACTTTTCTTTTCGAGGCATGAACTGTTGTGTTCATACGTAATAATCTCTCTCTTTTCAATCTCTAGGAAAAACATGTAATCAATCACCATTATCATTCAGTAGGATTTTTGTAGTGACAGCTGATGGAGATAACCCAATCTGATGAATTTGACCCTGAAGTAAGCTAACCCGAACTCGTGACTTAAACTTGCACATATGTAACAAAGAGCGGTGCCGAGACTTCATCCTCCATTGAATCTCTAAGTACTCTATACTCTTCAACCAACCAACCATCAAGTACAAGACGTACATCACCTCTTAAAAATCCACAATTGAATGTGACACTGAGCACTACAACGTAACTCCTTAAAGTGATAGTTATTTTGCGGTGGTAAGAGCCCAATTCCCCCAAGTGGTAAAAGAAAAAGTAAAAGACACCCAACAATAACTAGATTTCCAAGTCTTTGTTTTTGATAATAAGCTTGAACAAGGATCTTGAAGAATCTTCATCCAACCATCCTCGATACCTTCAGATACTAAGTACACTCGCCCGTGATATTTCACTTCAACCTCAAATAAATAATACTGAATTAACGCCGTTGTCACATCTTCTGAACTGCTCAAATCTAGCCTTCTTTGACATTTAAATGAATTTTGATAATGGTTTCATCCCGACCATGGTTAAAAGTACATAACCCCGTAAAACCATGTAATAACCAAACTGCCATGACGAATATCCAAACACACATCCAATTCATGAAGTACACCCTTTTATCTCTTCTTTGAAACAGAAACCGTAGCACCAGCATCAAAAGAGATCTCGAAATACACTTTCCTTTCTCCAAGATGGTTCCATCATTACGGGATTTTACAACTCTATGGTTTAAACCGAGAAATAGTTTCTTTTGCGGGATTTTACAAAACCAAGAATAAACCGTAAGATAGATCCGGAAATGCACTCCACAGTTACCAGGATGTTTCCATTGCACGGGATTTTACAAGTCTATGATTTAAACCGAGTAATAGATTCTTTCGCGGGATTTTACAAAATCAAGACAAAACCGTAAACAATGTTAGCTTGAATGTGTTATGACAACTTTGGTTTCAGTGAATATCTGTTTTAGGGGAACATGCAGTGGTTTATCAACGGTTTATTATCCAACATCAACACCATCATCAACCATCCAATAAACACTTTGGTAAACACATCATTCACGCATTCTGTTGGCTATTGCAGTGACAACATGGTGAAGTAAACCCGATATGTCAAACTCGATCATGAAGTGAACTTCCCCAGATTTGTTACTTAAACTTGTACTAATCCTTGTGAAGAAGAAATGGTGTACCCAATGTACAAAACCTCTTGACGTATTCTCAACTGCGTGAGACACCAAAGTGATAGTTACGTTGTGGGTTAAGTGAGAAAGAATCACAAGTGTAACTAAATAGCCAAGTCTTCATCACCCTCTATAAATGCCCAAACAAGTCATCTTCGCGGAAGGGTAGAAAGAAAGAAGACGAAAATAAGTAAACATCCCCGGAAAACCTCACTTCAAATCCAAATACGAAATACCGACCAAACTACCCCGTAGTCAACATTGTTCAATAACCAATTCAAGCCGTGAAAAAATATTATCCGTGAAAATGTATACACCAAAGTGCCAAAACTTATATCAACAAGACTCATCATTTCGTCAGCTCTCATCAAATCTCATCGTTAAATGTCATTGTCAAATTTCCCAATCTCATCTCATATTATACAATGTCTCATAAGATTTCAATATCGAGAAGCCCATCAAAATATTATCCCAATACAAACATTATACATGGCCCACTTCTTAATCCTGATTTACATTACGTGCAACCCAACGACTATCATTCAAATCCGACACACATGTTACTCATTATATCACTTCATTTGCCCAATTGTTATCAACAATTTTTATTTACACACCAATTAAAGCGGGTCTAGTACATGTCTCATTTTAACCGGTTGAAAAAGTGTATTGCACAATTGTTACTTTCAATTTAAAGAATACTTTCATGACAAAACGAGAGGCCCGATGATTTAGCGCATACAGATTTAATCTTGGCATAAGAACTTAAATCCAAAACTCAAACCCAATACCCTAATATCTCGGCCCATCTAAATATCATTACTCGTGAAGCCCATTACACCAATGTACACAACCGGATAAAAATAAACTGCCCTAATATCATTGGTATAAAACAGCTCATAACTTACTCACAACCCTAATATCATTCACATAAATCCGCCCCTTTTTTATATCTGCCTCTCTCTTCTTAGCCCTAATATCACTCATAAAGCGCAGACATCAAAAATAAAACCATCCTTCCCTCACATCTCTCCAACCAGACGCATCATATCCACTTAAATGATATATACTTAACAAACCCAGATATGAAACTTCTTCATCACTTTGTTAATAACATCATATTGCTCGCCACAGGGATGGCTTGAGCTTGATATCACAGCCACAGGGACGGCTCGAGGATGGCATCATGAACATATTCCAGGTAGGTATCAAGTAATATCGAACCAAAGATAAAAGAGTTAACAGATTTGTTAAAGTCTTTTACTTTCTTGTTCGAATAGCAATTGAAGCTAGGCTTCAAATAAAATCAGATCGATGATGTGAATCCTTTTCGTGAGACCTTCAAAGTCTTGATATATGTTTGTATTAAACGAAAGGAAAATAGACTGAGATCGTTTTTTTTTAATTTACACCATTAAAAGTTTGAGTCATGTGAAGATTGTGAGTAGGGTGTTGGATGATGTTGAAGATGGGATTTTAGGTTAGATAATTTGATGTTGGTGATGAACCTGAAGTCGAGCCAGATTTTGTATTTGGTATAAGTCGAGTTGTGGTCAAGAGTCTTGTTGTGGTCCTTTTAGTTGCTAACATTTTTGTACCATTCTGTCAAGTTGCTACAATAGGTAAAGTCGCTAGGTCTTGAGTCAAATCGCTACCTGTTATTTTATAAGACAAGTCGCTAAGACTTTTTGACTCAAAAGTCAAAACTACAACTCGCTACATGAGTCCAAGTTGCTAAATTCATGACAAGTCGCTGTGACTTGTAAATACAAATCGCTATGATGATTCAATGAATCTGGACTGAGTGACAAGTCGCTAGGAAGAATGACCACAAGTCGCTAGCAATATTTGTGACATTTTCCGAAGAGTTTTCCGATCATTTTTCCAACCATATTCATATTAACCCATGAAAAATAGTTTTGACCCAGAAAAATGCATAAAAAAACTGCTTTGTTTGACCCGTTTTGACCACAAGAAATCAGACCATATGACCACATAACATCACAGTTTGGTACAAAAAGTCATATTAATGAATAATGAGATTGACTTGGACACAAACAATGACACAAGACAGATGTTTGCTTTGAAAGGACATAAAGCTTTTTGGAACCAAAAGATACATAAACCTTGTTAAAAACTGTTGTACTAAATTAATAAACAAAAAAAATATTCCAACCACTAAAACAGTACACAAAAAACAGTTTAAAAACATGTATCAAAACCACAATAAATCATCAAAACATAAAAACCTTGGCTCTGGTACCAATTGTAGGATCGTTATATTTATTGTGTTGATGATTCGGGTGGTCTTGGATGATCAAAATATATGTTAGACATTTTAGAGAGAGAAAGTAGAGAGAGGGAGTTTCTTGGTAGAGACTTGCTTTGTAAATTATCAAAGATTAGATTAAGAAAAGCTCTACCCCTTCCATGGATGGAAGGGGTATTTATAGTTACAAACATAACGACCTCCTATCGGCCTGTGGATCAGGTATACAGTGGGTAAAGACCCGTCCTTCCTCTACGGTGATACACTAAACTAAACTACGCTACAAACTAACTAATAAACTACTAAATAACGTAAATAACGTAAAATCTACGAGCTAACTTGTGCTAGATAATATTTGGGGTGACCGACTCTTCACAATGGAATTTCCAATTCCTAACAGATATGATTGGATGATGTTAGGCGACACACACATAAGATTAGATTACACACACCGGAATGATTTGAGGGGAAGTCGATTTGGTTTTCGGATTTGGTTATTGGATGACACACACGTAAGATGGTTTGTTTATTTTTCAAGGTTCGATATCTCAGATATTGTTATTCTTATTTGGACTTTGACGATGATTGAAAAGATTGGTAAACCTTTGAACTATTCTTCAAGTTACTACTACTTGGTTTCAAATGCGATTATAGTCATCTTTATTAGTATTTTAGGAGGTACTATGCTCTTTATGGCTGGAACTACAACGTATTTGTGACCATGGTGGTTAGTTATTCGACAAGTTCTTATGGTTATTTACATGCATCATTCGAGGGGAAGATTTTTACTACTACTTGTTGGTATTTATACTCCTGGTTCATATTTCTTTTGCCTTAATTTCATTTTTAGCAAGCTTTTTGGTGATCTTCATGGAGGGTATCTTGAGGCATTAGAAGGATGGATTAGTTGTATGATATTGGTTTGTGGTGGTTGGAATCAAAGTTGCTTCTACTTAGCATCTCCTAGTGGATTATGACAAAAAGGGGAAGAAGGCATTACATAGAAGATTTGCAACTTGAAGATCCTTGGTGATATTGCATGTTTAAGGGGAAGTTCGCTTATCTTTCATGACATCTTAACTTCAGGGGAAGTTCGTGCTTATTTGGTTTTGTCATTATCAACTAGGGGAAGATTGTCAGGAATTATATTTGAGTTGATTATGACAAAATATGAAAGATGAAGAACTTATGAAGACAAAGAAAGACAAGGGACTTACTTGTTAAAAAAGACTTTATTATTTAGTCCCTAGTAGTCAATTGTACCCTAGACTCTCTAGTATATAAAGAGAGGCAGGGAATTAGTTCACAGTGTGTCAAGATGTGAACACCATTAGTAAAGGTGTGTGTGTGTAACCTAGGCGTAGTGTATAAACGCCTAGGGATAGTTAGTTAGTTAGTCGATTAGCAGATTAGTAGTTATTGTTTAGTTAGAGATGATGATGAAAACCTTGTTCAATAACAAAGAATTGATTAGTTTATTCCGCTGTACATGTTATTAGTCTTTGTTGTTTATCCCTAAATGAGCTTATAAAAGATCTTCACAGTCATCTAGGATAGAGTTAAAAAACCATACTTGTATAAATAGCATAAGAGTTGGAGTGGAATATTTCAAGCTTTCGGATTAATTGTAAAAAACACACACAAGCCATCTTCTACTCCTCCAAATACAACTATGTCCCTGAGATAGCCCAGTGGTTCCTTTGTAGTTGTGCTCAGACTTATCCTGAGCTTAGTTAGGAGATACCATACTTGTTATTTCAATCCCAAGTACTATTCTACAAGTACTTGGGTAATGTATTATTTTTTGATTTGTTTCTAATAAAGAATATTAAGTTGAAAATTATTCAATGTGTTTTTACTTACATTACTTTCAGTCATTGTTCACAATCTGTTCATTTATTGCTTTAACTGTTTTTATATGATTGTGAAACGGGAACAACATAGTAACTGAAGATATCGGGGTTGGCTGGATGCATGATTCTTCGAGGTCCTTGTGCGAGCTTTAACCATTACGAATTAAAAAGACTTGAGTTGTCTAGTTATACCTAATGTAAGGAGTTACGTTGTTGTGCTCACAGCGTATAGCTATCACTTTTAAGGAGTTACGTTGTTGTGCTCAAGTGTCACACAAATCTGTGGATAATTTGAGAAACTTTAAGTTTTACCTTTTTTTATTGTAGTAAGAAAAAGGGTTCTTCGTCTGACAATAGTACAAGTTTAAGTCACAAGTTTGGGTTATTTTACTTCAGTCTCAAGTTCGTCATATTGGGTTTTCTCCATCAGTAGTCACTACAAAAAGTCGTCAGAATGATAATGGGGTCGGTAAAGAGTTAGCTGATAAGAGTATAAACGAGTAGAGAAGTTTTGTCAGCAGTTGATTCTCACGAGATATTTATGGTACTTCACACTTGTTCAATTAATTGGACATACGTGGTTTCGCAGTCCCCAATTTCATCATAAACATACGTGGTGTATGATTCTGATTCATTGAAAACATCGGGGGGAAGAGAGTGTTGGTCATCTCTGTTTGTTTGACTTTTTTTTTGAAAATCCATTTCCTTTCATGAATTTCTTCAATTAGGGGGGAAGAACTGAGACGATCTTTGGTTCAAACGTCTTAATTCAGTGTTATCGTCTCAACTTTTACGGGTTATCTTGTGTGAAGTTACCTAAATATGATGTTATGATACCCCACACATGGTCATTTTATCGAGTAATTGCATATTCACAGGTGATTATTATTTCGATAGACCGCAACATTTAGGGAGAAGTCGTTTCATTTCGTATTTTGTGGTTTGTTTGGTGTGAAGCATCTACATGAGTGAGAAGATCTTGTTGATTTCTTGCATGTTACCCCCGAACAGACTTTCCGTATTGTGTACAACTGTTATTACGTAACAAGACAGATTTACCTGGTGTGATTTACTGCTCGTCTACAAATTCCGCAGCGTACTAAAAACTTCAAAAGTTAGAAGAAATGTCTATTACATCAAAGTTTCGAATCTGCTGAAGACGGTTGTCAGTTTGGGGGGAAGCTGATTCAGAAACTTCGCCAAAAAGAAGTGTACAGAGAAGCTACTAAAGACATGCAGCATGAATTGGGGGGAAGTTAATCCAATTCTTGCATATTACATCATTTTCCTACAAGTGAAGAAAAACAGTTCTCAAGTCGAGATACAAGAAGATAAAGAGTGTCAACTGTCATCATCCTCAGCATTTGACGAGCTTATGAATACCTTTATTTATTTGGTTTTTTTTGTACTTGTAGGAAATGTTGTAAGTAATCCCTTATGTCGTCCCATTGGGGGAAGATTGTTGGAATCGCTCCTAACACGTAAATGGAACGACATTTACGGGATTACATTATCTATCTTATTTAGCCAAACACATGGACTGGTTATGTCATAGTGTAATAGTTACGTATGTGCTAGGCTATAAATACCCCTCCATACTTCCATGGAGGGGTGAGACTCTTTGCGTAACTTTCACTTTTCCTTATAATAAAACACATAGTATTTCCTTTCTCTCTCTACTTTCTCTCTCTAACATGAAGATGATGTTCTTTCATCTTCCCCGACCTCCCGAATCACCATATCAACCGTTATCTCGATCCTACAAGATTTTGATTTGTGCATAAATAGCAGTGTAAAACCCGAACTTGTATAGAAAGGACCTTGTGGTACGCTTCAGTGCCATAATCCTTATAAAATGAGCGAAAGTTTCTTACTTTTGAGTAAAATTAATCAAATCTTTCAATATTTTCATAATTTTCCTCAAAAGAACAAGTATTCCCTCTCGTGTTTTCCAAAACCTCAAAAGTCAATATCACTTGTTGAGGGGGAGTATTTGCAAACGATATTGTTCAAATGAAAGTTCTTTGTGGAAATCTTCCCGCAAAACTCGGAATGATCATATTTTAAATCAATATTTCATCAAAAATAACATTAATATGCCATTTTTGAGGGGGAGAAAAATACGTGATTAAAATATGTTGGAAAGTAAATGAAATCTCAGTATGCAAAAGACTTAACTCACGAATTGATGAAATATGAAATTACACAAATCGAAAAGACTTGTCCTCAAGACTTGTCTTAGTAGATCGTACCAATTCGAGAAACTCTTGATAGACATGAACTTTGACGGGTTTGACAACCTTTTCAAGGTTTGTTCACATCTGCAAGGTAGTTATTAGAGCTAATTGTCCCCTAAAAGCTGGCAATGTATCTCTTTAACTACACAACGTAACCGTGTCTCGCGGGGAATTTTCTATCTTGAGTCGATCAATTCAAAAGTGCGCGCTTTACCCTTAATGTGTAGATTTCTATCAAAACTCATAAGCACATGTGGAGGGGGAGTATTTATGTAAATACATAACTCTCGGAGTATCTCAAACATGTTTTCATTCATAAACACTTTGACAGATTTTCAAGCAAATGGTTTTATGGCAACGTAGGATAGTCATGGAGTTATAAGGTGACTAAGTTTAGGAATAAACGTCCTATGATCCGCCAGAGCCGGAGGGATCTACCCAAGGACACCACAAATAGTTAGTATTTAGAAGTCCTTAGGTATGATTGAAAAAGGAGAAAATAAGAAATGGAGAAAGAAAGAGTAGAAGAATTAAAAAGAAAAGTTAAAGAAAATGGTAAAAAGAAATAGCCCCCCATATGATTCAACTTAGGGCAGACACCGGGTTCAATTCATATGCTACTGGATGTCACAAGGTGACACCGGTATTGAAGACAAAGTCGTCATAGACCCGGTGACACAATGCACTAAACCTTCTAAGCCACTCAAGTTCTCTAAAAAGTGCTTGTTTCATTCTCACTGAGAACCCTACGTAATCTATCGACTTTCTCTTAGAGATTATTGGTATTGAAGAAGGAGACCCTCTCCCTAGTCTTCGCTTAGGAAAACCAAAGCGCACTAATCGAGTCTAGAGCCACGAGATTCCTCAAAATATCTCTTAGGAACACTTGATCTTTCATCACTTGTTGTTCAACAATAAGAACACAAGTGACACATTCTAGAGTCCTTCGCAGATCTTAGCAATTTGCCAAGAACATTTATGAAGGGATTCACATACGTGATCCACAGTGATTGAATGGAAACTTGATGCAGGATTTCTGACCAGGTTTTACATTTATAGTAACTCGTCTACCTATCGCCTACCTAATGTACTAACGGGCAGAGTACCCGGTCGCATGTAGTGAGGGAATGGTAAGACCGACATCGTCCCAAGAATGGTTGATTCCTAGCTCTTTAATAAATTAAATTATCAAATAAATAAGTTTTAATAAAAGGATTGATAATATTTAAGTTGTCACGTTATCAATTGGGTCGGTTTCTGGTACACAAGCTAATGGGAAAGTTAGTGATGCAATTCTTAAACCGAGTTCATCCACAAATCGATCGTGGCAAAAGTCGGTAGACTCCTTGGTCAATTCGTCTACCTTATGATTCTTAGAATCCTCACCAAGAAGAACAGGTCACCCGGGATCATTTGGCAATCTAATAGCATTCATTAAGAGCCGGTGCTTACTATCGCATTACATGTGTTCTAAAAGTCACTAGATTCCTGCTTTAAGTGGGGTTTTAAGTCGCTAGGACAGCATTTGGTCAGTTCGTCCTAACCTATCAGCAAAGGCTTCCACCGGAGATCAAGCTACTACCCTTGAAAGTCCAGTTATTTTTAGTCCCCTAAGCCAAGTCATTAAGTACCTCTACGTTCAAGATTCGTAACAATGAGTGCCCGGGCGCTAGCATCTTAGACACTCATCCCTAACTTCCTAAGTTCATCCAAGCGGCAGGTGATCATTTGGTCAGTTCGCACAAGCGAGGAAGGGTCGTCAGTTGGTCAATTCCTACCCTCCCAAACTCAACCTAACTACTTGGGGTCAGTTGGTCAATTCTCCTAAGCAACTAGATACTACCGCCATTCAAAACTATCGAAGCTAAGGTGACTACCAACAAACTATGCATGCATACACTAGAAGCAATTAATAATAAAAGAATCAAAACTAGGCTAGCACCAAATTTCCACATCACCAAAATACCCTAGTGGAATGACAAATAAAACTTCATATAAAACAATAAATAAACAAAGACATAACATCAATTAATTAATTGAAATAATAGATTAAAAGACAATTAATTAGAACACAATAAATAAAGATGCTCCAACAATTAAATTAGAACCAAAATTATAATTGAATAATGAAACCAAAATAATTATAGGAGTCGAAAAATGATTACATATCGTGCAAAGATAATTGCTATCGATCCCCTAGTTGAGTATCGGGGCAAAACCCCGAAGGGTTTGCCCACAAAAACCGAATCTGCTGGCCCCTCTTTTGTCTTCTGGCGGGCGTACAAAGGATAGAAACACACAATATGTTTTCCATTTGATACCTTCATCTACGCATATCTCATTCTATTTATAATAGGATAATTTGACCTTTTTCCGCATTAGTCCTCCAACTTTAAGATATATTGCAACTTGGTCCTTGGCTCTTTTAAACTTCATATAAAATAGCCGCATTTAATTAATTACGGCGTAATTAAATTATAATTACGCCGTAGCCTTCAAAACTTTGCGCCCAAGTAATTAATTACGGATTAACTAATTCATCGGGTTACGCCGTAATCCTTCGTCAGCTCATACATATCCACTCCGAAATTATCTCTACGGCGTAACTCAATTGTCATGTTACGCAGTAACCTTCATGGCTCATATTTACGCCGTAACATTATTGGATAGTTACGGTGTAATCTTCACACATAATACTTAGTCCCTTGTAATGTGAGTTACGGCGTAGTCAAATGTTCCACTTACGCCGTTACTTGTCTTTAGAATATATATTTTGGCCTTTTCTCACATCTTGTCCGCTTCAACGCCTCATTTATCCTGAAATGCAATTATGAACGAATATGAACAAATTAAGTACCATATTAATACAAATGAGGCCATAAACACGGGAATTTGATATATAAAAGATCAGGCTAATTTGATGTTATCAAATATCCCCCCACTTGAATTCTACTTGTCCTCAAGTAGACCCTTTAAATAATTCATAAAAAGATATCTCCCAAGATTAATTGGAAGATATGAGTTTAAAAAATCACTAAAGCTATAAAATTCCAAACCGAGTACCTCATGAAAAAGGAATTGAAATCACACTCTCTCTCATAATTCACGTGTTTATTTTTGAGTGATCACTCAACTGCTCAGTCATGTCGAGTATTCTAGCATAGGCTTGGCAAAGATACTGATCTCCACCACTAGAGTCTATAGATGCAACTATTCTAAAAGGTAATGGGTTGACACAACATAAAGGCTTACGGGCTTATTTTGTCATAACTAACGAGCTACGACGAAGGGGACAAAATCAATGATACATGACCAAATCCATGGCCAAGACACCAATGATTTCTCGCTTCCTCACCTAAACTCGATTCATGACTAAGGGTAGGATAAGACATGGGAAAACATTTAATGGGTGTAAACAAAAAGACACGAAACAAATAGATTCCTAAGTCCACAATCGCCCCACCACTAGCCGCATTCAATCCCATAGCAAAATCCGAGGGTCAAGAGGCAAGGGGTCTTCAATACACGAGTCAATGCATATAAAATGTAGCGTAGTGCCTCATAATATCCATAAACCAGGCAAATAAGATGCATTAACTCGGCCTTCATTATCAATGAAAAAAAAGTATGTGCTATAATTTTTATTTTTAAATATGGGTAATTTTAGCACATATTTTTACTACAAAACTATAAAATCAACCATTTCTATCTCTCATCCTTCCACTTGGGATGTACAATGCCCTCATTGGACAAATATTGATTAAATTTTGAAAGGCGAGATAGAAATGTACGGGTTTCTAATTTTATCGGTAAGACAAAACGGATATGAAACAACCGCGCCTAGTTGAACAAGGCAAGAACACTAATCATAAACAAACACTTGCTTGCATGCTTTTTTTTCACTTTCACTTTCACTTTTTTTTTTTAATGCAAGACAAGGTATACATGAATATAAACGATACGAACATAAAAAGTATCCCCCCCCCCCCACTTGAGATCAACTATCATCTAAACCCGATCTTCTTCCACAACCCTTTATTCAAAACCCGCGACCTTCACCAGTGGAACCAAAATTAACCAACAGCGCCCGGACCATGGACATAAGAAAACTACAGGGTAGGCTAGGCGATAGGTGTAACGAAACAATTATATTGGGTGAACAAAATGAAAGGAATGGCTCAGACGGGTGTACTAGGGGTATCTTGCACTAAGGATGAGTGCAACCAAAAGGGTTTAACAGGGGGATTGACTGATCGATGTAAAAAGTCAATATACACAATACATATATGGGCTACTTGGGTTTAATCCTAAAATTGCCTTATATCCTAGCTGCACCAATCACACCAAGTTACCTCAGTGTAATGCTCATTATAATTGTCTCGAAAAGATATGCAAGGCCAAGTTCTAAAGTCTACTACAGCCACCGGCACACTCATTTTTATGGAATTGTGTATAAGGGAAAAACGTAAAGGCTTATCCTCACACAATGGGAATATAGGGTAGGTGTGCTCAGTAAAGATTAATCCAGTTAAGTAATGAAAAATATGTCAAAATTTTACTAATGAAACACTTTTCACTATAAACTAGAAAAAATAAAGGCAAGTAGAATCAAGCGGGTGTCTATGTCTAATCCCTTCCCCCCCCCCCCCCCCCCCCCCACTTGGGTCATACTAAGCATATAAATGAAAAATAGGAAGAGTTAGAGATGGAACGGAAAACTATCCTGGATTTGCTCGGTATGATCAATAATGCATGTTTCGTAACATGCTCTAAATACGCCTCCCCGAGCAACATCCAACTTCTCATCAACTCTCCAACACCAACATCAATGGTACTCAACTAGTCAGATAAAAAGTGCTTCCTTGCAGCCAAATATCTTTTCATAATTCATCAACCTGTATTGCTACAAGAAAAACTAATACCAAAAAACATAATTCTGGATAAAAAGCAAAAATAGGACGAAATATAAAAACAAAAACAAAATAAAACCTAACTCACTTTCGTAGGAATCACGGTTGCATTTAGCGCATGCAACAAGCCTTTTAAACCACTCGGTGTCCCGAGTGGACGAGAGAAGTCTCGTGAGGGTTTACAGGGAACACACCCACAAAGTTCATTTAATTACTAATACAATGTTATGAAAATGTTTGAAACTTGTTTTTAGAAAAAATTTCATTACAGGGGATAGCTACGGCATAATTGGATCGCCCCAGTTACGGCGTAGGTGAGTTGACTTAAGAAAAATGTTTACCAGGAAGGGATTACGGCGTAACTGGATCGGCCCAGTTACGGTGTAATAAGAAAGCCCGAGAAAGAAGATACCTGGAACAGGGACATTACGGCGTAACTAGATCGGCCAAGTTACATCGTAGTTATGATGAAGTGGGCAGATAGCCTTACTGATCGCCAGTTACAGTGTAAATGGATCGGCCCATTACGCCGTAGTTACCCTTTGATGTTGTTGTGCCCAAAGTGTCAACTTCTTCCTACGTGTTCAAGAGGAGATATCAGAACTCCTATCATTTATCTTTGGTCTTTAAACCTGCAAACAAGATAAACAAAACATGCCAAACCAACTACAAATCCTAAAAACCACAAAAATATCCAAAGAAGACTAAATCTAGGATAGGGACGGGTATTCTCCCGACGATCACTTTTCTTTATCCTCCCGAGTCTTTAAGTTAGACTCCTGCAACCATCGTCAACGGGCATCCATTGGACGTCTCCAATCATGTCCATTGCTCAACTAATCTCTGCTTATGATCTTGTCGAGATTTCCTCTACTTTTTCTTTTTGTACCTGCACAAAAACACTACCGGTGCATTAAATATGTAAAATAATTTCGAAAGCAACAAGTGAGGATAATAATATAATAACAGATGTTTCAGACTTGGTTACGGCGTAATACCATTAACAACTACGCAGTAACTTCAATCTGATAGCAATCTGATAAATAATAATAGCAAGTTATCCCATAACAATTATTACTATATTACGCCGTAACTTGATCTGAGAATAGATTACGTCGTAACCATCGAATGGGTTACGCCGTAGTCTCAAGACAGAAGACATAATTTTAGAATAATATTAATCAAACAGCCAAAAATACGAAGACCGTTCCCCGGCAGCGGCGCCAAAAACTTGATCCAGGATTTCTGACCAGGTTTTACATTTATAGTAACTCGTCTACCTATGGCCTACCTAATGCACTAACGGCGTGTACCCGTCGCATGTAGTGAGGGAATGGTAAGACCGAGGTCGTCCCAAGAACGGTTGATTCCTATCTCTCTAATTAATTAAATTATCAAATAAATAAGTTTTAATGAAAGGATTGATAATATTTAAGGTGTCACGTGATTAATTGGGCCGGTTTTCTGGTAAACAAGCTAATGCGAAAGTTAGTGATGCAATTCTTAAACCGAGTTCATCCACAAATCGATCGTGGCAAAAGTCAGTAGACTCCTATGGTCAATTCGTCTACCCTATGATTCTTAGAATCCTCACCAAGATGAACAGGTCACCCGGGATCATTTGGCAATCTAATAGCATTCATTAAGAGCCGACGCTTACTATCGCATTACATGTGTTCTAAAAGTCAATAGATTCCTGCTTCAAGTGGGGTTTTAAGTCGCTAGAACAGCATTTGGTCAGTTCTTCCTAACCTATCAACAAAGGCTTCCACCGAAGATCAAGCTACTACCCTTGAAAGTCCAGTTGTTTTTAGTCTCCTAAGCCAAGTCATTAAGTACCTCTACGTGCAAGATTCGTAACAATGAGTGCCCGGGCGCTAGCATCTTAGACACTCATCCCTAACTTCTTAAGTTCATCCAAACGGCAGGTGATCATTTGGTCAGTTCGCACAAGCGAGGAAGGGTCGTCAATTGGTCAACTCTTACCCTCCCCAACTCAACCTAACTACTTAGGGTCAGTTGGTCAATTCTCCTAAGAAACTAGACACTACCGCCATTCAAAACTACCGAAGCTAAGGTAGCTACCAACAAACTATGCATGCATACACTAGAAACAATTAATAATAAAAGAATCTAAATTAGGCTAGCACCTAGTTTCCACATCACCAAAATACCATAGTGGAATGACAAATAAAACTTCATATAAAACTATAAATAAACAAAGACATAACATCAAATAATTAATTGGCTAATAATAAATTAAAAGACAATTAATTAGAACATAATAAATAAAGATGCTCCAACAATTAAATTTGAATCAAAATTATAAGTGAATAATGAAACCAAAATAATTATATGATTCAGAAAATGATTACATATCGTGCCAAGATAATTGATATTGATCCCCTAGTTGAGTACCGGGGTTTGCCCCACAAAAACCGAATCTGCTGGCCCTTCTTTTGTCTTCTGGCGGCGTACAAAGGATAGAAACACAGAATATGTTTTCCAATTGATACCTTCATCTACGCATGTCTCATTCTATTTATAATAGGATAATTTGACCTTTTTCCACATTAGTCCTCCAACTTTAAGATATATTGCAACTTCGTCCTTGGCTCTTTTAAACTTCATATAAAATAGCCGCATTTAATTAATTACGGCGTAATTAAATTATAATTACGCCGTAGCCTTCAAAACTTTGCGCCCAAGTAATTAATTACGGCGTAACTAATTCATCGGGTTACGCCGTAATCCTTCGACAGCTCATACATATCCACTCCGAAATTATCTCTACGGCGTAACTCAATTGTCATGTTACGCCGTAACCTTCATGGCTCATATTTACGCCGTAACATTATTGGATAGTTACGGCGTAATCTTCACACATAATACTCAGGCCCTTGTAATGTGAGTTACGGCGTAGTCAATTGTTCCACTTACGTCGTAACTTGTCTTAAAAATATATATTTTGTCCTTTTCTCACATCTTTTCCGCTTCAACTCCTCATTTATCCTGAAATGCAACTATGAACAAATATAAACAAATTAAGTACCATATTAATACAAATGAGGCCATAAACATGGGAATTTGATATATAAAAGATCAGGCTAATTTGATGTTATCAAAACTCCTGCCAGGGTCAACATCAAACAGCCCTGACAGCAGGTCACTTCGGTAACTTCTTGTGGGTTATGCTTAGTGTGTCTCAAACGGTCTACAGTCGTGAGGTGATGCTTCGGTGTACCTCAATGACTCACCTGAACTGTAGATATACTTCGTTATATCGTGTTAGCCTACTTGAGGGCCTCCCCAGTTCAGGAACAACCTTTGTAAGAATTAGAGATGTGTTTTCACACTATGCTGTTAACACCCTTGACATTTGAACTTGTAAGTGCTGGAAATCCCGCTAAGGAGATTCCTTTCAAGAATCAAGTCCTGAAGATGTGGGTCATTACTTGAACATTTAATGTAATGCTAACTGTCCCTCAACAAGATTAGGACGGCTGATTCGACCGACCAAGGTGAATGGAATCAAGACATTCATCAGTAAAACAATCGTAGTGGTCAATTATCTAAGAAAAGTCCACAATGATCGATTGGTGTTTTTCACTAACTTATTCATGCAGGAACTGATGATTGATCCTAGGAGGAAAGACCGTGCCAATCTCCACATGCTCATACCAAAAACATCACACATGAAGTTCTCTCATACTCAAAGGCAACACAAAAGTCAAAACAATTCTTCTTCAATGTTAAAGAATCTACAAAGTTTAAAGACTCGAGAACTATATCAATTTTGGAATTCAAAGTCAAAAGACGTGTGAGCATGGTGGAGAAAGACGTGGAGACACCTAACCAACGAAGTTGACGAATGGCAGACAACAACATACAATCACAACATCTACAAAAAGAACAATGAACAAAGAAAATAACGACGTCAAAGCTGATAAAGTCAAAAGAATCAAAGCATGTCTACTCACAAGAAAAAAGAATGCTAGAAAGACGTCAAGCAACCACTATTACATTATAACTAACACTTAGGGAGAGATTGTTGGAATCACTTGTAACTAGTATTATCAATCGTTAGTCATTTACTTGTAATAGGTTGCTTAATTAGGCTTATAAGTATGTAATTAATGGCTAGGATTATGTAGTAAGCCCATGAGCCTATATAAAAGCCCATAAGGCCAAGGGAAGGGATACCCTAGCTCCCTTGCCTATATAAACAATGTAACCTCTCATTTGAGAGGTGTTGGTTTTAAGCATAAACATTCCATATTATCTTGTGTGTGTTAGAATACAACCGTCCCTCTCATCTCTACCTTTCTTTATACATCAAACATACTTGTGTTCATATTATGGTGACCTAACAATAACCCTTCAATACCATGGTGAGATTTAGTCTACCCGTTTCCACTTATTTACCCAAATCCACCAAATTATGAATGTGTCGGTAGTATGTAAACTTTAGAACTTGGCCTTTGCATCATTTCGAGACCATAGACGAGGTGTGTTGAGTTAGCTTGATATAATAGGATAATCAATTCGAGAAGGAAATATTTTAGGATTATCACCCAAATAGCCTATATATGTGTGTTTATCGATTAGGCACCTCAACTATTCGACCCCCGTGTTAAACCCTTTTGTTGCACTCACCTTTAGTGCAAGATACCCCTAGATACACCCTTCTGAGCCATTCTTTTATTTTCATACCCATATCATGTTTGTTTCGTTACACCTATTCACCTTATCTTACCGTGTAGTCTTAATTTATGGTTGGGAAGTCCTTTGTTTGCCCAAGTTCGAGGTTTGAGTAGAGAAGTTCGAGAATCACACATACGTCAAAGACATACATTTGAAGATCATTGAAGACCCCTCATATTCTCCATATAATTTCATCTCAAGTGGAGGGTGTTTTATCTTTTTATTGTAATAGTTATGATTTAAATAATAATAATAATAATAATAATAATAAAATAAAATAAAATAATAATAATAATAATAATAATAATAATAATAATAATAATAATAATAATAATAATAATAATAATAATAATAATAATAATAAGGGTTTTTAACATGTAATGAGTTAAGCACATATGAAAGTACTTGAGGGCCCACTGAAAAGTACACTAGGATCCACATAAAAGTACAGACAAGTGTAGTTTTATGTAAGTCCATGTGTACTTTCGGTGTACTTTTTGTATGCTTAACTTGTGCCCTTAGGGCACAAGTTAAAAATAATAATAATAATAATAATAATACTTTTATTATTTATTAGTTTATGTTATTAAAGTGCAATATTATAAGCACTATGTTATGAGCTTACTAGATACTAGCATCGAGGAGGCCACATCGGTCACATTTGAAGAGTTAAGTTGGTGACGTTATTACACCAACATTTTGAAGAATAGGTAATGTGCTCATCATGACATCCGCTAATGGCACAATATACTTGATACATCATGATCCGATTTCTTCATCTTAATGCTTGAACTTTGGATTGACGGTGGGCGATGACAACTTGGTTATAGGTTAAGACTATTTGTTTGTTATTTTTCATTTTATACCTTTTATTTCCCATGTCTTATCCTACCCTTTAGTCATGAAGCGTGTCTATGTGATGAAGCGAGCAATCATTGGTGTCTTGGCCATGGATTTGGTCATGTATCATTGATTTTTTCCACTTTGCCGTGGCACGTTAGTAATGACATTTCACCCTTAACCTCATGATGTGTTCACCCATATTGCCTTCGAGATTGTTTAGACCTTAACTCTAGTGGTGGAGATTTGTGTAACCGCCAAGCTTATGATAGAATACATGTTATGACTGTGCATTGAGTGATCACCCCGAAATTGACACTTAGATTAAAAAGAGAGTATGAGTGTTTGTTCCCCTTTTGTAGGGTGTTCGGCTTTTATTTATTCTAGCATAAGGAATTTTTTAATCTCATATCTTTCAGGTAACTTGGGGGATATCTTTTTTCAAGTTATTCTAATAAGGTCTACTTGAGGGCAAGTAGAGTTCAAGTGGGGGGATATTTGATAACATCAAATAATCCTAATTTTTAAGTGTCAATTTTCCCCAATTATGCTCGTATTTTGTAGTGTTTATATGGGTTTATACTCTTATTTATTTATATTTCGTTTCCAGGTTATACATGAGCATAGGAGCTAAAGAGACGCGGTTTTGGAGATATATTTAATGATTTATACCTTAGTATGCTTTCGTGGAAGAAGCTACGGCGTAACTCTCACTCTCATTTACGTCGTAGCTAGGAATGCGTATATGAAGACCAAGTCAACATCAGTTATGGCGTAACTATCAACTCAAGTTACGCAGTAACCATCTAGGTCATAAGGAATTTTGTGCCTCCATCAGTTACACCGTAACCTCCTACATGAGTTACGATGTAACCAGCACTATGAGAGTCTTGATTGGATCTTTGAAGATTACTGCGTAGCCACTTATCTAGTTTACGAAGGAGCTTAAGGGATTACGGCGTAACTATTCCTTAGGTTACGCCGTAATCATCACACCGAGACTTGATATTAGAGGATATTTAAGTTACGGCGTAACCACATTATTAGGTTACGCCATAACATTGATCGGGCTTATAAATACAAACCCTAAAATATGCATTTATCATCATTCACTCACCACAAAAAGGCAGAACGTGAAGAGGGTTCCAAAGGCAGATCTTATTCAGCATACGGAGCTATTTCCATGGGAGAAATCACACCATATGATCGATAAGCTTTATCGATTTCTATTTCATTACATTTTAATTCATGTCTTCATTCACCATGTTAAACATTGAATTGAATGTTTGTTTTAATATGATCGGCTAAGCACCTTTGGTGCTAGCCTAGTTATGATTCCTTGATTGTTTTGTTTATGTTTTCGCACTTTTATTATTGCTTCTAGTGTATGCATGCATAGTTCGTTGGCAGTTACCATAGCTTTGGTAGTTTTAAATTGCGGTCGTATTTGCTTGCTTAGAAGAATTGACCAAAGGAACCTAGGGAAGTAGGTTGCGAGGGTTGATAAGAATTGACCAAAGGACTATCAATCCCTCTCGTGTGAATTGACCAAGGGATCACCGTCCAGAAGGCGGAACTTAAGAAGTTAGGGATGTGTGTTTAAGATGCTAGCGCCCGGGCACACATGGTTTCGAATCTTGCATGTAGGAAACTTAACGACTTATCATAGGTTGCTAAAGATCCTCGTCATACCAAAGGGTAATGCCTTTGATTTCGGGTAGGAACCTATGTCTAATAGACTATGACGAATTGACCAAAGGAGTCTAGCGAATCTAAACCCCACTTAAAGCGATAAGAAGTAATAATTAGAAAACATAGACATAACATGATAGAATGAATAATTAGGTTAGCACATTTTCTCTCTATTGTTTACAACCTCGTTTAATTTCTGCATTTTATTTCTTGTTTATTAGTTTAATTAATCTTTCAACATAAATCTCTTTTAAAACCGTGACACTAGACTTAAATAGGATCCAAAAATACATAGCTCTTGGGAACGACCTCAGCATTACCACACTCTATACTACGCACGATCGGGTTCACTGCTCGTTAGTGCAATAGGTAGACCTTAGGTAGACGAGACTCTATGAATTTATATCCTGGTCGAAAATCCTGCATTACATATAATGTTAAATTAGGTTATGCGTGTGTTTTATATGCCAAAAAGTATGTGTGTGTGTGTGTGTTTGCTTGAATGTCTGATGCAGTTAGTGGGATTGGTGATGTAGTAGGTTCTTGTATGTGACATAGAAGTCTAGAATAAGTAAGGCGCGTAATGTTTGAAGTGTAGAAAAGTATTTATGTACGTGTTTGAATGTTTGATGGAGTTGGTTTAATGGAGTGATGCAATATGGTCTTGTATGTGGCATATAAGTCTAGATTGGGTTAGGCATGTAGCGTTTTAAGCATAAAAAATAGTTTTATGTGTGTGTGTTTGAATGTATGATGTGGTTGATGTGTTGTGGTGATGCAATAGTGTCTTGTAAGCGACATATAATCCTAGATTAGGTTAGGCGCGTAGTGTTTTAAAAAAGAGTATGAAATTATTGAAACAAAGAGAGAAAGAAAGAACATACATGAAGACTGTGGAAATAGACATCATCGACAACATAGACAATGATCTTGATGATTTAACTGTAAGATATGGTGGTTATGCAAATGTTGTGGTAAGTATAACTGAAATATAAAAAACTTAATGAATCATAGTGTTATAATTAGTGCATCAATGAGTTTTTACTGCAAATAGTGTCAAATTTGCTGCATCACAGTATTAACGAAATAATATTTTATATTGACAGATCAACTCATTTTTTGACTACTTAGGAAGAGTAAATCACCCAAAAGAAGTTGAGTTTTTAATGGACATGCCTACAATCCTAAATATACATTGGATGACAACCTAAAACGGTACCGACTGTGGCATATTTGTGATGAGGCATATGGAAACATGCGTTTGTTGTGCATTATTTTGGAAGAGTTGAAGAAAGAAGGAATTGGTCAACAAGTACAACTAAAGTTGTTGCGTGCCATGTACTTAGCAAAGATTATTCTTATCGTTATTAAGGAAAAAAGGAAAAAATCTTGAAAGCAGCAGAAGCATACATGAAGAATCAACCAAAGAGTTCTAAAATCGTAATAGATGACAATGTTAAATGCCTCAAGATTTGTTGAAAAAGATTAATTACTTTTGATTGATGAACAACTTTAGTTTAAACACTATTGGATATTTCAAATTTTTAGTTGTAATACTTTGGCTTATTGAATTTTTAATGCTAAGTATTCTACTTCTTAATGATGACAGTGTTTGTTTTATATTCATTACTTGATTCACTGCATCACAATGTATAATTCTATTGCATCATTGTGTTATAAGTTGAATGCATCAAGTGTTATAATCTACTGCATCACAATAATATAAATTATCTGCATTTCAGTGTGTAGATATATTTGATCATTGTGTTATAAGTTTACTGCATGAAAGTGTTAAAATCTACGGCATCACAATTATTAAATTCACTGTATCACAATGTAAAATCAGGAATGCTGGTAAGTAAATTCAATCTTTATTTGTTATTGAATACTTATGGAGTACCTGTAATGATGAGGCATATGAAAAAATATGGTGAGTAAATTCACTTTTTATTTACTACATCACAGTGTTATATATTACTACATCAAAGTGTTAAAAGCTACTGCATCACAATGATGTAAATTCACTGCATCACAATGTATAAGTATATTGCATCAAAGTGTATAAATTTACTGCATCAATAGCTGGTGCACAACAATTTATAAATCTATTGCATAACTTTCTTTCTCAAGATAGCAATATCTCCCTTCTCGTATTTCTTCTCTCGCAGCAAAGAGATTCGGCAAGCTTTTCAATATTCGTTTGCTTTGACTTTAGATGCTCTTTTAAACTTTTCCATGTCCGATAGTATGTCTTCCCATTCATTGGAGGACATGACAAAATCCAAAATCCACCAGGCCTAAGAACTCGATCGACTTCCATTAAATATGTTCTATCTACCCATTATTTTAAATACTTCAGATTACGGCTTTTCATATTAGAGAATTTGAGAATTTTGGTAAATGGTAATTTAGTATGTTACTCACCATTTTCGCCCAATGGGATTAGATATCGTAAACATTGAGCCATATCAAATAACCTTGCTAGAAAAGGAAGTTTAATTGATCTAAGAACACCAATAATAGACCTAACATCAAATCCGACCTTGTGTTATGATTTCCAATATCCTACAGTAGGTACACCACGCTCCAAAGCAAACTCTAGTTGGGCTTCATGATTGTCTTTTGGCGCAAATGAAAATGCTAAAACATTTCTCTTAAACATGTAAGCACCCCAACTAGCAACCTATGTCAAGATTATGAAATCAATAACAAGAGATATATGACCCGCAAACGATACATGACGTCACTTATTTACTGGATGTAGAAAGACGGGCCAAACGAACTCATTGTTTTACAATCAAACATTGTCGTAACCTAAACACTATGCGTAACATTTAAACTACTGTATCATAGTCTTATATCTATCGCATAAAACCTATAAAAGTCATTGATGCGATTTACAAACTCAAAATCAAAAACCTTTCTAATATTGCATCATAGTCCTATATATAGTGCATCACACCTATAAAGTGCATTAGTATTTCATAATAACCAAATCACACATACAACCCAATTCTACTATACCAAAACAATTAAAGAATAAAAGCTGGTGTATCTCACTGTAAACTCTTAGTGCATCAGATGTATAAAACCATATTATGAAATTTTATCATACATCTTGTGTGCACATTTACTAAACATTGTATTAATTTTTTATTTTTTATTTTTTTTCAGATTTAAACACTTTATATATAACATAATTAGATCAATAACAACACAAAAATTAAGAGAGAGGAAAAACGTTATCTAACCAAGGGTAAATATGTATATTTTAGGATGATACCTATGTTCATGTGGTAACTATTTCCGTATGTCATTTGATTGTAAATAAATTAAATTGTTGGATACTAGTCGTTGAAATGTGCGTATACCTTCCTAGTGTTCATAAAGTTTAAAAGTATTTAGTATGTAAGGAAACAAAATGACGTACGCGTATAATAGTAGTATACTAGTAAATAGAACATGAATAAAATTACGTTACTATAATAACCTATTTTCTTAAAAGAAGAAAAGAAAAGAACCTAAAGTTGGTAAAGCAAAGATTTGTTGGTCTCCACTCACCTTTCTGACTTTCTGAAATCATGAGCACCAAAGAGGAGAAAAGGTCTAATCCATACCCACACAAGATATGACCAATAGCTACCATGGACAAAAACAAACCCCGTCATCAACCACGACGCAAATACCTTTAACGTACTAGAACAAGAATAAGTTCCACCTTACTTGAATCATGTGGCCATGGTCAAGTGATGTCATTAAAACCATAAACAACCATCTGTAATTCCATAAACATTGATGTCGTACATTGTACGGATTACATGCAATTTTTGTCTCCCTTGATTAATGTTTGAAACAAGACCGCTAACAAAGACAAGTTTTTAACACATTAATGTACCTGAACAATTTTGTATAAAGCTTTCAAGCAACTTTGTTCAGGAACCGAATGAACTTGACAAATTCCGAGTTATATTCGGCGTACAAATGCTCATGCTTGGTGTGTGTAGCTTTCGTTTAATTTGTAGCTTGCTACACAAGAAGACTAGTACTCGCAAACCTACATGCTATATAATGTTTAAAGAACTTTCTTGTTTAGTACTCGCATACCCACAAAATTCTTGTTTAGTTTTGCAATGTACAAAGTTTAAAGAACTTTCTCTTCAAAGTTAAAAAAATATAAAATTCTGTTACCAAAGTTAGCAGAAAAGTATAGATTACAACCGCGACGAATAATACTTAAGTCTATAATTAACTTAACGTCATGCATATAGAAGCTTTACTTTGCGTCCTATTTGGTTTAAATGGATCTCATACTCTCATATCAAAAGTACATTCTTGTGACAACGCATTGTAATCTTTCTTTTAAAAGGTTTATAAACTTGTAAAATCATCAATGTATAAAGCTTCTGATTTTATAAATCTTATTGCATTATATATAAACTTTTTAAAGGTTATAAAATGCTTAAAAATTACACATGCGTTAAATTATAAAAATGTCTAAGATTTGATGCCTCTTCATTTCACATAAACATGAAATGTTAACTCGCTATAATTAAAACAAATTATAAACCAGCCTTCTCATGTGTTTTAAACATTTTCTTGAAACTTTCACCGCGGATGCTTTTAGTATAGCATTTTACCAGTTCATTAATTTTATAATTTATAAGTCGTTAGAGAAAAAAAAAACACATAATAATGATTGAGCTTCACTGCCCAAAATACAACATGAAATAGTACCAGGGGTGATTTAAGGGTAAAGCTACTAAAGCAATCGCTTTAGGCCCTCGAATTTTAAAGGCCCCGATTTTATAAAATGTTGTTATATATAAAGTCGTCACATATATTCTTTAGGCCTAAAGATTATTAGATACTAAATTCATCATTTTAGTTAGACGTTATATTAATCCAGTGACTTTTATTAAAAACATAGCAAATAATCGAAAAAAGCCTCATTTGTGAACTTTTGCTTTAGGCCTCGATAAGGCTTGAGCCGCCTCTGATTGTACCTGATGTGTATTTTTAAGAAAATTCACGATAAACAACACATAAATTAAGATACCAGAATTTGAAACCAATCCAACAAGACAAACACTGTGTATAGATAAGAATTAATCCCAAAGCTTGAACCTAAGCCAAGTATTTTACACCATGTGTTGTTTGTGGAGAATGACACCCACATACATGGAATATGAACCCTAAATGCTAGACAATTGGAACTTCTGTCAATGATATCTTTTCGATCAATGTTTTGCTATTTTTGAATAGAAGCATAAATTCCTTACTTACTAAATTGATACATCATACATAAAGAAGTTCTACCATGCATTTTGATCAGAATTCGATCATATACCAAATGTATGAAATTGATGTGCCTTACGACTCTGGATCTGTACTAATTACCGAAATGTATGCATCTTTATAACATTCTCTTTCGGACACAAAACTAGTAATTACATGACTTATCACAAGCCGGGACGGATCAAAATTAGAAATGATCAGGTGCATTTACGGAAAATAAATAACATCACACTAACATATTTTGAGGATCATGTGCATTTCCGAAAATTTTAGATATTTTACAAGAATTATTAACATTACGTCGTAAAAATTCATGGATGCTCCAGGACTCTCCAAAAACCACCCTAGTTCCGTCATTGATCTCAAGTACATGTACATATATATTTGGTTTAATGCAAAGCCTATTTTAATATATAGACAATGTTACTATATTTTAATACTATGAAACAAATATTATTATCTTTATTCATAATTTCATAAGGTTTTGATTGGTATATGTGACAAAAAGGATTATAATTTGGATAAGATTGATGAGAGTGAAGGGCCCATGCAAAATATGCAAATCAACCAGAGCGTTTTATGTTCCAAGTGCTATTTGCAATATATTCTTTATAGATCCCAACATATAAAATTATAAAATTGTGGTTCATAGTTAATGTTGGTTATGTTATATCACTATATCTGGTTTAAGTTGTTATGCAGAGCTAATAACTTATTAAAGCATCATACTTGTAACAAATGTTAGTTTGGCGTAGCGAACAAAAAAAATATTCTTACAGGCATTAAACTGGCATTTTGTCTTCCTTTAAAATATTATGAAGATTTTACCCTTAAATTACATAAACGGTCCCGTGGGTTTGCAAAATTGCATCCATCGTCCCTAGCTAAATTAAATTCAAAATAGTCCATGTCATTTGAAATAATTGCGTCCATGGTCCATTTTTTTTCAAAATTTTTGTTCCATTTAACCATTTTATCTTTTGTCATAATCGATATAATTTTTGCTATCCACACATATATGAATTTAGGTAAATGGGGCATGACTATTGTCAAGCACAACATTAGGACATGAGCATTAGTTTTCAAAATATCATCCATACAGACATAACTAATACATGTATAACATAAAGGTTTTACAATCTCAATACACCTGATTGTTGTTAACCTATATACTCTGCATATAACCGACGCCATTCAAAAAGCTTAACCATGCTTATCCGTTCGCCCATCCTCACTGATAAACGCACCTGGAACCAAAGAATGATTAATATCTGAATACATGAGCAACAATTATAGAGTTAGATAATTATAAAAATCAGGAAGGTTTACGACTGCTTAGAAAGATCCATTCATCATGGCGGGAAGGTCACTAAAGCTCCAAAGATCGACTTCATTTCCACCGGCTTGATTTGCATCTCCATTCAAGAAGGCTTCAACTGAAGAAGTATCAGCAGCCCATTTGCCCCATGGGCGCTGAAGAAGTATCAACTCTAGAGCACAATATACAGCTAATTAGATTTCTCTTTTTTACATTAGATCTACCAAAATTTTAGCGGCAGTATCTGGTTTTGGGAATAGCCATGGGTGCTCACGAGTTCATTCACATTCTTTGACCATACGAGATTGCATACCTGCCATTGTAACAACACAAGGAGTTAGCAGTCTATTTACCAAATGACCCAAGATCTATATCAGGCATTTTCAGTGATTGTTTTGTATGATGGTAATGGATAACTTTCGCTAGAATTTCATCAAAAAGGAAACGCATCAACCAATTTGGAACATCCCGAATTTGATATTTGTTGCAATGTTCAAGGAACCAAAAAGGTAATGTACAACAAAATAGAACTAGGATTCACAAGAAACATGTTTGGCAATTTCCAATATTTACAAATGATCCACAGTAGGGATATTCATTTATACATGCTTTTACACTGTGTTCTCGACTTTAAGGATTGGAAAAGGAAGGGATGAGATCGGTAAATTTACAAAAGGTTTTTTACAGAGGGAGTGGAGACTACAACAATTATTGAACTTTACTAGCATATCATCAATTATTAGTTCACTTCTGATCCAATAAGCATAATCATGATTTACACATTAAGGAAATGTAAAGTACAAGAATGTTACCTGGCTATGGGTATCCATGCAGCTTAGGTGAGAGTTAGTGGTTGTGTTCCAAAATCGTATACATCGATCTGCAGTACCTCCATCGGATGCCAAGAGTTCATGAACATGTGGAGACCACGCAATTGATTTCACAGCAGCCGTATGCTCACAATATTTTAGGACAGGTTGTGTCGAATGTTGGTTCCAAACAAAAAGCTGCACAAAATCGAAAAATATGTCATTAATTACTCACCCAAAATATATAATAGGAGATATGTATATCAATTACTTACCCTGTTATCATTTCCACCAGATACTAATTCGCGATTATCATATGACCATTTGAGTCCACATACCTACAATTTACGTGTCAATAATTGTGATGATGTTATAAGAAAGAAATCATAGTGTTAACAAAATTCTATAGTAACAAATAAAAGATTTACATGATGTAAAAATAGCTTACCTCTGATTTATGACCGCTTAATTTACTCACCCTCACCCACCACCACCGAACTGATTGCCACCCGCTAGACCCTCATCGATAAGCTGATTCACCAGTAGTTCTGCAAAGTAAAAAAGGAAAGTCAGTACACAGTCATCCTTATATGTAACTAGATATAAGAAAGAATGCAAATTTAAATTTACCGGTCCAAAAGCCGCAAAGTAGAATCCAGGAAGCTTGCTAATACACAGTTGCCGTACAGTCAAATGTAGACTATTCTCACATACCTACCCATTCGAATGTCAAATGTGTGTACAGTTCCATCAACACTCCTAACAATGATTTCCGTTTTTGTTAAACAAACAGACATGACACTGTCCATGAAGGTGTCGATGATCTGCAATCAAAGATATAAACAAGATAAATTATTATGTGTTAACCCCATAGGCAGCTTGTTCTGAAGGTGTACTCTCAAAATTTCAGAGGCCTAATCTACTCATACAACCAATATGATTCACCACTTCATCTATTTGTGTTCCCTAAATGGTCGATGTTCACTCAGATTTATCTTATTCAGTTCATTTCCACCCCCGTAATCCCATATCAGGACCATCATATAAGTTGAATGATTAAGCTAAGTCATGGCTTGGAAATATCTAGTTGTAAGTACAACGTCATATTGGCGAAATGATTATGTATGTGTGATTGACAATGCTCACAATATCAAATGCACATAGTCGTAGCATCATTATGTAAACAGAGGTTTTCTTTTTCATTTCATCAAACACTTGGCGTGCATTTCGTGTAAACCTCAAGAGCAATGAACTAGACACACTTTTTACCTTACACTTGTATTCACATCACAAATAAATCTAGAGATAATTAGGGATCTAGTGTATACAAAACCATTTGAATCACAACAAATAAATCATATTATGACTTTTATTAATTGTTCATGAATACCTAAAAAACAAATATGAATAAAATGGAACCAATATCGTGGCGGAGATTCAATCAGTGGAGAAGAAATCACCGGATGGGTCAAACTGGGTAGATCCGTGATAATAATAAAAAAATGATTCACAAAAACTATATTGTAACCATAATTATCTAACATCTGTTTAGATAAAATAGATGATTCAAACTAGTTTGACCTGTTAAAGCTCAAACATAGCGCAAATCAAGTCATTTCAAAGTTACTCTAACACGATTCCTATATTTGTGAGATGAAAATGAGTGGGTGAGATAAGTATTCCCATACCTAGGATGGGTCCGTCCAAGATCTCCATGAACAAATTCCTTGATGTAAGTTCCAGCCTGTCAAAGATAATCGGAATAATTAGTGGCATAGCATCACAAACTCATAAAAATAGTCAACTAGGCATCCCACATTATAGTGATGATCCATCAACTGTAATCTGCATATTGGTAAAATGAGGTGATAAACAAGTTGAAGAGGAAAAGCAATTGTTCGGTGTTAAAATGAGCTAAAAACCCTAATTGAGTTATTTATATACTTGGACAATAGATGCAATTTTTATGAATTTAAGGGTAAAATGGTCATCACAATTTATTTTTACTTAAAGGAAGACAAAAATCTGAAGTTTAATTTCTAGAAGAGCTATTTTTTTTGTTCGCTACGTCGAACTGACATTTGTAACAAGTATGATACTTTAATAGGTTATTAGCCCTTTTATGCTGGTCTCAAAGCAAAGGATAGATATGTAAAATCTAGTCATGTATCCAGTTTATATCTATAACTCTTTGTTCTCATACATGGTCATATATTTGCATAATACCCGCACCGGCGGGCAGCGGTTCTTAGTAGTAGACAATTAACGATATGCGATATTATGGCAAGTGTTTTGTTTAACATTCAAAATAGAACGTGAAAAGATCAAAATGTAATTGCAAACGGTTATAACATCCGATAATTCAACCATAAAAAAAATTAACATTGTTTGACATTCACAAATGGTATGAGAGTATATGGTATGATAGTTTTTTTTAAAAACAATAAATACTTTCCAAAATTACCATGCAAACTAATAGAAATCAAGTTTGACATTCAAGAATGACAGTTTTATTTGCAAACCATAAATATTTTTCAAAGTTACCATGCAAATAACATTTTCTACTTTTCACATTTCACTTTTTTAATTCTTGACTTATTGATTATTTTTATATTTTATGTATATATGTAGTATAGATAAACTTCACTTTTAAACGCCATTACAAAAAAGATGAATAATTAGGTATTGGATCTTTTACACATTACGACATTATTAAACAAAATACTACACATATCTAGGTAAACATGCTATTGTATCTACCATATGCAGCTACATGCATGAATTATTGCAAATTTGTTGGAATTGCATTAGAATGTTGATCAACCTGTATATCCAGTAATAATAAATTCAACGGACATAATCATGACTAAATTTTGATCACAAATTTGTTGACACTCATATCTATTGTCGGTAATGCATACACTCATATCTATTGTCGGTAATGCAAATGAAACGTTACATCGTCCCTAATCACTTTAATAATATTGAATTATAGCAATACTACTTTTAGACCTTGCATATAAACGCGGGTTTTACTCATAATAATTTCTTATATATGATTACTTAGGGGCTGTTTGATAAAACTTGATGATTTAGCACTGAATCATTTACAACTATGAATGAATCAACTGCTCTGTATGAATTTGTTTCTGAATGAAAACATGTTGTTTGATAAGTATTCTGAATGAACAAACTGAACAACGTAAATTACTTTTTTAACCTTGCATATTTTATGAACGAAATGATACGTTATTAATATTTTCGTTTGACATATTATATGATCTAAAGAAATATTTATGATTAATCAAATATAAGTACACACCATTTTTCGATATCAAAAATATTTTAGGTTCTTCACTTTTTTTTTTGTTCGTTTTAAAATAGTTTTATATAATTATTGATTTCACAATTTTGGAGCAAAGCATTAGATATTCACACTACTAATTTAATTGGCATAAAGCACATGATAAATAAAAAATATGAGAAAATGATACTCCAATAGATAAAGAAAAATGAGATACTACGTGGATGGAAACAACTCTAAACATATAGGTTGCATCGTTTTACAAAAAGAAAAAGAAAAAAAAATATGTGTAGTATAGGTAGTGTTGTCATATGTGAATGCTGAATGGGTAGCCACGTACCTCCAAGCATAATGATACAGTACCAAATAGAATCTTTAAGAGGCTCGCTATAATTTTATCAAACATGCCAATCTCTGACCGATTCAAAGATAGCTTCTGAATTACTTCATGCAGCACCTATCAAACACCCCCTTAAACTCTAACGAGAAAGATATTGATAACTTATCATGAGTAGTTGTGTTATACGGAGTAATTCGATATGAATGTTGTTTTTTAACATGTTAGGGGGGTGGCAACACATGCGGTTTGGGTGAGGTTTCATGCGGCATCGAGAGGCATTCCATTGCCACCCATGCGGCATTGTTCGGCACGGCATGGATCACGGCAAAGATTGCCGAAGCGGTATGAAGGAGATGAAGGTTTGATTAAGTCGAATATCACATAAGTATGGGCTTGTGACCATTTCATGCATACCGTATAAATCACTTGAGTTTAGTATCAACTATCAAGACCATTTCAAACTTCAAATCCAGCAAATGTCTCAAAAGAGTTCTCGAAGCTGAAATTATCATCAGTAAAAGAGTTCAAAAACTTAACATGACATTACTTTTCTCTTAGCTTTGACTTATGTACTCTACCTTTAATCTTTATCTTTAGTATATATACAAAAAATAAAAATAAAAAATGAGTGAGGTATGGAATGACCATTGCCACTAAAAAACTATGGTGAGGTATGAGATTAGGTGAAATGAAATTATTGGTGGATTGTGAGGTATGGTGAGGTATGACTCAAAACCATTGCCACCCATCTTATAAGCATATGTTACAATTTTTAAATAGTAACCTTTTAAATACAATGTTTTACAAGAGTCTCACAAATTCATTTGCATACAATAGTTACTTACGCTTTCATTTTAATATCTAAGATCTCGTGCATATACGAAGTTTGACGATTACGATTAATTTAATTTAATAATGATGACAATCACAATAAATGATTTATATATATATATGAAGAGAGTTATTTTACATACCAAACTTTTCTCACATACCAAGGGACTCATCTCCACCATCCATCTAAAAAGAAAATCAATGGATGAGATTTAAAAGCATTTTATTATTTCACCCATTTTTATAATTTAAATATCTCTTAAACCGTTTATCATTAAGCGAAAATATTTACAACGTCGCGACGAGCATTTAATTATCTTTCTATAGACGGGCACTTTGATATACTTTCGAAAAAGAAAAAAATTCATTTTTAGCGTTTTTCGTCTTTTTTTCGTTTATTTCACGTTCTTGAAATTTTCATGAAAAAAATCATATATGAAAAACAAAATTAAATATCGTGTGATATTAGTGTTAAAATCATATATGATATGTAATATCACATGTGATATCATATGTGATTTTACACTAATATCACATATGATATTACATATCATATATGATTTTACACTAATATCATATTAGTGTTATATCATATATGATTTTTCAAAAATTTGATAACGTAAAAAGCGAAAAACTTTAAAAAAAGCGTGAAAAATACAAAAAAAATTTTTGTGAAAGTATATCAAAGTGCCTATCATATAAAGATAATTAAATCTGTCGCATGATATTTTTTTTCCGCTTAACGATTAACAGTTTGAAAGATATTAATATTTGAAAAAAATGATGAAAGTTGGTTTTTTATATTGTTGAGATTAATCTCATCCATTAGATCAAATAAAAATGGAGGGTGTAGATTGATCCCTTAGTATGTAAATAATCTTTTGTCCTCAAATGATCTTATATCTATATATATATATATATATATATATATATATATATATAGGGATATCTTGGCTACAATTTGATTTTGTAGCCAACTAGCCTACAATCCTTCACAAAAATACACTGAAATTAATCAGGGGCCCACAAAAAAGTCAGGGACCCACAGGTTTAAGACAATATTGTAGCCAATTAGCTACAAAAATTGTATAATATATTCCCATATATATATATATATATATATATGTATATATATATATATATATGATAAAGTTAAAATAAAAAGACAAATATCCGTAAAAAGAATAATTTTTTTTTAATTCTCCAAAAATTTCAAAAAAAATCCACATGATTTGGTATGTTGGTGCATAAAACTTTTGTGAAAACTTTTTTTATGATTTTGAGTTTTGATACGTTTTTTAATGCACAAAAAGCAATTTTGATGCGCAAACAAATTTGATGCACAAAATTTTCAACTTATTTTAGTTAGATGCGCAATGTTATTTTGATGAAAAAGTCAAAATAAGTTGGGTGCAAAAACCAATTTTTGATGCACAAAAAAAGGATTTAATACGCAAACGTATTTTTCATAAATTTTTTTCGGAAAAAATATTCACTTTTAGAAAAAAGTTTTTCACAACTTTTTCATGCACCATCATAACCGATCTTGTGGAATTTTTCGAAAACTTTTTTTGAAAAAAAAATATTTTTATCTTTTTACGGATATTTGTCTTTTTATTTGATCTTTATATATATATATATATATATATATATATATATATATATATATATATATATATATATATATATATATATATATATATATATATATATATATATATATTGTATGGAGTATTTGCTAAATTCATAAGCTCAATAAAAAAATATGAAAACCGAGAAATTTCCATTTCAGTCAATGTTAGATATTTTTCAAAAGCTTTATGCTTAACCGTAAATGTGAATTACAATCAGAATGTAATGTTATTTTACGTTTATCTCTTGAAGTTTTATAAATCAGCCTAATTTATTTTTTATTTTTTATATTTTTTAAATATTAAAATTTGAACATATGTCTTTATGCATTTCCTCTCTTTTATTTTTATTAAAAAAAATGAGCTAAATTTTGACTAATTCAGAAGTAAATTTGACTTTTATTGACTCTTGATTGTAAATATGAATTACAATCAGAATGTAATGTTATTTTACGTTTAACTCTTGAAGTTTTATTAATCACTCTATTTTATTATTTTTTTATTAAATATTACAATTTAAACATGTGTTTTTATGCGTTTCTTCTCTTCTATTTTATTAAAAAAAAAATGAGCTAAATTTTGACTAGTTCAAAGGTAAAATTGACTTTTATTGACTACTCATCTTGCTCTATTTTGCCATGGAGCAAAATCGAGTTTTCATACTAGTCAAAATTTATTTTCCACATAGATTTTTTTGCCGAAACTTCAAACTTATGTTTTCCTCTTATATTTAAAAGATGAAAATAAATGATAAAATGTATGTGCAAGGCTAAAACTAGAGCTTCTATGAAACCTTAACTTTTAGGATTAATGCCTAAAAAATACTTAGGGGGCGTTTGGTTGGGGTAATTTGAAATTCTGGAATTTTAAATTCTAGAAAATTTAAATTCTTGAGAATTTAAAATTCCGGAATTTAAAATACCTTCGCATGTTTGGTTGACAAAAATTTATAAATATTTTTTTTTATTTTTTTCAATATAAATTTATTAAATATTCTACTTAAAAGTTTATAAAAAAAATTATAAAAAAAAAAGTTTATAAAAATTTTATAAAAAAATTTTATAAAAAATTTATAAAAAAAAGTTTATAAATAATTTATGAAAAAAGTTTGTAAAAAATTTATAAAAAAAGTTTATAAAAATTTTATAAGAAATTTATAAAAAAAAATTATAAAAAAAAAGTTTATAAAAATTTATAAAAAAAATTTATAAGAAATTTATAAAAAAAATTATAAAAAAAAGTTTATAAAAATTTATAAAAAAAATTTATAAGAAATTTATAAAAAAATTATAAAAAAAAAGTTTATAAAAAATTTATAAAAAAAGTTTATAAAAAATTTATAAAAAAAGTTTATAAAAAATTTATAAATATTTTATTTAAAAGTTTATAAAAACAATAAGAAAAAATTTTATAAATTTTTTTCAAGTAAATTAAAATTTCTCACTTTTTGGAGGCATTTTTATTCTCTCCATTTTGGCAATTTGGGGAATTGTAAATTACTTCAAATGCCTAAATTTAAGTTACCAAACGGGACATTTGAAGGGAATTAAAATGCAAATGCCCCCAATATCCTCCAAATTGCCCCAACCAAACACGCCCTTACGGTAGTGATAATTTCGAATTAAAATATGAAAATACTCTTTTTCTTGACATAAATAGGTAATCAACTTTTTGTTGTTGTCTTTTTTTTTTTTTTGAACATCAAAAGGGCCGAAGCCCGCAAAAACTATATCATATCACTCCTCGCAACGGAGGTAATTACATCTGGAAAATGAACATCCCAAAGAAAGTTTACATGAGATCTAAAACCTATTTTAGCGACATGATGAGCCGCTAAATTACATTCACGCCTAACCCATAAGAAAGAAATAGAAAGTTGGGATGCCCATATTCTAATGTCTGCCACAATAGCGTATAAAGACCAAGGAGGATCACCTTCTGAACAAGCAAGAGAAATAGCAACCTGACAATCCGACTCAACTATTGCATTATGCCAGCCATAAGTAAGAGCTAGACGAAAAGCATTTCGAATGGCTAAGAGTTCAGAGTGGATTAGAGGTAAAAATTATTTCACTAGAGCATAAAATAATAGATCCTGCAGAGTCTCGCACAATGATACCAAGATGCTCGGTGATATGTAGGATGCATCACAATTGAGCTTCACACGATTACATTGGGGGGGTTCTATCGAAGTGAACTCTCTTGAGATTCATGACGATCAACCGAGACACTAGATACTGGTATCAATGACGGAAACACCGAACTGAAATCACCGGAAATACAAGTCAACCTTGACATTGTGCAAGAAGGACAAGGCCTGATATCATTAAAACCCTGCCATGCAATATTAGCCAAAGAGGTGTGGAAATTTTTACGCTCCTGGTTAGAAGGCATCAAATCTAGTAGATGTTGGACTCACAAACAATAGGGCCACTTATGTTGTCTAAACGAGACGAGATATGATCCAAACCACACCCCTTTTGTTCAAGAACACTCGAACAACATATGCTCACTCGTTTCAATCTCATTGTAACAAATAGGACATATGGGTAAGCAATTACCTCCTCTCCGTGAAAGATTCTCGTAAGTAGCAAGGGCATTTGAACAAGCTTTCCACCAGAAAATTTTGATTTTTGGAAAAGTCTTCATCTTCCAAACTTGTTTCCAGTAGCTCTTGTTTGATGCTGATGACGAAGAGGCCTCATGATCTGAGTTAACTTCACGTTGAAGTAACGCTTGGTGATAACCTGATTTAACTGTATAGTTCCCATTAGATTCATAATGCCAAACAAGTTTATCTAATGATGAAGAATAAGATATAGGAATCTGAGAAATTAACTTAACTTCTTCTGGATGCACACAAAGCTGAAGTTTTGACAAATTCCACTCACCATTTGTAATAAAATCTGAGACCAAGGCATTGGATGCAAAAGGACCACGAGGTTTTCGAATGTAAAAGTCTTCTGGGTATGGGACCCATTTTTGCTTCCAAAACTGAATATTTGAACCATTGCCAGCTTTGCCAAAGCCATGATGGGTGTGAACCCTGAGTAGTCAAGTTAGAAAGTTGGAGCTCGGAAAATAGATTCCTTTTAAAGCACGACTCCAAAAAGAAGATGGATTTATAATAAGCCGCCACCCCTGTTTAGCAAGAAGAGCTAAATTAAAACATGAAAGATCTCAAAAACCAAGGCCACCACAATCTTTAGAGCGAGAAATATGGCCCCAGCTCAGCCAATGGATATGTCGTTCGTGAGCATCCCCACTCCAGAAAAACCGTTTAATGTGGACTAAAAGCTTTTGAATAAAACCCTTAGGCAACATATAACATTGCATAGCATATGACGGGATTGCTTGAATCACAACTTTTATCAGAACCTCGCGCTCGACTTGAGAAAGAAATTTGTGTTTCCATCCTTGCATTTTATGTAGGACCTTTTCTAATATAAAATAGAATAATTCTCCTTTATTTCGACCATGTATAGATGGCAGGCCAAGATAACGCGAGCAACGCCCAATCAACTTAACACCAAGACAATTACAAAACTCTTTTTTCACATCAGATGGGGTGTTTGGAGAAAACATCAATTCTGACTTACTAAAATTAATGCATTGCCCGGATGCTCCACAAGAACGATTAATAAGCTCCAAAGAAATAATCACACTCGGATTTATTTGCTTTTAGGAAGAATAAAGAGTCATCGGCGAAAAAGATATGAGATATGACCGGACAATTTCTAGACATTTTTATACCTGTAAGCAAAGATTGATGCATGGCCTTGTTTACCATTTGTGATAAGACATCAGAAACAATGATAAACAAGAATGGTGACAAGGGATCTCCTTGACGTATTCCCCTTGAAGGCTTAACTGAACCAATGGACTCCCCATTAATCAAAAAGTCCATTTCAAAAAAAGATAAACACGCTAAAACCCATCTACACCAATGAAGGACTTTTCATCAAATATTTAATGATTATCCGTTAAGTTTCATGTTTCATGACCACCATCGTCGTTGCCGCCACCACTACCCCACCTACCACCACTACAACCAATCACCGCCGCCACCACCAACCCCACTCACAACAACTTATCATCGCCGCCACCACCAACCCCACCCACCGCCACCACCACCAACTGCCGTCGCCACCATCAACCCCATTCATCATCGTTTTCACCCCAACGCCACGCGCCACTTCCGTCGCCACCATTGTCACCTTATAACCATCGCCATCATAGTGGGGGATGACGGTGGTGGTGGGGTTAGTGGTGGCGGCGGTGATTAGCGGTGGTGATGACCGGTGACATGAAATGTGAAACTTAATGAATGTTTTTAAATACTTAACAAAAAGCTCGAAATTGGTAGATAAAAAAAGGATCGACTACCTTATATGTCAAAATAATTGTTGATATTTTATTAAAAATTACCTTAAGTTTGACTTTTTTTATGTCATTTGCCCTAACTTTTATGGAGGTAATTTGCACACTCCATAAAATGATTGAGACACTCCAATTAATTGTGTTTGGACATTTATGCCCTCATATGGGTGAAAGTGTAAAGGTAACTGTGAGGGTATGAATGTCCAAACACAACTAATTGGAGTGTCTCAATCATTTGATTGAGTGTGCAAATCATCTCCCTAACTGTTTTGATAAGTTTTGTACAAACAAAAACCTTACATGGGCATTTCAGAAGAGTTTGAATTAAAAAAATATTACTCCCTCCGTCCACATTAAGTGTTCACTATAAATTTTTTAAGTCTTTTTTCAACTTTGATTTAATTTATTTTTGTTCGTGTTATATACTACTTGATGCAGGATATATAAATGGATTAAGTTTTTAAATGTATATTCATTTGTATAATTTTCATTAAATTATTATATAACACAAACAAATATATTTAAAGTTAAAGTTGAAGAAAAAAGATCTTAAAAGGTCGTAGTAGACACTTAATATAGGACAGAGGTAATATTATCTTTTATATAAGTTTTGCCACAATAAATGTGCTCCTATATTTTTAGGGGCAACTGCATATATACCCACTAAAACTTGCATATTTGCAAATATACCCAAAACATGCTTTACTTGCATTGTGCATCATGCATTGAAAACTTGTATTTTGAGAAAATATGCAAGTTTTTAAGTTTTAGTGGGTATATATGCAATTCTCCCATATTTTTATGGATAATAATTTTCTTAAGCAAGTGTTATATATAGCCCTTTAACCGTAGCAGCATTACATCTTCTTTGAAATCCCGGTGATCTCTTGCCCTTCTTGTAATGGTAATGTATTATCTAATCCTCACATCTTCTTTGAGCGTGATATTGCAATTGATGTTTGGAGACTTGTCCGAGTTTGGTGTGATAACTCCTTCCCTTTCTTCATGTCTAATGAGCATCAGAAGGATTGGTTGATCTCGTGGCATGTTTCTAAAGAGAAGATTCAACGTTTGTACATCATTATTGCGTCTTCTTTGTGGTGGATTTGGCGGTTCCGTAATAGCGTCACTTTTAGATCTCATCCTATGAGAAAAAGTGACATCTTTGATAATAGTTGTATGTATTCGTTTTCTTGGCTTAAATTTTGGGGTAATAAGATTTGTAGTTGGACCGATTGGTTAAAATCTCTTATGTCATTAGCTAGCTTTAGGGGTGTTTGCGGGGCAGTTCGGTTCGGTTAGTTGAAAGATTTAAACTATCCATCGCGGGCGGGTAATTAATTTTACTACCCGAAACCGAACCGTACTACGCGGGTAACCGGACAAGCGGGTACCCGAAATGATCGGTTACCCGCGCTTCGGGTCACGGTTAACCATTTTATACGTTTAATCGAGTTTAGCCGCATAAACAATAACATGTTCTACAACATAAAACGTCATTTTAGTAAAATTAAATGACATTTATAAGAGAATAGTCATATAAAAGTTATCCCGTTAGTATAATTGCATTCAATATCCATACATAATCAATTAACTAAATAATAGTCGACGTTTTTAGATTACGATCAAATTTATCAACTTTCACACATAAATGTTTAGAAATGTTTGCATCAGGAGGAAAAAAAGAGTTATACAATAAAATTAGTGCAATAATATAATTAATGCTTGTACAATTATTTGAATATTTAGTTAAAAAAACCTTCATGTATTAAGCACGGTTTGGTTCGGTTAACCGCGGATATCAAAAAATAAATACCGAAACCGAACCGTGAGAAGCGGGTTTTTTTGTTTCGGTTTTTTTTTCGGTTTGAGGTTTTTCGTTTCGATTAAACGGTTCGGTTAAACTTTGGTTTTTCTCGGATTTTTTGAACACCCCTAGCTAGCTTCTTGCTAATTTTGTTTTAATAATATATGTTTGTTCAAAAAAAATTGTAGCAGCATTACAAATTTGATAAACGTTTTACGAAAACTCAAAAATAATGTTGTGTTTAGTAAAATAACAAATCAACCCCAAAAAGCCTTTAAAATATACACCTTTTGCTACTTCACGTCACTTTCCTAATAACTGTCAAAACTTTCTAATGAAAAAACGTATTACCAGTATTAACACAACTTTATGTATTTAATTATTGTCCATAAAAATGGTAGTTTTCACTATAAAATCAACTTCACCAACTTTATCAAATAGTTATCTATACTACTTTATAATGCATTTAGGCCTTTTAAAATTAGAAGGCTTAAAAATTCAAACTTTTTTACTTGCTTATTATGGAAAGAGTTTTTCTAACCAAAAACTAAGATAAGGAGCTCCAATCATGAGATGACATGTGTCATTTTTAACAAACTCTAGTTCCTAACTTATAACAAACTCCTAACCTAACTCCTAACCACTAAAAATTAAGATAAAGAGCTCCAATTATAAAATAACATGTGTCATTTCTCAACTAAAAATTCATCTTTATTTTTAAATTAAAATATCTTTTATCTACTTATTTTTTTATAATTCAATTTCACCGTATTTTCTAAAATTTTATGCTCTTTAATTCAACATCCATTTTGATATATTTTTATGAGTTTTAGTTTTTATATTTTTAATGGGTTTATTTTATTTTAATTCAAATTTTTACAACTTTAACCTTTATTTCATTTATTTCAATCAATATGTCAAAATCATATACTTTTGGGGTAGTGTTTGACGCGTAAGAGATTGCGAGGTATTTCTATATGCGGGAATAATGATGTCGCGGGAAAGCTACGGGAAATTTACGGGTAACCCAAACAAACACTTACAACTAACACATATACATTCGAAGTGTTGTGAAACGAATTCACTAAACGGGTAAGCAAACACATATAACTATACTTATCGCCGCCGCTGTGCGCGGGTACCCGGCTAGTAAAACTTAAAGCTCTCTTTCAAACTCCATCCCTCATAAACTATAGCTCTTATAAGCTCCCAGTTTCACCTATGTCTATTTTTTTTCCCTTATACAGATCGGAAAATGCACAAAAGTTATTAGGAACAGATTTTCCAAAAGTGGAGGATGTGTGTAGAATTGAAGTAATGATGTCCCCACCGAACAATATCAAAACGGGCCATTCCTTTTACCAGTTTTTTGATATTGCAAATCCAACCTCTGCCTATGTTCAAAAAAAAAATCCAACCTCTGCCACCTTTGTCTTCTTCTAATTATTTCCCAAATCCAAACAAAATCACTCCAACATTACATAAAGCCCAAGGCCCAAAAATGCTCACAAAAAAAAAAAAAAATAAATAAATAAATAAATAAATAAATTTCATTAAAAGTTATAGTTTATAAAAAAGGAATTGATACTTACAACACATTTTTTGATTCAGGCACCACCATTTATGCATTACATTATTGTATCACAATACTGTAATGCATAAATGGTGGTGCATGAATCAAAAAATGTGATGTGAGTATCACCTCTCTTATAAAAACTCAAACACAGTTACACCTGACACCTAACAGGCTAACACCTCTTGAAATAATAAGAGATTTAAAGCATAATAAATTGAGAACATTTCCTAAATAACCCAAAAATGAGAGGATAGTTCACTAACTGGCTTAAAAAAAATCAAATTCCTAAAATAAATTAGTGCGACTAACCAACTGTACAACTTCACTAAATTTTTGACACGTTTTCTTTTCTTTAATAATAAAGTAAGAGTGAGGTGTTGGGTCGTATAAGCTATCCTTAAATAACATATTTTTAAAATAAAAATAAACAAAATGACGGGGACGTGACTACTAATACTTGTGCGACTAACGGCTTGTACTAATATTTCTGTACAACCGGTAGATTCAAAAGTACATTTTTACTTTTTTCTCTTTAGTTTTACGTATAATCAATATTGAGCTCGTGTAATATTATATTAACTATATATAATAGAGGAACCATTTTTCCTCCATTAAATGTTATTAAGACATCTCTTAAATTTAAACATATGATATAAACTATTCAAACACAAAAACAACAATTTAAAAAAATACAAATAATAAAGCTAAAGTTACAACATATTTTTCTTCAGCATGCATACTTTGTTCTCCATCTGAAATTTATTTTCTCCACTACTAAATTTATTGCTTTCAAGAAAATATAGAATGGAGAATTCAATAGAGAATATATGATGAAGAATTCTCCATCCTATATTTTCTTTCTTTAGGGTGTGTTTGGTAGGGAGAAATGGAGAGAAATGAATCTAATTTCATTTCTCAAGCATGTTTGTGAAGGGAGAATTTGGAGAGAAATGAGAGAATTAGTACTAATTTCACTTATTTTGTGGAACTGGAGAAATTGATTATTATTATTTTGAATTTTTTTTTTTTAACTATAATTTTGTTAAATTATGGATTTTGTTTTAAAAAAATATATATGTAAAAAATTAGACCAACATTAGATGCTTAAAATCGTTTTTAAATCAATACATTTTAAAAAATAATTTAAAAATATATTTTAAAAAAAATAAGGTTTTTAAATAAATACATTTTAAAAATAATTTTTAAAAAATATTTTTAAAAAAAATAAGTTTTAAAAAAGATTTTTTAAAAAATAAGTTTTTTTAAATAAATACATTTAAAAAAATATTTTTTAAAATAACTTTTAAAGAAATTGCATAATTTTTAAAATAAATTTAAAAAAGATATATTTTTTTAAATAATTTTTTAAATATTTTTTAAATATTTTTAAGAATTGTAATTTAGAAAAATAAAAATATTTTTTTTAAAATCAACAAACAAATATATGTGAGATATGAGAAAATGTTATTTAAATAATTTTTTTTTTTCAAGTCTCTGTTGTTACCATTAGAATTGAACTAAATTCTATTTCTATTCTCTTCTCTGAGATTCTATATTTCATTTCTTTGAAATAAATTTTGGAGTTATACTAATTACTAAGTGTCCTGGTTCTTTATTGGTTGTTATGAAAGCAATAAATAAAATGAATTTTTTCATAAAGAATGAAAAGTTAAAATGCCTTAATCACTAGTAAAATCAATGGGCGATTATAAATTTAATGGGCTAACACATCTATACAACATCTATAAATAATGATAGTTTTCAGATATTTCATCATTCAAAAATACAAGTTCTAAACCTATGTTTATACTTATTTAATATACTAATACATCTATACAACAAATATAATTAATGTTAGCTTTAAAATGCATTCTCATTCAAAGATACAATTAATATATCACAAGGTACAAACCAAACAAGTTACTAATGTGGTCATAATAACCTAGACACATAAATTAGATTGAAGGTATGAAAAATGTGTAGCTTTTGAATACCGTAACTCATATTTTGTTAAGCAATGTCAAAAAAAATAGAATAACTAATATATTTGCACGAACTGATGTATCTATCTTATGTTTACATGTTTTATAATATTGCGACGAATAGTACACAACATTTATTGACTAACAGGTACTTTTCACCTTCAATCGTCACAACTTCTTAATACTACTAACTATCGTTTTTGTATAGTCATTGCATCGCGATCACGGGTATCTACCATATTTATATATGATAGTATGTGATAAAGTTATTCCCTAAAATCCTCGACATGCATAAAATGTGTGTAATTTGTTTATGTGTGTCGGTGTGTGTAATTTGTTAAATATTAATATGAGTTTATTTGTTTAATATTACCCGAGTTTTAATATTTATTACACGTAAAACTAAAAAGAAAGGTAAAAAGGAATTTTGTTTCTAGCATCCGGGTTTTTTTTTTTTTTTTTTTTTTTTTTTAAGCCGTCAATCTCACAAGTTATGAGTAGTCACATCGTCGTCTTTTATTTTATTTTAGGGACAATCATTTATAATGTATCTAACTTGTTACATTTTCCAAAACTTATACGCTATAAATAATGAAAAATGTGACAAGTTAGATATACTTATAAATGGAAAATGTGACGAGCTAGATACATATAAATGAAAAATATGACAAGTTAGATACATATAAATGAAAAGATTTGGCCAAAAAAGATAATGACACGGATGGTAACTTGTTCAATTTCACAAAACCAGTTGTGGAGGTAAAATAATACTCTAAAGTGACGAAATTTGAGAGTTTAGTACTTAAACTTGCACCAAAAAAAATATTTTCTATATATAAATAAAAAGTGTGACAAGTTAGATACATTTATAAATGATTATCTCCTTATTTTATTTTAAAATTTTGGTTTGACTTTTTCATTAAAGTACAAAGTACACGGTCCAATCAATTTAAGAATAACTTACAACACTCACCAACACTTGAACTTTATTAGAGTGAAAGGTATCATGGCTAAGTCATCCCTTTTCATTTGGGCCTCACATGTGTCACATCACTTCAACACACACTCAAAAATATCACTCATTCACAACTAACACAAACCTCTTTACTTGGGCCCCACCCACCCTCATTTTATTTCTTTTTCATATTTTTCAAACACGATAAAATTCATTTCATTTAAATAAAAATACAAAATACAATAGTCAAAATAAAAAAACATACGAAATTTAAAATACATTGCGAAATAAAAAAAATACGAAATTTAAAATAATGTTGTTGTTGCTGATGTAGTTGCCAAACATGCTCAATAATATTTCGTTGAAGTCTTGCGTGTGTTGGTTTATCACGAAGTTCTTTGGTATTCTTCCGTTGTAAATCGCATCACTCAACCCATGTCCGTAATATATTTGCTCGCGGACAAACATAAATATCGTTCATTTCGGATATCGCAAACTTTTGATCTTTCAAAATCATGTTATGCAATATGATGCACGTGTACATGACTCTTCGTAGCTTGTTGATAGTCCAAGCACGCGCCGGTTGGCTTATAATATGCCAACGTCCTTGGAGGACCCCGAAAGCTCTTTCAATGTCTTTGCGAGCACTTTCTTATTTTTGTTTAAATAAGGCATTTTTCTCCGAGTATGCAGTCGAGAATGATTTGACAAAAGCTGACCAAGTTGAGTAAATCCCGTCAGCTAGGTAATACCCGTTTTGAAATGTAACTCCGTTTACTTGAAACGGAACCTTGGGGGCGATGTCATCAAGAAGGTCGTCGAATAACGGTGAATTATTCAAAACAGTTAGATCATTATTCGCACCCGCTACCCCAAAAATGCATGCCAAATCCATAAATCGTATGACGCAACGGCTTCAAGCATAATAGTTGGATATTTTTTATCACCTCTATGAAATTGCCCATGCCACTCAACGGGACAGTTTTTCCATTCCCAGTGCATACAATCAATGCTTCCAAGCATTCCCGGAAACCCGTGGACCGTGTTATGTGCGTTGTATAAATTTTGAATGTCATTCAAATTAGGCTTTCTTAAAAACTCGGGCATAAACAATTCAATTACACACATAGTAAAAAAAATCTAGACAATCGCGTGCCGTGTGTGACCCCATTTGCAAATATTCATCAAATGCATCAGGTGTAGTGTCGTATGCCAATTGGCGTATGGCGGATGTACATTTCATAATAACACTCATACTCATTGCACCCGTAGCATCGGGTCGGACTCTAAAGAAATCAAAATGCGGTGGAAGAGGATCAACAGTTTGAATATGATTTTCAATACCTTGTACTATTTCTAAAAATAGTTTACGGCTCATACGAAATCGACGTCTAAAATAGTAATCCGGATATTTTGGATAATCACCAAAATAGTCGGACATCAGTCGTTCTTCATGAACATCATGCTCACGGTGGATGTAATTACGGGTGCGTGAACTTTCAGCTTCTTGTTCTCGCAACGATAGCCCATAATCTGCAACTTTCATAATCATCTCGATATCTTCTATATCATCAAGATCGGAATCCGTATTTGAATCACTCATGTTTTTATTGCTTAAGATGTAGAGGTTTGAAAGAGAAGCGTGTGAATGATTTTATAAAAATGGGGTATTATTTATAAATGGGGTAAAGTTTTAATTTGAAATTTATTTTTTATTTATTTATTTTTTTCAAAAAGTAACCGTTATCAAACGGTTGATTATCTATTTTTGTTTGTCGTATTCATTTCGTTGGGGTGGCGAATTGCAAAGTGGCGAGCCACCTTGGTATGCTGGCGAGTGCTGGCGAGCCATCCACCTAGGATTGGCGAGTGATTTTCGTTACGATACCCATCACTCTTATTAAAAAAATAACACATGTCACAAATTAGTAGAGTCACACAATCGATCAGTCGTACTGGTTTATTATAAAATTTTTAGTTTTTGGGCTAGAAAGTGAACTACCGTTTCATTTTTTAGTTATTTAAAGAATTTCCTCTAATCAGTATACACAAATTTACGCTCTGTTATTATTTTGAGGAAAATGTGAAAAATACACTTAAACTTGGAAAAATATACATTATATTAACATTATTGGCGCTTATATCTGTAATAAATATAGGGGCATTTACATATATCCTCACATACACACCCATATTTACATATTTCCCCAAACAGTGCTTTAACAGTCTTGTACATCATGCATAAAAAACTTGTGTTTGGAGAAATATGTAAATATAGGTGTGTATGTGGGGATATATGAAATTCCCCCATAAATATAATGGGGAGATAACATTGTTGAAAAATGTACCACATTAAATTACTAAATTGTCTTTAAAACTTATTCATAGGATTTAGACAATTCTATAAAATAATTATGATTCCTTTCTAAACAAATGCATTAGTACACATTTATTTGTCATGATTCATTTTCTAAATTATCTTCATTTATATGTGGAAATAAACATACAAAACAAGAGGGCTTTTAACAAAAAACAAACAAAAATTATGAGAAAAAAGACATAACTACAAAAATTACTCAATTATTTCTCTACGGGTTAAATAATGTGGATAAGTTTTAACAATAATTTAGTGATTTTCGACTTAAATTTTTTAACAATATTACCCTTTCATTACTATTGCTAAGAGTTATTTCAATCGAAAATCTTCACCATCCGTAAAGTTATCGTCAAGCAAAGTGTGCAACCGAAAAAATTGCTCGCCGGAAAATGTATAACAGAAAAACATTTACTCGCAAGAAAATTTAGTTACTTGAGTACCCGCCACGGAATGCGCGAGTACCCGGCTAGCATACACTGATACACACACAAAAAAGCACATCGACACTGTGTGTATTCGGTCCGTGTGTTCATGTTAATAACAATGTCAGCATGATACACCTAAAATTTGGATATAATTTTTTACTATTGTAGGTGAAATACTATAAAGTCGTGATCTTTAAAGTAACATGCAAAGCGATGTGATCATCTATAAGTCGACAAAGCCTTTCAACACAAAAAAAAAATAAAAAAATAAAAAAATAAAAAAATAAAAAAAATAAAAATCTATTAGTCGACAAAAAAAAATGTTTTTTTGTAATTTTTACTTGAAGTTTTTTTTAAGCCTTGGCCAATTTGTACGTTTTATGATATTTACTTTCAGTCTTTGAATTAGGGCAATTTGTAAGTAAGAAAGATGCCAATGCGGGCTACAATACCTAAGAAGATACACAAAAGATAACACACAGTAGATTTTTTTGACAAAAATCACATAAAGTTTTCTTTTGGGATGATGACCAAATAAAAATCAAGATCTACATCTCAATTTCATTAGATTGACCTAAATAAAAATCTCCAAAAAGTTTTCTTGTTGTAAGAACTGGCATATTCCCTCTTTTTTTTCTTTTTCTTTTTCTTTTTTCTTTTTTTTTTCTTTTAATAATATTTGCTTATTTGTTAAACCATGTTAAGATGATATAGTATTAGTCTTGCATGTCTCATCAAACATCTATTATTACTCACATCCCTTTCTTCACTTGTCACTTTACATGCATTAAACAATGATCGTTATTTAATTTCCACAGTTGGTGATTCAAACTGAAGGGGCCAATCAACATAGATGTTCTAAAAATGGTACCTAAGCAAAGATTTACTTTCGAATTTAATAAGAAAGTAATACTACAAACAGGAGAAAAGAACAACCCACATTTGCACGAATGAAAGGAGTTGTCGAACATCAAAGCCTGCTCAAGGAGGCCCCTGGTCAAGCTTCCTACTAACGTGGTCGATTTAAAGAACACATGATAGAAAGCTGCGATCAAAATCATAAAAAAGAAAAGAAAAAGAGAAAAGGACAATAAAGGGAAATGGATGAGATCTAGCATCATAAGTTGGTGAATATCATCTATCATCAATCCAAGTTGGATCCATTTACAGTGAAGCAATAGATAACACAAACCACTTTATCCTACTAATCCACTAGCAGTGCTATCCCAAACAAAACTCAAGCATAATATAATCTCGGTGTTTTAGCATTTGATTTAATGAATAAATATAAGATTCTTAAAAACGGGTTCGGGCTTGATTTCAATTTTTAGACCAGGCTGAGCCCGAACCGAGAACCAAACCAAATATAGGTGGTACGCTTGTTTGGTTTAGTCAGTCCGGACTGATTTTGCACATCACTGCCTTTAATCACTCACACTGACTGGAATCTTTGAACATGCAGACAAATAATTGAGAAACAAAAATGAAATCATTTTGGGGTCAACAGCCACAATATGAACCAATCAGAGATAGATACATACACACCACCATCACCTCTACTTTCACCCCAATTGACTTCTCTTGGTCATTCAGAGGATCAAAAGCCCCTGAAAATCTGGATACCAGTATCTATACTTTCAACCTTTTTCTTGTCCAATTGCTGCAAAAAAACAAACCCCTCATGAATGGCTAAAAAGCTTCCATGAAGAACATGCTCACACTTGCAAAAAGACCCTATGTGTCATCTTTAGCATGGCTGAAACCTAGAGATATTTTCTACTCATTTAGCTAAAAATGGGTCGGTTCAAATGCTTAAAATTATAAAAAAAACTAAACTTCGCTAAAATTAGTCTCAGATGACAATGATTGTCATGCTATGCTAAAATTATAGAAAAAAAAGCTTGTTCACTTGTGCATTTTGTTACAAATATTGCGATTTCTTTCAAAATCTGAGAAGTAATATAGTAAGATCAGTTTATATGCCACAACACGAAGACAAAGAAGGGAGGAACCTATTCTATTTACGCTATGTTAGATGACGTAGTAAAGCTATTTTATAATGAAATGTTTAATAAATGCATATGGCGAACATTTTTCTAGGATAGATAGATTGGGAATTTAAGATATCATCATAATGGAGGTGTACAATGACACCAGAGATGCATACAAAAAGTTTTCAAGGACAATTATACTTGGAGATCTGAAACTATTCTTTGTACAACTGTAGTTTTTACAATGGCGGAAAACCATTAAGCAACCAACCATTATTTTGATTCATAGGGTGCATCAGTTGAAGGAATGCTAATGCTCAAACCTAACTACTGGAGTGGCTCTTCCTTAAAGCATAGGCTCGATATGCTGCCAATGCGATCACAGCTGCAGCAGCTCCAACTGCAAATTTGTAATCAGAACTATGTCAATAAACAAGAATATACTAAAATGGGTAAACTTGGCCCAAATGAGCCAAATTTACAAATTAGGTTGTTAACATGGGCTGTTCATATATATCTTTTGGGTTTGTTTGGGTGGGAAAAGATATATCCAAATGGGCTGCAGCAAAAAATCTTAAGAATTTAGAGTAGAGGCGTTCATCGGTTCGGTTATCGGGTTATTCGCTTTATTTGGTTAAAAAAGAATTTGGGTAAAACCGAATCGAATTAAAACTGTACTTAGTCGAACCGAAAGCTGAATTTAAATTCGGTTTAGTTTTCGGGTTGACCCGAATAACTCAATTTACATGCTTTATATTTTTAAAAATTTTAAATATATAGATTTTAGCCCAAAAAAAATTATTTCATGTTTAAAAAATGTTTTTTTATACTAGGATAAAATTTTAATGGGTTTTTTATGTATATAAATATATAAAAAATATATATATTTATATAAATTCGGTTTTCGGTTTAGATTGCCAAAACCATATCCAAACCGAAGACCGAATATTTACTTCGGTTTGGTCACAAATTCGGTTCGGTTTCGATTTCGGTTTTTGTTCTTGTGGGTATTACCCAAATTCTGAACACCCTATTAGAGGTCAAAACAGGCCAGATAGGCTCACGTTGACGCTCAAAACACTTTGCCCTTTAGTATATTAGTTATTACTAAATTGTTTTAATGATTAGAGGCCCAACCCGTTGAATTAGTTCTTTTTAGACCAAACATGTTGACTCGCTACCCAACCACACCCAACCCTGCCTATTTTGCCGCCTTTATCAAGGACCACCAAAATTTGAGGACGGAAGTGAGGATGCAAAAAGAATAGGTGTGTTATGGGGTGGGGGGTTGTTATTTTGAAGGATTACCGGAAGCAAACATGAGAGATTGGTTAACAAGCCGGCGATATTGCTTCTTGTTTCTTCCATATTGGGTTTCAGGGATACTTAGAGAACAGCGCTCAGCTGCATTTACAATTCTCCAAAAGATATTATTCATATCTCTTCCCTTTACGCTGATACAAATGGGTTCCTCTATTTTCATTTCCTGACAGATCTACAGCAAAAGGTTGCAAGTTGCGGATTAATGTGAGTTTAACTTTCATAGTAATAGATTCAAAAGAGCAATATAAATAGCTTGCACAGTTAATTACCGCTTTCGAATCCCCGATTGCCTCTGGGTAAGATTCCAAGTCATCCTTAGCAGCAATGAAGAGACAAGGCACGCCATAACCAGTATCTTCACCTCGCCTAGCTACATCCATAAGCAGTTCTGATGCTCTTTTCAAGGAATATTCATCCGAACTGTAGAAAGAAACCAACTAGGTATCGTTATCTTATATACACATTACAGCAGTTACTATTAGGTTCCCTCCAGAAGCATTAAGAATATCAGATCTTGTAGGATAAATATGACATTAGCGGAATAGAAGGCCTCAGCCATAATAGACTACTGTTAATGTTAGTGACCAAGAAACTTGCATATAACTTCAACTTAATTAATTTATTACCTGACTAGAATAAGCTATTACAAGTGTGAAACTTATAAAAATGTGTTCTTTTAATTAGAACCTTTTTTAGCAATTGTATGAATAGACACCAATTTAGCATCAAGCTCACCTATCATAAACAAAGATTGCTACATCACAGGCAGCCAAGGACTCCTTACTTGATAGAAACTGCTTGACGTCATCTTCTTGGATTTCATGCAATATAAGAGTCTTCTTAGTTCCCTGTAAAATAGGAGCATATCATGCAAGTCATATGGCCGAAACTGAAAACTTATAAGAGATGTGTAGTATTATTTATACGTAGAAACACTTTTAGGACAAAAAAAAAATAGAAAGTATACGAAAAAAAACACATTTCGTTTCCCTGTTAAGACTCATTTGACACGTTTTGAATAAAAGTTCAAATATGAGTCAAAAACTCAAAATTGCTTGTTAGGCCTTTGCCCTTGCGATGGTGGTACAATTATCTCCTAAAAAGGAATAGGCGGATATACAAGAAATGAAAATTGTTGAGACTTGAGGTGGTTTCTAAAATTATAATACTTTACATAAAACACTCACCCTAAGATGATCAAGAGCATTGACTGTATAACTTTGATTGCTGGTTACAGATGAGTTTTGGAAAGGCCTGCAAAGTAGATTGAAAGCATGCTTCATAAGGTAACACAAAACATTGGCAAAACTTGTAAAAGACAAAAAGTTTTGAAGAAGCACCTTCCAACAAACGAACTTAATAGCGCAGACTTGCCAGCATTTTTGGGTCCAAAAACAAAGCACTGAAACACTTGTCTGTCCGATTGTTGTTTTTTAACATCTAAGGTTCTTTTCCGAGTAACACGGAGTGCTGTTGCAGGATCCTTAGTATATCCCAGGTAAATCAAATAGGCTAAACTTTTTGCTGGATCGAGTAACGTCATTAGGGCCCACTGCAGCCATGAATTTAACGTCAGCAACCCCCGAGTATACACTTGGGCAAAAATATAAACTTTCATAATACAACACATGAAAATATAACCACCATTAAACTCTTCAAGCATGCATCTGACAATGAATTTGATCATGTACATGTAAATCAAAGCAACTCTGTCTTGAAATATGTACTCTAGAAGGTAGTGGGATCATGAATGTCGAATACTGAATGTTGCATGTAAAATGACAATATCCAATGACACGAAAAAGCAAAATCAAGAGCCCAATTTGGCACTTTTCCAGTTATAAATTGTCAACAGTCAATGATGGCATGACCACATGACATGTTCCAGTATGTTGATGGAATTATTACATTATTTACTCTATACTGATCCAAATCTCATATCGCCACAAGTATAACAAACTACCTAATATGTGACACATTTCCTGAAAGCAGCTGTTTTGCACTAATTTACTGATAATAGCAAGAATGAAAAATAAAGCTAACAAACTAGTACCTGAAGTGACGTGTAACTTTGTGTAACTTTTCTATACGATCATATTAAATATAGAAATAACTATTTTAAATTCGTGAATGTAGCATAAAATAAGTCTTTGAATTATAGATTAATATTGCAGCTCTGCTCACTGATTTTATTTAATACACAAATAAGAAACAGAGCTGGGAATATGCACTACTTCGTACTTAATGAAGCATTCCAGTTTAGATGTGTGTATATGTCCAAACAAATTGATGTTCATATAATCAACATCAACAATTACTGTCACTTTCGTGAAACGGATGGTTGAAAACTTAAATGAGAAGACCCAACCAGGACTGCTTCTAGTTTTCACGTGCAGAGAACTTGAACCCCACAGCAGACCAGTAGAGAGATTACAGAATATATATAACAAGGAAAATGCAAAGAAAAGAAAAAGTTGAATATAGTGGAATAAAATAAAGTAACGACTATAGGCGGTGGAATAACCTGAGAGAGAAAACCAGAAAGTCTTATATTCCCTAATTCATTTCTCTCCACACTATTCTGGTAAGGAGCTTCATCCCAAGGACTGAAAGGAGAACATAAATTAAGCATGCATCAAAATTTACAACTATAAAAGCAACAGAAAATAGAGAAGCCATGTAAAAAAAAAACTCATAAGAATACCAAGAAACACAATTGTTCCAATTTGCAATATAACAATTCACATGTGCATTGCAGTCATTCAATCAATCATCTATAGTACAGGATGACGTCCAATTCAATCTGATTGTATATCTATTTCCCCTAGTGAGACATATAGACCTCTCACTTCTAAGATAACGACTGTGGTAACCAATTTATAACATTCAAGCATTCATACAGAAAGAGTAGTGATGCATTATTGTACTTTTTATTAGATCAAAGGACATAGTGGGCTTATAATTACTTAATGTTATAACTCAGAAATAAGCAACAAGGACAAAAGATGGAAAAAATAGTGATCGACTTACTAGTTAGATTACCTTGTTAGCATGTATGTTCTCCTTTTATTTTCCATGGTGATAAGTTTCGCTACAAACTCTATCTAAGGTGGTTGCTAACTCAAACGACGCTAATAGTAAATAATCTTAACTCCCTCAAAACTGATACTAGTGTCCTTTTCAAACCTTGTGATTATGAAAGATTTAAAATGTCTTGAAAGAGGAAGTACGATTGAATGGGAAAAGGATTGTGTGATTGTTATTTATAGAATTAAACAGTGATCTCTTAATTTATTCTTGAGCCGTAAAAGCTCATTTTTTAAACATGCATACAAAGTTACTATATGGTGATTTTATTTTACCATGGAGGTTTCAGCATCAACTAATTGATTATAAATACTACCATCATGTGTTTAAGTTGATACGATTGGTAAACTTATAAGCAATTACAGAAGAGTATAAGAAAGTAACATGTGCTGATTGAATTTTAGGTTAAATGCATTATATAAAAACTCATCAAACATGTTTTACATCAATCTATAACTCAGAAGGAATACCACATAAATTATGAATTTCCGGTTTCCATTAGAATTGGCAGATAAATGACACAAAATCTAACCCCCTATATAATGCATATAAAAGAAAAACAAGGTAAAACAAAATATACCACATTTACCACAGACAATATGAAGAATTAAGTCAATACAAATGTGAAGTTGGAAAACCAGCTTACCTTTCTGGTGCAGTTGAAAACAGCTCTTCAAGCTCTGACTCTTGTAAAGCTCCATCCTGGTAGATAAAAATGGCGCATTTGTGATATATGCACATAAATCAGTTAAGTTTCAGGATGAAATATTTGCTTTAAAGGAAAATTATAGACAAATAACTTCAAATGTTGACAACCGGAGTTTACTACAATGGCACACGTATATATATTCAGCACAATACCAAAGGTAATTTCCTTATTCTTACACCTCTTCCAATTGTTAAGAAACCCTTTATCCAAATACAGATGAAAACAAAAACTTATTGACTAGGTTAAGCTAAAAACTTCTCAAAGCCTACCATCGGCAACATAAATATTTTCTCTAAATACAAACTTATACAGACATATTTACATCAACGTGTATATGTATCAAGTATGTGTGTGTGTGTGTGTGTCTGTGTGGTGCACGGGTCTATAGCAAAAATGTCATTTGTCACATCAGTTGTGTTTGATTTATGTCACTTATTACCTCTTTCAAGCTGACATATAAATTCCAAAGAGCAAACATATTAAACATCACGTTTTCAGTTTCCACAACATCTCATTCTCGGTTGTCTTTCTATGTACACACACTTTTCTTTTTTCCATTTTTCACTTTCTATGATATACTCTTTTCAAAACTCGGACCAGGTAAAACATGGTGTTATAGCATTACAGTTTGCGGTGGAAAAAACTTTGTGGTATATATTACGGATTTACGGGATATTTTACAAGTCTCAAATACTCTAAGGGGGCGTTTGGTTGGGGTAATTTGAAATTTCGGAATTTTAAATTCTAGAAAATTTAAATTCCATTTTGGTTGATCATCAAAAAGTTTATAAACAAAATTATAAAAAAGTTTATAAAAATTTGTAAAAGTTTATAAATAATTATAAAAAAGAGCGCTTATAAAAATTTATAATAAATATTCTATTTAAAAGTTTAGGGCTATTGCACAAGACATTTGAAGGAATGCAGAATTATCCCATTTATCATCAATAGTATACATTTGTGAGACACAAATACTCAGAATTGTCATGACTTGAAAAAGTAACAATTCTACCCTATATTACTCAAAGTTTCTAGCTAGGGAGCAAATATTTCAATGCAAGTCTTTGGTTACATACACAAACATGACCATATTATGAAGCTATTTCAACAGAGTGATGCAAAATGACTTGACATTAATCAAAGCAACTATAAAGTAACAATATAGTTAGCAAGCAGTGAACTAAGTTGGAATATAATGCGAGAGAAATGCGTACCTCGTTAGAATCGAACAAGCTGAAAATCCCCTTCAGGAAGTCCACAGCGTCGCTAGTCAACTCAACACTCTACATGAACACAGACATTAAAAAAAATTATTACCAGTATTGGAAATCCTTTAAAAAATTAATATTCTAAAATATACAAGATATGATTAAAAGACATTACTTGTCTTCAATGTCCAACCCATAATGCTTAAGTATTGGGTCATCTTTTGTGTCACAGATGTGCAACATACATGCATTCAAAGTAACATCTGCTAATCCTCGCACAGTAATACTAAGAAATGTAATGTGGGCAATTACTGAAATAAAGAAATGTCCACATCCAACATAAGTCCATCACATCTTGATAGGTCTTTGCAGTTACGTGTTACCGTTGGCCAGCACTATTTACAGTTCAATTCGGGTTCTTACGGTTTAGTTAAGCGGCAGTGTAACTTCAGTGAAAATGATGATCCTGCTCAGCCTAAAAGTAGCAACTACCTGAGGCTAAAACGTTTGTAGTAGCTATGACCTTAGCTTAAACCTACATGTGATTTGATTTTATAGAATTTTATTCCCAATATAGATGTCCCGGAAGTAAAAAGGTCATTGGACTCATAGACATTCTATATTTCTTATCTTTCCTTTATGATAATAGTGGCATCATAGATCTTTCTTTCCAAAATTAGCAAAGTGAGAGCGCTTCCATCCACAAAAACCAAGTCAATCCAATTCTTGAAAATTTAGAGATCCCTCTAAGGACAATATCCTTAGGTGGGAATTTTCATATAATGGCATTAATTGGGTCGTTTTGCTTACCCTTCTCCTTTGTCGGTTTTAGCTTGACAAACAGCCTTGATAGCTTACAATCTAATACAGGATAGGTGACTGAATTAATGGAACCAAACCTTTCTGCACGGGATTAATTTTGATCTACGGCACTTGTTTAGGCGCTTCCACTTTCAGTTCAGATTTAGCATTGGCAGTTAGGATTCAGGGAATAAATTGCATATGACCCTTTTTCAGTCATATTCTCCCCATTAGGATTCTCTTACCACCTAAATGACAACTCAAAACAACACACTTTCTTGGTTAAGCTGATAGAGACTATTAAATAATCCTAGCTTATCCCACCACATCTTACTTATAAAGAAGGCGCCCAGACAGAGCGTAAAGTGCGAAATCTCCAACTACTGCAGGGATTGACGTCCTGGAATATCTAGATTTAGGCACTTGCACAGAAGTGTCAACATCAAGTCGTCACTCAGATCTAAAAACTATTCATGCGTACGGGCCACAAATCCCTAATAGAAACATGATTAGTCCATGTTTTCTTAAGTCTGACAGTTGTGAAAGTTACACCCAATCAGGATAGGGGCTATTTTACAGTTCTATAAAGTCTAAAAAAATCAACTAAAAGTTCCTATAGACCATGTGAAGATTAAGTAGCGACAAAAGTCAAAAAACCAAAAAAATATGGATATAAATTCCAAGTTAATAGAAGGATAACCTGGTCAGGAGCCTTTTTCGATGGAACAGGAATATTCTCCTTCTGGAGTTCAATCTCATCATTGTAACCAAACTTACGCAAGACGGTCCACGTTGTCTCAAGGCGACCTTTTTCGATAAAAAGAGCATGAAGAAAAAGAAATCCTGTCAGGGTAAGCCCATGCTCATTGACCCCTTCGGGCACCTTCTCTTGCACAACTCTCTTAACACCCCCTATTTCAGGAGGTTGCAAAGGAGCATTAAAACACTTAACCTGCCAAGAGAATCATAAAAGTGGCTCTTTATGCCTACACATAAACACTAAATAGGAACTCTAGAAGAAACAAGAGGGTCAAGGACCTCATCACAAGAAGAAGGTAAAGATCTCTCTTATCATGCAAGATATCAGAGGAGCAATTACCTGAAATTCATTCAACTCGTGATCATTTAGGGCACCGTCCATATCCTGATCACAAAGCATAAATATCCTTTTCAATGCTCTTATGCATCGGGGCTTCAAAGTTTGAGATTCTTGATCAAACAAGGGGGCTGTTGGATGAAGCACTGCTTTTTGAGCATAATAAAACACCTCAGGTACCTACACACACAAAAAATAAAAAATAAATAAATAATAATAATAAATAAATAAATAATAAAAAAAATGATGAGGTTATCTAATCATGTAACGAGTTATTTTTTTTAAATAATGATTCTTAATATGATGCGGGAAACAAAATTTATGCATTCTGCTTATGCATAACATCAATATAATCTTACTATATTAGTACAACAAGCTCAAGCTGGTGGACCTCTAAGGTTTTGCATTAACCATAATACATCGAGTAGTCTCATAAGCGTTACAAAATCAATATATACTTTTACATGGAAGATCTTTAAAATAAGACGAGTAATTGAGATTGTAGCTTTAATATTCATGAATAAGTAAGCAATTAATACCGCAATTAGTTGAACACTGTTCGTAGTAAAAGTAAATGTCTGAGTAAAGGCTAGCCATAAAATAGAAAAACATGACCTTGACTAATGTAATCATCTCTTTATAGTAAAAATCACCAATAGCTAAAAGTCTTCAAAAAAAACAAGCTAATATCATCAATACTAAAGTTAAACACAATATACCTGAACAAGATTGGCTGCAGAACACTCTATACAAGTTTCAATCTCCCTATACTGTTGCATTATTGGCGCCATCACCTGCTCTAGACTCATCGGGTACTGTTCATCTCGCAAATCTAACTTGCATCCAACCACAATCACCGGTACCTTCACCTATAGATATACAAAAACAGAACATTAATCAGGTCTCTAAATTTCATTTTCAAACAATTAAATTCATAGAGCAATATGAGATTTCTTTTAGAAAAGGACAGTCTCTATATCTCATTTCAAGTGTTTTTTCTTCTTCTTTTTATTTCATCTTTTTATGTGGTGTTTGGTAAACTTAACGTCTGCTCTGATATTTCACTTACAAATAATCACATACACAGTATTACAACTTTACAAAACACGATATTATAAAAATATGAACGGATACTAAACCTTCAAACAAATAAGCACATTATCCACTGTATACAACACACCGTCATAAACATATATGGCGACATTTATTTTACTAACAAACAATCAGATGAGCAGCATTATCTGCTAGATCAAAACATGATATCATAATATACGGACGACGGATAAACCTTTGGAAGACAAATTTGTGTCACTAACAAAGTAATAAATATCACATAAGCAACATTATCAACTGTATCAAAACACATCATATTAATATAGACCGATACTAAACCTTCACGCAACGAGTTTATTCCACTTACAAATAATCACATAAACAGCATTACCAAATATCAACTGTATCACAACAAAATATAATAAAATATGGCCGGATACTAAACCTTCACGAGGGCTTACTTCATTTGCATGTTGTCACATAAGCAACATTCTCTACTATATCAAAACAAAACATTATAAAGTTACGAACAAATAAAAAACCTTTAAACGACGAACTTCCTGAATCCAAAAAGTCTGAAGACGGCTAAGGGTCTCAGGTTTATCACAAGCATAAGTTAACACAACTGCATCCGCTCGCTTTAATTCCTCCTCTAACTTAGCTTTACCTTCCAAACTACACATTAAGCAAAATACATATAAGTATTTATCACTGATATATCGGCCGCCAAGACCGATATTTACAACACTGTAAATACTCAGCTACGTCCACCACACAATTAAAAACATAATTATTACCATACATCTTACTTTAAAACCTATAAATCAATAATAATAAATAGGTGTCTATTACAGTACAACTTTACTTACAATTAGCAGAATGACAATTATACGCATGACTAATTAATTAAACAAACACATAAAGATAAACCTATCAATCAATCAATAATAATAATAATAGAAATCTATTACACTACAACATGCTTTGAGCAGAATGACAGACTATTAAATATAAACAAACAAACACTATTACGGTATAACTTACTTTTGGCAAAATGACAATTTTACAGTCGAATAATCCATTAAACAAACACATAACCAAAACCTATAAATCAATAATAATTATAAAAAACAAAACTATTACACTACAACTTACTTTTATCAGTTTCATCATTACCTAATTAACTAAACAAACACATAAACCTATAAATTAATAACTAAAAACTATTACAATACAACTTAGGGTATGTTTGACGAAATTAGCTGGCTGGGCTGGAGCTTATATTTTTATAAATCTGGTTGTCGAATTAGTTGGAGCTGAAGCTTATTAATGTAAAATCACATAAAAATACATCAAGTTATATTCAGACATATTTCCGCTTTTACGTGATAATCCACTATAATTTGAAGGGTGTTTAAGTAATTTTACTAACTATAAGCCCCCATAAGCCCGTTTCACTTGGCTTGGGCTTATGGAGGCTTATAGTTATGACTAATAAAAGCTTCCATAGGCCTGTGTGTCAAACAAAGCTTATTTTAAAAGCTCAAGCCCCTATAAGCCTTTATAAGCCCCGCCTTAACATTTTAGCTTACTTTTAGCATAATAACAGTTTTAACGTCAACTAACACTACAACTAACTTTTAGCATGTCAACAGTTTTACCGTTAACTAACAAACTAATCAAACAAACAAGTAAGCAATATATATAAACCTCGACGCGGTATCGATAATCGTAACCGAAACACCGTCCGGATAATAATCAGCCGGAAGATGAGTCGGAGGAAGCACCGGGGGAGCACTTTCCGGAAAATTCTCCGATGCAGCTGCCGCAATCAAGCTTGATTTACCGGTTCCACGATCACCTACCACCACAACACGCACGTTGCTCCGGCGACCGGGAATCGGTGCTCCGGCGACTGTTCCGGTTGACATTTTTATACAACACCTACAATTAGAAAGAAAAAAGTATAAAATAACATATAAGTGTGAAATGAACAACAAATAGTTTATATAAGTGTGGTTAATTAAGAGTCAAAACGGTGTCGTTTTGATGAGATCTGGTGAGTTACAGTAAATGATTACCTGATGAGTGATGAATTGTTTGATCGGATTGTGGAATGAGTTGATTAATTTTGAATATATGAAATGTGTGAGGTGAGGGGTGTGTTTTGTAATAATGTGTTTCTTGGGGGAGAGGTTATGTAAGGATGTGTTTCTTGGAGGGTAAGTTTTCGGGATGTTATGGAAATTTATGTGACTTGTGCTTTACACTATTGGTTTGGTTTGATTATTCATTATTGTGTTTATGGGAATATTGTGTGGGTTATAAAATTTGATAGAGGGTATTTTGAAATAAAATTTTCTATTGAATTATATATTTTAATTTATTATGTTTTTTTTATAATAAATTTACCGATATTAAGAATTTTTTTTAGCCCGTGCCTGTTCGGGCTCGAGCCTATTTGGCCCGCGCTAGTTCGGGCTTAAGCTCATTTTGACCGTTGACCGTTCGGGCTTGAATATCTGTATAATGTGCTTTATTATTTGTATTAGTGACATTTAATGAAGGGTTCCCGCGCGTTGCGGCGGCGGATACCCTGAAATAAATTTTTCCGGTGAATAATGTATTTTAGTTTATTATGTTCTTTTTTATAATAAATTTACGTATTTCAAAAATTTCTTTTAGCTCATGCCCATTCAGGCTCGAGCCCATTTTGCTTGCGCCCGTTCGGGCTCAAGCCCATTTGGTCCGTTGACCGTTCAGGCTTGAATATTTGTATAATGTGCTTTATTATTTGTATTAATGATATTTAATGTAGGAATTGTGTTTAATTTGGTTGTACAATATGCTTGATAATTTGTATTTCTTATGTAAGGGGTGTTTTAACAACTGTATTAATTGTATTTATTGACCAGTAGTGTTTTGTTTTTTAATATGTGCATTAAAGTGGTGTATATTATGCTTCTTGTCTTGTACGTCTGAAAATTATGTGCATTAAAGTGTTATACACTATGCTTCTTTTCTAGTAAACTTACTAAGTATTTGGCTTAATAGCTTCATTAAATTTTAACTTGTGGTTTAATAGTTGTATTTTTTGGTAAAAGGGTATTTTAATAGTGTATTAATTGTATTAAATGAATGAGTAGTTATTTTTCTAGTTTTATTTGTGCTTTGTGTATTGTACAATAAACATAATGACTTGTAAATTAAGACCACGAGGAGAGAGATTCATTCCTCTATTATATATATTATAGATATAGATTATTTGGGTTGGTGAAAACGTATATAAGGATTTGATGATTTGAGGGGCCGTTTGGTTTATTGATGCGTTTAGGATTCAGAAGATTTGTGTGTTGTTTGTTTTGTGGGTTTCGAATGAAAAGAATCAAATGAGTCTCGAATTAAAATGTTTGGTTTGTAAGTGATAGTGTCAAATCAAGGGTTTATCCGTCAAAACCCATACCTCACTAAATTCAGAGGATTGGAGGAAACCCACTGACTTCTTGTTAGTTGGTAAAGGGTGCTACTCCACAAAAGGTGTAGATTGGCGGGAACACCTTGACCCCTGGTGCCTTTTGGCACCAGCCATTGTCCACCCCATAAGGAATAGCTTCGACAACTCTCCTGGCCTAGTGGGGCACCAACTGGAGTGAGCACAAGCCAAGACTTGGACCCCTGAGCTCTTATTCCACAAAATCTCTCCAGTGTGCCCATAGGTTTTGCGGAGGTGGGTACCTATATGAAGCAAATGCCAAGGATGAGACTTGAACCTGAGTCTATTGACTCAAGTACAAGTGCTTCAACCATTGGACTAATGCTCCATTGATGTGGTAAAGGGTGCTACTAAAGACACCGGGATATTTTTTTGGTCAAGATAGTAGGATTTTTCACTTCTCGTATTTAACAATGCAAGAGAGCATTAAATCAATGAAACCTCCTTTAGCTCTTTTAATTTATTTATTTTTTTTCCGCTTATACTCAACTTTCATTTCTAATTTTTCTTTGCTTAACTTGCGGATAAATGTTTTATATAAAACAAATAGTTGTGAATCTTTTAAACAACTTATGTTTTACAACACAAACGTTTTATACACACAAGTAAGGGTGAGCATATGACCCGAACAGACCGGACCGACCGAAGGACTAACCGGACCGACACGGAACGAGACCGGACCGACCACATTCGGTCCGGTCCGCGGTCCCGGCTAATTTGCCCTTGTTGGACCGGACCGATCGAAGGACCGACCGGACCGGTCCGGACCGACCACATTTGGTCCGGTCTCGGTCTAGGGTTTATGCCGAAATCGGTTTTCGGTCCGGTCCGGTCTTGGCTGGTCCGGTCCGGTTTTTGGATCATGCACACCCTTACACACAAGTAACTAAATACTAAGATACCTATTATTTATCTTTTATAAAATATTGATCTTTTATTTTGGGTTAGCTACTAAAAGTCATGGTTCTAAAAGGCTCGCAAAGGCCCAGCAATGGCATGAGGCTTGGTCATGTCGTCACGCCTCCTTATGCTACATTTTTTTGTAAAGTCGATATATATGAAATATAATATGAATATATAAATATTTTCATATTTTGTGCCGTCTTATGCTACGCCTTATGAACGCAAAAGCTTCGCTGTTTTTAACCTTGCTAAAAGTTAAAAAAATCGCATAAAATGATGAAGTTTTATTTTGTTCATTTAGGTTACGTAATTTGTAAAGTTATACGTTGTAACACCCTCAAAATATCTCAGCAGAAGATAGTGTCACTAGGTATTACTTCATAGCACAAAGTATAAATTATAGAAAATGAACTGTAAATGAGACGTTTTGAAAAGTTATCATTCGATAAATAATATCAGAGTTATAACAAGAGGTCCTAAAGTATAAGATTACATAAATGTTTTTCAAAAATAATATCGAATGGTGAATTTAGTGCATTCCCGTCTTCAAAACATGTCATGCGACTCAAATGCTCCAAGTCAATGTTATATTATTTATATTTTAAATATTTCTTTATTAATTTTTTCTGCATCACCTTATTACTATTTTTTTTAAACATTTCAGGTGTTATGTAACCGAATACTGGTTAAAAAACATAAAGAACGGGATACATTAGATTACTAATACAAGAAAAATAAAAACTAATACTAGTTAGTTAATCCCACTAAAGCATGCTTGGCCCAAAAAAGAAGGTTTGATTATTTTTAACTAAACATGTAGAGTTGTTTAGTTAGATTCTTGAGAAGAAGGTGGTGGAATGATAATGGTTGGTGGAGTTGGTGGCATGGAAGGTTGAGAAATAAGATATTCAATGTGGCCAAACATATAGTGGAGCACTGGAGCTCCTCTATAAGGGAGTGCATGCGATTGTAGTTGTGGAAGCAACACGCACAATTCATGCTATGGTAACAAGAGTTGTGTGTGTCATGCTATTGTTTTATTACAGGTGAGTATATCCTCTTGGAGTCAATTGGTATCTTTTGAAGGACACTATATGTTTCATGGTCAAAACCCTTGGAAGATAAAGAACCCGCGGTAAAAAAAATACTTGTGGACGATCAAGCTTGAAGAAACAACAAAAAAAGAAGTATGTTGATCCGAAAATTCTAGATCCTAGTAAAAGTAGTCATTCAACCAGGATTTTTGGGGTTAACATGAACGAGTAACCACCAAGACATAGTTCATGCTCGAACTATGAAACACATGCACGTGAAGTATTCCTGGAATTAAACCACGAACCTCCGAGACATAGTTCATATGTGAGCCAATCATCCACGAAACGTGTTCCGAAAACATTTTTGAAACAACTTCCATATATTTTTCATCCTTATGTTACAGATTTACAAGATGTCATAGGTGATGGAAATTGCCGATTTATCTCTTTCGCTGCCGTTCTCGGTCTCCCTCAAGATCAATGGCCTTGTATTCGGTCTGATTTAGTGCAGGAGTTAGATTTTGACCAACAAAAATACAAGTACATATTTGGTACGAGAGGTTATAAAAAAAAATTATGAGACCGTAAAAAAGCTGGAAAATAGATGCAAATGCCAAACACAGATTTGGTTATTGCCTCAACATGTAAAAGAGTTGTGATTGCTCATGTGAGCGGTAACCATTATATTAAAGTGACACTACGTGAAGGTTGTCCGTTACCGTTAACTCATCCACTTTGGATTACATATAAAAGTGAAAATGCATCTGGATGGGAGGACACATATGTTAGTTGTCAAAATATTTTTCGCGAATATTATTATCGTATTCCAGAAAATATTAACCTAACAAAGTAATTATGTAATGTTTTTTATATTGTATTTCTAATTATTATTTTTAATAAAAAATGTATTATTTGTTCATTTATATATATAAGTTCATGTATATGACAAAAGTAAAAATAACTATAAAAATAAATAAATAAGAAAAAAAAATAGTCAATACATTGAATGAGGACTCATTGGAAATGAGGACATATTAGTAGTACAAAAAAATATCTTCATGTACTTATTATTTTATATATTTTTTTGTAACAAGTCAATGATTAGCTAATGATATTGGTGTATTTAGACACTCTCGTTGGTAAATTACAACCACATGCTATATATTTTAATTTAATTACATAAAACAATAATATAATATTTATTTTATTTATAAAATAATTTTATCGATCATTTGTTTTCTCTCTTTTCATTTAATCAAAATTTAAATTCTAAACTCATCTATAAACTAAATGGGCCTTTGAATTTGGTAGGTATGAATGAAAATGAGGAGAGAGAAAACATTTTATTGTTATAATATTATATATTAGTTTATAATTAATTATAAAAAGTACTAGTTTAACTTTTAAAATTAGTGAAAAAAGACAAACAAAATAATAGAAAAAAGTTGGAAGTGTGTAGTGGAGAGAAAATTGTGGTATCAAACGAAACCCTTAAAAATGGTAGGAAATGAGTTTTCAGAAATGATTTCATTTAATTATTTTTAAATGTGTTACTAAACAATAAATTTTAGGTATGATTGTATTCTTTGAATAAAAAAAACCCACATTAAAAACACACCCTCTAAGTTGAATTAAATTTTGGAATTTGGATATCACTTGAACGTCTTTCATTCATAGGGTTAAAAACAAGTGCATTTATATCTTTCAATGATTTTTTGATTTTTTTTTATCTTTATTGTTTCTTTTTATTCAAATTCTTTTCTTTTTACTAAAATAATATTTGAAAATGTTAAATGAGAGTTCATTATTAGTAGGAAGATGAAATTTTTCTGGAAAGTTTTTCAACGATTCTTGCTTATTTATTTAGCTTTTTTTACTAGAACCACATTTTAACGTAGTTCATTTTACTATCAGAAGAAATGTTTTCTAAAAATAAAATTCAACGCTTTTGTTTCAAATTGCATATAATTTTTTGTCATTATTTATTTCAACTGTGAAGATAACATATATATATATATATATATATATATATATATATATATATATATATAGGGGCCTTTATTTTCAGAACCCTGTTAAGTGCGACAATGGGATTTTTTTAAATATTAAAAATTATTATTTAATCTAAAGGGTATTATAGTAAAAGATAATTTTTATATTTTTTAGATTTTTTTTATTAAATCCCGCTTTTAAATATCTCATAATTTTCGGATTTTTTTTTTTATTTATTTTTTTTAGTTTTTTTTTTTTGGTTTCTTAGCATGCATGTTTCAAGAAAGTCAAAGTGCATATATGTTTTTTAATAATGTAAGTTTACATGTGTTTTATTGTATAATAGTTGAAAATTCAAATAAGTTTTACTTAAAAATGTAATTGCACATTTGTTTCTAAGGTATATTCTATAAACTTCTTAAATAAAAACTAAAAGCATAAATTATAATCGTAACCTTTAGATTTATTACAAACTAAGAACATAATACAATACACAAATTTTTATATCAAATAAAATACAAATCAAATGTATCAATTGAATATACATATGCACGCCTTCTAAGTACATATGTGCACAAAACATATGTTTTTGAAGTTTCTCATCAGATTCTTTCGAACATGTGCGCACGTCTTCCAAGAACATACATGCACGCCTTCCAAGAACATATATGTACTTCCAGTTTCTCATCAAATTCGTTAAAACATATGTGCACGCCTTCAAAGAACATATTGTCACGCCTAGAAAAAATGATAGTCAAGATTAAATACTTCTAACATAAAACTCAATATAACACAACATACATGCATGACTTTTTTATTGATTTTATATGAACTATAAAACAAATATGCACACTCTTTCGAATAATGTACTAACAATAAAAACACATATGCAACCTTTTATTGATTTTATATTAACCTTGGAACACATATGTGCCATTTCATTGATTCTGTATTAACTTTTGAACACATATGTACCATTTTATTAATTTTATATTAACCTTGTAACACATATGCACCATTTCACTAATTTTAAATTAATCTTGAAACACATTGGCACAAACTTTTATTGATTTATATGAGCCATAAAACATGTATGCACCCTTTTAATTAATTTTTTACCAGCCATAAACATGTATGTACCATTTCTTAAAACACATATGCACCATTCGTTAAAACTATTTTTCCCATTTAATAAACAAAATAGATATGTATATGCACATCTACTATCAATCACAAATGTACACTTCTTTCTTTTTCTGCTTTCCAAAAGATCAGCCTATAATCTAATTGTTTAAATGAAACAGTTTTTAAGGTTGATATCTCTGTTGAACCATTAGATACAAGACGTAACCTAAATCTACCCGTTCAAAAGTAACTGGGTCGAAACTAGCACCTCTATACCATAGTGACTATCTCAACCTGTTATCGATCATACCTGCATATATCACACAACATTTTTAGTCTCCTTCGCCAGCTAATTCTCTTTTTTAGCCCACTCATATGAATTAGGTAATATAGTGTCCCCATGTCCATATATTCAGTGATCAACAAAAAGTGAGGAGGCATTGTGGAAGCACCAAGGAACAATATAACTGCATAAATAGAGTTTAAAAGAATGAGTGTCAAATTTTACATAATTTATAAGTGTCCCACTAGATCTAATACGCTATATCAAATGAGATTAAATGAAAAAGGCCTTTTCTACAAAAGAATGGATCTCAACACATCTATTATACTTATATCCTAGTAAATTAAGAACGATAATATCAACCAGAAATTCAGTACAATTTAATTCCACTATAAAAGGCACATGCCTGTGTGAATCTGTTCGATCCCCTTCTCCGTCCTTTGGTAAACCCTGAATGTGTAAAGCATAAACAAATTAACAATTTAAATATAGCAATCCATCATTTAAAGAAAGATCTAAACAATGAAAAATGGAACCTTACCACCATGAGCCTGCAGTCTAGGCAAAGAACAAATATTTGTTACAGATCTATAAGAATATGTTTCATTCGCAGATCTTGAACAAACATGGTTCAAAGAATAAATATTTAACAAATATTCGCTGATCTATAAGAATATGGTTCAAAGAACAAAAATTTCTTCAAGATCTATATATATATTTGGTGTAGAGGAAGACGAAAATGAACCATATTTGTTACAGATCTAGCTTTAAGCAAAGAACAACATGCTTTTTAAGGCGGCAGTCAGATCATGAAGAAAGGAGAGACCTGCGAATGTGTGGGTTTCAATATGTAACTGATTCTCCATATAAATGTGTTTTCTTTTGTTTTTCTTTCTTTTTATGCACTTCCTATAATACCCTTCTTCTTTTAATTAATTATATTTTGTTTTTTTTAATTACAAAAATGCCACATTCAATTATATCCATTGATCTTATCATCTTACGGTCCAAAATGAGTTCTCATAGTTCTCGCACTTAACAGGGTTTTCAAAATAAAGATACACTATATATATATATATATATATATATATATATATATATATATATATATATATATATATATATATATATATATATATATATATATATATATATATATATATATATGTATATATATATATATATATGTATATATATATATATATATATATATATATATATATATACATATATATATATATATATATATATATATATATATATATATATATATATATATATATATATATATATATATATATATATATATATATATATATAATCCGGATCGATTGAGAAGGTTTTTATTTTGAGAAGATTGATAAGGTTTTTAAAAATGATAGATTTGTAACTTTGATTCATGTTTTTCAAGCGTAAAACTCATTTTAATGTGATTAAAATTCAAAATGTGTAAAAAAAAATTGAATCAATGTTAAAAATCTCTCGATTTTGCGATATATGTAGAATACTGAATCATCTGTACAAATTTAATGAATCATCATCATAACTCGATTTTAACAATGATTTATGAATCAAATTTGTGATTTATAGATTTGATTCACCATAAAATGATGTTTACTTGTGAATCAAATAAAAAACATGAATCAGTTTGTTAAAACGAAGATTTCTCAATCTTCTCAAAATAAAAACCTTCTCAATAGAACCGAAGCCTATATATATATATATATTATATAAGAGGAGGCATGCCACATATTATTCCGCGTGTCATCCCATAATGCCACGTCATTAATCCTTGTCATCATAGAATACATGTGGCATTTTTTTTTAAATTTGATTTGATTTTAGTGTTTTTATAATTTTTAATTTATAAAATTCGGATATTGACTCTTAATTTTCGTCTGATTTTAAATAAATAAAAAAAAAAACCCTACAAGGATTCGAACTCACAACATTACACATGTTATTAGGCACCTTAACCACCAAACCACCAATGTTTTTTTGTTATGATTGTGCATGCCATAATCTATATAGGATAGTGTATTGTTAATATGTATAATTATATATTCCTTAATTATAGGTTTAAAATCTTTTTCGTTAATATCCGACCTTTTATTCATTAAGCTATGAAAATGATTCGGTATTCTTTCCTACAAGCAAAAATACACGTAAAACCCTAAAACAAAAATCCAAAACAAAAAAACACCCAAACAAAAAAGAAGTTCAGTTTATATTTTGCAGTTCAGTTTATATTTTGCATGAAGTGCATTGTGACCATGATTGTGGTCAAGCAGGTTAAAGTTGCACCATCAAAGAAACTTGCAGCTGCTGCTGCACCCAAGGTTTGTAGTCCATGCATAAATACGTGTATACAGTTCTGATGTCAAGTTTCTATAAAAGCTATTAATTTCTTATTGCAGGGCCATGCTTGCTGAACTATGGACACATAGGGAATCCCATATCCTTCCCCTTTCTCCTTTCCAATGTAAGTTTTATTGTGATATTCTTACATCTATATGCAGAATGTTTTCTTAATAGGTGACATATTTTTAAATTTGCATAGAAGTTAATTAGGTTTTTGTTTTTGTTATAATCATGACAAGTCATAATTTTCTGAAAACCAAGAGTTCTAAAATTTAAGCTCATATTTGTTTTGTTTGTTAATTAGGTTTTTGTTTGTTTTGTTATATTTGTAAATTTGATTCTGTATACTTGGATCAGCTAGCCATTGGCAAAGAGACGGGCCGCAGGCTTGGAATGGGAACAAATGTGTATCTATCTTCCTCCCTCCTTGGCCAACACAAAGACGCAGATACTGCAAATATTCCAATTGAGGAGCTAATTGAGAAAACTGGTTTTGCTGGTGTTTTTACGGGTATGGAAATATAAATTAATTGTTTTCAAATTTACATGTACAAATAATATAGAATTTAAGACATAGAAGGGGTTGAGTTCATAGCATAAGTATGAGATTGTGAAGAAGCTACAGGAGAGAAAACATATATGTGGAATGACCGGAGATGGTGTGAATGAAGTGTCGGCATTAAAGAGGGCGGTTGCTGATGCTACTGATGCAGCTCAGGGTGCATCCGATATTGTCCTGACTGAGCCAGGACTAAGTGTCATTGTCAGTGCAGTTTTATAATCTTATTTTACCAGATATGTAGAGTTTTCTCTTTTCACAAGTATATTCTTTTAAAAACTTACAACTTTGTGTACACTCAAATATTGATTTGACAGCCGTAGCTCTTATAATTATAGCTGATTGACACTTTGGTGGTTCTTTGCAAGCCCATTGGGATGGCAACAATGCTAAATGTCAGAGCTTAGGGGAAGATAATAACATAACAGTGAAGCTTGATATAAACCAGAGCATAGAGAAAGATAATAACGGGATAGAGAATTTGGATAATGAAGATTAGGAAAATGATTGTAGAAAGCACAGTATTTTACACTAAATCCATCTGCATTCAGCCTTCGTCTTTCCTACAACAATCTCAAGCATTTTTGTTGTGTGATTAATCTTTAAGCCTTATGAAAATGATTTATGATCATTGTAAAGCCTTTTACAACGCTATGAAAGATCAAAGAAGCGTGGTTCATTGTTCATCATCTCTCGCTGCTCCTTAGCTCTCATCTTCTTTTCGTGTGTAACAAAGATGATAAAAAAGAAAACTGACATAGAAGTGGTGATTATCGCACCTTCAAGAGAACTTGGTATGCAGATTGTTAGAGAAATCGAGAAGTTATTGGGACTTGAAAACAAAAGATTCGTTCAACAACTTTTTGGTGGCACAAACATGTCAAGGCAAAAAGAAGCTTTAAATAAAAACAACCCCGTTATCATTGTCGGGACACCTGGAAGAATTGCTGAAATTAGTTCTTCAGGAAAGATCAACACCCATGGATGCATGTACCTAATTATAGATGAAATTGCTCAGCTTTTATCTTTTAATTTTCGTGAAGATATGCATAGAATAATCGGACACGTGGGTAAAAATGTTGATTCTGGACCAACCCAGAACTCAGAAACCCAAACCAAGTAACCGGTCGAGAGACAAATGGTCATGGTATCTGCAACAGTTATGTTTGCAGTAATAAGAGCGGCCAGGAGTTGGTGTCGTGACCCAATACTCGTGCAAGCCAAAAAAGTGGCCCCACTAGAATCCATCCCTCGTCCGACTGGACCCGTTAACTTAACCCCAGGACCTAGCTCCAGTTTAAACGCTGGGTCAGATTTGCAGCAGACTAATGCAATTTCTGAAAGTCTACCACCATCTTTAAAGCACTACTATTGTGTTTCAAGGCTACAACATAAAGTCGATACTGTAAGAAGATGTTTACATACTCTTGATGCAAAAATCATTATAGTTTTCATGAATCACACCCACCAACTCAAAGATGCTGTTTTCAAGCTGCAAGCACGTGGGTTGGTAGCAGAGGAATTACACGATGATCTTGGCAAGCTCTCAAGATCAACAATCACGGTGGTTTCTACTAATGTTTAACCTTACTAAAACTTAATATTCAGTTTCATTTTTGAGGATATGGGGTAATTTTAAAAGAAGCGTGATTGAGACCAAGAATGGTGTTGTTGCAATTAAATAGAAAGTCATCTCATTAGAAATCAAATGAAGTAATTTTCGGTTTTTGTACAACTAATTTGCAGAAAAGGACACATTTTACATCTACTAAACCTTATTATTATGCATTTGTGCAGTTCTCTCTCAAATGATGATGATATTGAAAACATGCTCTCCTCTATTTGACGCATATGACCTAGAGCATGTTGTGAATATTGTAATAAACCCACATGTGTTTCCTTCTCTACAAACCCTGGGTCAGCTGCGGGAGGCTGCACTGGGTAAGGGGGTTGCCTTGGGTTGCTCCTGAAATATGTCACCCCTTTTTTTACTCCCACAGTTGAGACCATAACTGACCAACTTCACAAGTATACAAAAGACTAGCCTACCTCATTTGGATGTTTTCGTATTTCTCGAGAGAATTTTTTTACCCCTATCAGTTTGCATTTGCAGGTGTGGATTTTCTAGATGGGGAAATGAGCGAGTTTGTGATGGGCGAATAGGTGAAAAGGTCGAGTCACTCGTGCTCATGGGCCCAACATTTTACCAAAAGCTGGTCCATATCTGAAGATAAAGTCAAATTATGTAACATTGGCCCCGTTCATCCTCTCACATGACATCCAGTGGCGGACCGCAACCGTTTTGGTGTGTTCAAGTTTGGGGAGATGGAGAGGGACTGCATCATAGCCCATGGTTATACTTTTATGTCTTCGAATGTGGTATAACAAGTTAGTTGGGATAAAGATCCTTTGGTCTATTGTTATCAGGTTTCACTATTTTAACAAATGTCTATTTCATTTTAGTAACCAATTAGAAGAGATGTTGAACCCGTAGATGGGTCGTGATAATACAACATATGTAAAGGGTTATATGTTTTAAGACCTGTGATGATGGGGTCTTGTCAACATGTGAAGTGGATTAACTGAATAAGATATGGTACTCCATATTCCAATTTAGAAACACATTTATACATATGACATGCTGAAATCAAAATTTGCAAAAATTAATCATCTATCTCAATTTTGCAGGTTCAATGGTAAGATAGAAGCAGAAGAACTCCGTATCATACAATTTGAAACTTAAACATTTATAGAAGTCAGTGTAGCATTCATTCTTAGCTATAAGCCTATAAGAGTCAAACATACACAAATTGAAGACATTGTGTGGCTTTCACAGTGCACATAAACTGGATTGTTACTGACGTTGAAAGCTTATATATTCTAATTTCATGGCTTTCATATTTAAGTTTTTAACTTTTGATTAGGTTTCAATTGGAAAATCATTATTAACTTTTATATTCTATTTAGAAGTTTTATGGTTTAAATTCTCTTCGAAAGGTGTGAGAATTACTGATTAGTTTTGATTGCTTGGATATTCTGTTGGAGGTTGCCATCTTTCGAGAAGAGAAGAATATTATCGATCTCATTATCATGCTCCTAAGAACTTTGAGGTAAGAAAACCTTTTATTGTAACGTGGAAGTGACTATCATGGGCATTATAGTATTTTGAATGGTTTTCCAAGATGACTGAAATTAGAATACATATCTCTAATTTTGTTTGGCTATAGAAATAACACCATTCCATAGAGATTATAGGGCATCCCTTTAGAGAGATAACTGTATTTTTCAAAAAGGTACTACTTTTCACTAATTTTCGGATATGCAGTTGAAGTGAGAGACATTTAGTATTGTTTTCTTTGTCGCAATTTGATGCACCGAAGTGCCAAATATATTATCTGGACATTGACACTCAAAAATATTTGTTACTATTCTCATTTCAGTTATAGGAACTTATTTCCCATGCAAATCCGCAAGTGGATCAACTCTGGCTCATGAAGTGGTTGTTGAAACTCAGTAAGGATATTTCTTTGTTCTTACCCTTCTTTTATTTCATGCTGTTGACTAAGGCTAAACACAAATTACTTTAGTGTTGAACTCGCGAATGAGTCGTATCTTTGGAGTCTAGAAAATAGAGACCAAGAAATACAAAAAGATGTTGATTTAGTGTGATCTGGGTAAAAAGTGAGGGATATTAGGATACCTAAACATGTCGATGATGTCTAAGTGGTTCATATATTAGCTTTTTAATTTTCAATATGGATTCAGAAGTCATCAACTCTAGCCGGAGTGGACCAAAAGTGACAGACCTCGCGTTGCTTATCTCTGTAATTACATCTTCTTTTCTCTAATACTTCATTTCATACTTAGATCCAATCTCTTAAATCATAATTATAAATATAATTGTTTTGTAAATTAAAGTTGGTGCGTTGTATTTTAGTCATTTCTGTTGTTGCCTTGACTAGAGTAGGAAGATCGACTTATTATCTTCAGTAGAGTTATTGATTCATAAAGCTTAAGTAACTATACATCACTTATTTATCTTAACATCGATAAGATGATCCATGTGTGATGTTATTCTCACTGTAGGAAGGAAAACCAAGTTAAATCGTTTCAATTCAGATGTTGAAATTGTTTCAAGGGACAAACCACAAAAAGATGTATAGGATTCCTTTGATTTGCCTATATATGAGTTCAAACAAATATTAACTACCACTGACAACTTCAACTATAGAAATAAACTTGGTTAAGGAGGATTTAGCCCAGTTTATATACATAATGAACATATGTTTTCAGCATCATTTATATACATGTTTATTAATTATTTTGTGTTGGAAGCTAATGCAGATCTGGGCTGAGGCCTTTTAATACAAGTGGAAATGTGAATGCTTAAGATATTGAGAACTTACTATTGTAGAGAAATGTTTTGGATCATCTACTAATGCTAGGCGTTGAAAGTCAATAGGCCCCTGTTGCCGTACGTTGTGTGGTAAGCTAACATCTATATTAGATAAATTTGACTTTGAATATTTCTTACTAACAGTTTGCTGTATTTCAAAACATTTAACAAAGTCTAACTTGTAGGTGCTCTTATTTATGGACATCGTCAGAATCTTGATGTTTTTGCAACTAAATCTCTTGGCGATGAGCGAGAGGTTGAACCAACTCTGAATTCAATTTCATAAATTATTTTACAGACTTCAAGCATGCAAGAATTTATTGCAGGTGACTGTATTTCTAAGAGCTTTTGTGAGGCTTGTATTGTATACATTTTATCAGACAAAAATTTTCTCATTATATATCTATCTATATGCATCTCACATGCTTGCTATGAAGAGCAGCATGTAGTATTCTGCATATTCTTGTCACGCCGGTTGTTGCTAGCTTGCTTCTGAATAGGTATGGAAATGTACATATTCACTTTTGATGCTATATATTTTACGTCATAAAATGTTATAAAGTTAGGACATTTATAACTTTTCTTAGATCTAATTGGCTACTTCCTTATTGTTTTGTAGTGACATAATCGAGAGTTCCATACAGTGGTACTTTATAACTCGGAATTATGTTTATTGGTTTGAGCTACTTAAGCTCCCGTGTCAATTTATTCATGGTGTAACTCAAGTTAACTCTCCTATGTTGGTCCTGGGTGCGGTCGGTGGGGGGGCTGCCATAAAGTCGGCTACCACAACAATAATATTTCTCGACCTGTTGAGCTATTGGCTCGAACTGAACTCGCTTTTTGTAGCCAGAGTTAGAGTCAGTTGGCCAGAATCAGAGCCCTTGCAATAATGTCAGTTATCATAGCTGACTTCAAAAGCCAAATTCGGTTTCATTTTAAAGGACAAGTCACTTGCTACATAATCTGCTAAGTTGACCTTTGTTTTAAATCAATTACAAGACCTCCATTTCATGCCCATGGAAATGATTATATAATATATGATTGTGTTATTTGCTTTTCGATTTCCATTTTGTAACAAAAATAGTACAAATATTTGGTTATATTTTTTAATGTGTGATCTTTACCTCTCTGATTTCTATAGGGATTGCGGGAAACAAATATATATGGGTAAGTAGTTACGACTAATGAAGACCGTTTGAAAAATTGTATATTTCTATTTCAGTTTGAATCTGATTATATTAGTAACTGACTTGGTTGTTTTACTAAAATTTCTGATACTTGATGTTTACAGGTGGTTTCGACACTGCTCATGCTGCTGCTAGATAAATACAACACCCATTTTTTATCACCCTTTGACCCACTATTTTGGTATATGAATTTGCTGTTTGATATAGGGCTTATGATCAAGCTGCCATTTGACTTCGTGGACCTGATGCATATATTAATTTCAACATAAATGATTTTCATGAAGGTCTTAAGCAGGTTTGTTAAAGCTATTAAGATATTTACCAAGTTTTACGGTGAGGTGTTGTTCTATATAAGGAACTTGATGAATCTGTACGTATAACCTCGAGTATAATGTGGTTAGCACTATACTTTATGCACGTTTTGAAATTGAAGTTTCACTAATTGATACGTTTTGAGAATAGCTTTCTATTTAATGAAAAATTATGTAACATGCTAAAGCATGCTCTTTGAATAAAAATATATTTGTATTCTTATTAACCTGTAAAGAGTCGAGTTGGACATGTAGAAGTTTAAATATATTGAAGCATTATAAATGAATGTTCTTTATGAACCGGACAGTTTTTTTCCATTTTCTCGGCATGTCCCCTGTTAGATACTATGATGGTTATGATCTTTTACAATCATTGTCACTAGCTAAACAAAACAGAACCATAAACTACATAAAGCACGGTTTGATACATTAAATAAACAAAATAATGTAAATATGTTTAAGCTTCTGATGTTATCTTGGTCTCCTATGTTGCAGGGTATAAAGCCCAATGGTCTCTTAAAAGTCAAAGATCCACAAGCTAAGGAGTTCATAGAGAAGTGCTTAGTTTATGTGTCTAAAAGATTGCTTGCAAAAGAGCTATCAAAGATCCAATCCTTGCCATTGAAAGTACAACTCATATCCCATGGTCATAGATTGAGAACAAGATGTTGTCTGGTAGATCATGTGTGAAGAACAACTAGCATTCCCCATTATCATTTAGCTAAGGTTCAGAATGTATGGTTGAAAAGCGAGATGGCTGAGAGGACTACTTTCGTACATTGTAAGTTGTCTTTTTTGTTTCTTTAACGATAATCTAGAGAATTCTTGGGATTGCATTTGTACTCTCAAGTTATTAGCACGTTTACAGGTTAATATGGATAAATAAGCATTTACTGCCAAAATTGTGTATTGTTATATGAAATCACTTTTGTAGTGGTTTACTCATACTTGATGTTGGCCTCTATAGCATTGTTTTAATGATAATGCGAAAAATATCTTTATAAGTTTGTAGTATTCTTAGTCATTGTGACGGTATTTGTAAGTATTATATGAAACTGTATATTCAAGTAAAAGTCCGCTATGCTAAAGTCACTATTTTTATAACATGCAAGTTGCAACTTACTAAACTAATATAATGTTCTATGCTTTGTGTTCTTATGTATTTAGTTATATTTTATTTTGCTAATAGGTTAGACTCAAATAGTTTTATAACGTACTGATGAGTGTCTAAATACTCATCATTTTTGTACAATCTAAACTGCAAAATCATCTGAAAACACTCAGAAACACATCAAAATGATTAAAATATCACAAATCAGTTTTTTATGTGTTTTAAATGCAAAAATATCAAAATCAGATGAAAAACGTATCAAATTTGCAAAATTGGCAGTTTTAGTCCCCCAAGTTTCAAAAGTTGTCAAATCTAGTCCCTGGAATTCAAAAATAAAGAATTTTATCATTCAAGGTCCCCGAAATATTCTAAGTTGTTAAAATTGGTCCTTGAATGATTCTTTGGTCAAATGGCAGAAAAGGTCCCTAAGCTTTGAAAAATGTCAAAATTGGTCCTTGGATATTTTAAAATGGAATTTTATGCAAATATTATCCTTGTACAATCAAAGTTTGGCAAGAATGGTCCTTATTACAACTTTGGAAAATGGGCAGGTTTGGTCCCTCAATTTGGCAGAATTACACTTTTGGTCCTTGTTACTTAAACCAAAACAAATGGACCCTTTTGTGTTATTAAAACAATACCCAAGCCCAAGCCCAATTTACCCTTTTACCCGGTCCAAACCCGTTCAATCCAAACCCACGGTTTAAAAATAAAACCGCCCTTGTTTTCTCCTTCCTCCCAACCACGTCGCAAAACCACATTCACCCTCACCTCCACTCAACCCCCTCATCTCCTTGTCCCCTCCACCTCCACTAACACCCAAAAAAACCTTTAATTGATTCAAACCAACCCAATTAATATCAAAACCCGCTATGTGACTTTTGGCGCCAAAATCCACTTGGACGGATAAGATGAGTTGGTTGATTTCAATGGCTCAGATGAAATGGGATTTGGTCAGAGGTCAAAAGAGATACCACTGGAACTAATATGGGTATAAAAGGAAGAAGAAAGAGAGGAGAAAGCACCTTGGCATTAGGCCATTGTCACGTAGATGTAGAATTTACTGCTTATCTTTAATTCAATGTATTTTATTGCTTTCAATGATGTATTAAACTTTTCTAAAGCTTAATATACCATTATTTACAGTTTTATTGGATTCCACTTTAAATTTCAAGTTTCTAAATTTCATGTCATTTACATACCATGTCTTTCAATTCTGTTTGATCAAGGATTTTAATGGACTCTATATGACACTACTTAGCTCTCAGTAAGCTTTAGCAAGCCTTTAGAAGCCATTAAACAGACTGTGATTTTTTTAAATTAAGAAAATCATTAAAAATAGAGAAAATGGAAAAATAATAAAAAATAGTGGGTTGATGAAGAAGAAGGTGAAGCAGTGTAATTATGGAATGCTTGGGGTATTAGGAGCTTATTGGTAAGCAATAGGTGAACCCTTGTCCTTGGTTTTCTTGGTTCTCAGCTTGTGCCATCTTGTAAGCATTTTCTTAATTTTCTGCAAGTTACTATTCAAGTTCTGAATTTACTTTAATTTCTATGTTTTCCTGTTTAATAGTTGTTATTAAGTGTTTTTAAAGTATAATATTATATGCTTATATGTTAGTTTGTGTAGTTGCTTAATATTTAATTTTTCACTTTATTTATGGATTGTGAGTAATCCTTGTTTAAGTTGTTATGATTGTTGTTTTTCTGTCTAGTTATGATTGTTATGTCATTATATTAAGTTTAGAATCAGTTCATAGACGATTCATTGAAAACCTTGAAATTCATGTGACAAGTGGAAGTCGAGGGACTGTTTGTATTTGCTATGATTTAAGACCATGAGGTTGTTTGAGTTGTTTATTTCTGTGTATGCATGATCCATTAGGCCATTTGAGGGATTGACACCCCTTTAAGTTCAAGTGGTAATCAGTATATATGGTCAAATTTACCTCAATTCCATCTCAGTGTTCACTGTGGTAATTTTAAGTTTTATAAAATGGTTTTACTGTCTGATTTGTGATATAGGCTGTTAGAAATGTTGTTCTTGTTTGATGGTGCGTATCTAATGATCTTATAACTCAGTCATATAGTCTTTACTTATGTTTTAGTCAACATTTCTTTTTATCTGTCTAATTATCTGTCTGTTTGATATTACATGTCCAAATCTCTACTATATGCTTAAATGTTGTTTATCTTTGATTATTTTAAGTTTTTATAGCTTATTATAACTTAATATGTCCATAGATTAGCTTGTAAATTCAGATTAGTCAACTTTTTAGTTCTTGTGAAATAGTCAAATTTTGGTTTTTCAGGTTTTTGAATAAAAGTCCGATTTTACTGTGTGGCTTTATTATGAAGTTTTAATCTTAGTGCTTTTAGGGTTTTAATATTTTATTGCTTATTTGTCTAATTATAATTTTGTTAATTTTTAGTTTTCTTGTTTGAGTGCTTAATTATGTGCTTATTTAAGGTAGTTTTTGCCCTGTCTCACAGCTTCAAGGCCATGATCACAAGCTTTCAGCTTGTTGATCATGGAGCTTGGGGCTGTGTTTATTGTTGCTTTTGAAACCCTACTAGCTTGTTTATTCATATCTATACTTATTTTCTTCTTATTAGCTTATTTGTTAGCTTTTTCGCCACACCTTTTTGTTACCAATCAACTCACTTCACTGAAGCAAACAGTGAAGTGAGCTGATATTCCAAAGCTCTTAACAAGCTCCTCAGTAGACTTGAGCTTGTGATTCTTGGCTTTGTGAGAAGCTAAGCTGCCCATCTCAATGTCTGAGTATGAGTTGAGCTTATTAAAGCTTATAGATAAGATGTGAGAGCTTGTGTTTGCCCACTCACAACATACCCCTGAGCAATTCAGTGGTATTACACCATTTCCACAAGCCTCTCAGAAGCTCATTAGTGATCCTTAGCTGGTGTGGCCTGGCTTTTTAGGAAGCCTAGCAACCCAACTTAATGATCCCGCACTTAATTTTCATCTTGCAGCTTATTTAGTAGGGCTGCATCTAGCTTTTGTTTTTGTCCATTACTCAAGATCAACCGACTCAGCTTAAGCCGAGCGGTGAACTGTGCCTTTTCCATAAGCTTCTCACAAGCTCATCTGTGAACCTCACAGAGTGAACTTGGGATTTTTGGAAAGCTTACCAGGCCATCTTGCAGCTCCAACTTTAATTTTGCCATTTTGAGCTTAACCCGTCAGCTTAAATGACCACTCTAATTAGTTGCAGGGGGTGTTTGGATCTGTGGTACTCGTGAATTGCTTATTTGCTTATTCTGAGCTTATAAGTTATTCTCAGTGCATAGGCTTGTTCATATATGTATATTATACTTGTACAAATATATTTTATACTTTACTTTTTAGTATGGAGCTTATTACAGGCTTTAGAGGCCTCAATTCCATCCAAGTTTAGCCCAAAAAGGCTAAACTGACTAAACCATAAGCTCATGCTTATAAGCACTTCTCAGTGCTTATTTTTGTTCATATACACCTATTATACTTGTACAATAATGCCTTTTGCTTTTGTTTCCTATGTATAGCTTATTTCAAGCTTATTTATAGCTTGAGTTCCAACAGTCAAGCCAAAAGCTTAACTGTTGGACTCATAAGCTCTTAATTTGCTTATTTCTAAGTTTGTAGCTTTTTGTCTTCATTAAACATGTATAATGTTAGTATATATTTAGTTCCAGAAAAGAAAAAAACCAAAAAGAATCATTTTAAAGCTAAGTGATAGCTTTTCCTTAGAAGCTTATTTGCTTATTAGCTTATTTTTGTTAAGCACATATAGTTTTTATATTTTTCCTAGTTTCTTTTATTTATTTTAGAATTTTGTAAAAAGTTTCAGATTTTTCTTTATCCATTTATTATTTTTAATAATTCAATAATAGTTTTTAGTAATTTATAATAGTAAATAATTAATAATAAATAGAATAATTGTGTAATAAATACATTTTCAATTTTAAAATTCATTTTATTATATTTTAGATTTTTCAGATTCTTTATTTTATTTATTTAAGTTAATTTTAGATTTTCTTATTATTTAATTCATTATTAAATACATTTAATTCATTTTTAATTTATATTAATTAATTTAATAGTGTAAAAATTTATTTTAATTTTCTAATAATTTTCTTATCTTTTTATGATTCCAAAAATATAATTTTCACATTTGTGAGAGTTGTATTGGACAGAATTCACATTTTTATTTTGCACGTTTACGTAAAATTCAGTAAACGTACGTTTTTAGATTTTAATCGTTAAACAATTGTAAATATAGAATTAAAATGACTTCAAAATTTTTATATTTTACTTTCTTAGTATAATTAATTATAATCCCTTTCCTGTTTTATTTTGTTACATTTATGTAATTATTACATACATGTATTTCATTTCAGATTTTTAGTTTTCTTTACTTTTATATAACTTGTATATTATAGTTAAATATTTTAATTATATTTAATTTGCATTTAAGTCGCTAAGACATGCAAATCCCTACTATAGTTATAATCGTTTTGTTTTTATACGTTTACGTTTAATTTATGTTAAACATACGTTTGTATATCTTTTACGTTTTTAGGTTTCTGATTGCACGTTTTTAACGACATAGCTGTGACAGAGCTATCACTATTCACATTCAGTGTTAGTCAATCAGATTCCTGTTTTCCTATACTAATATTATTTTCAACAATTCACAAGTCATTGTACCAGAATGTCACGCCTCACCAGGACATAAACGATCCAAGGATATTTTAATCCTTGGTAAACTTGCATTCTCTCCCGGGCTGTCGCCCTTTTATCATCTGTTACGGTTGACCGGTCACAAGCGGTTGATAAGTGTGACGGAGAAATAAAAGAAGCTAGTTCGGGAGCAATCAAATTTTGGCGCCGCTGCCGGGGAGGCTGTGCTGCGTATAACGAATTTGTGTGTGTTGAAGTATCTATCCATTGTATATATTTTACTTATAATATATTATATTTCAAATTTCAAAAACATATAAAATACAAAAATATTTTCCTTTTTGTAGAACACAACTTGCCCAGTTTGATTAGTCCCTCGCCAAACATTTGGTTGTTGGCTGTTTGAAAACAATTTGGTAGACATTACAAACCTAGATTCCCTTTTAAGGGCGGAAACGCTTGCTTTGTTAACTCCTCTATTGAGAACGTTTGATCGTTCGGTTGTCGGATTCCAGTTGCTGAGCTCTGTCAAGCCCAGATTCCCTTTCGAGGAGCGGTTGTTAGGATTTTCCTTTTCTTTGTATCTATATATAAAAACTTAAAAAATACAAAAATATTTTCCATTTCTTTTTATAAAATCAAAAATCAAAAGATTCTTCTCACCTTTTCTGAGTTTCTTTCTAAGATTCTTAGACTCATCTTAGTGATGATTATTCATAATTCTGTGAGTGGCAATCTCACTCTAATTTCTCACCCAATCCTTGAGTGGCAATCCCACTCAGCTTCCCCATGAACAATTTATTCGGGTCGAGTCAAGCTAGCGACTCGGTTATCAAAAACAATAGCACAATACGGGTTTTCACCCGTATCTCTGATTTCTTTCTACTTTCTACCACCTAGTGTGGGGGAATGGCCAACCCCACGCTGTTTGAAAAAATGTATATATGTATATATCTCTAAAAAAAAAAAAAAAAAAAAAAAAAAAAATGTGTATATATAGAAATAAAGTGAAATATGGTATTTCCACACTTAGCTTCGAATATTGGCTTTTTCCGTTCAAAGAGTCGGCATAATGGCCGGGACTTTGAATATTGATGACAATATTCATTTCTAAGTGTGGGGGGGAATTCTAGCGAATTTTATCAAAATATATCTTCTAATCCCCCGTTTTTGGCAAAAATTTTCAAAATTTTTTTCACTTTATTTAGAAAAATTTTGTGGTTATCAGTCCGCCATGTCTAACACACATAAGGATTGGCTAATCCAGGAGCAAACGGCTCTTGGTAAAGATATCTCAAATCCGTTGACGGCTTGCAATTTGCCCAAAATTGTATGGTGTTCAGCTCACCATATCTTTAAAAAGTGAAGAGTTGGCTAGCCCGCAAGGTTATGGCTTGTGGTAAAGGCAGTGGAAAAACCATAATTGGTAATCACCTCACCAAAGATAATATTGATAATTTATCTAAGAGTTGGCTAGTCCGTATGGGTACGGCTTCGGTAAAGACACATCAAAACCGTTATATGGTTTATGATTTGCCAATAAATCATTTGGTTATCGTTGTACCAAGGTTCTTACTTGAATCAAAACAATTGGCTACTCCGTAAGTGATGGCTTTTGGTAAAGAGTCTTTCAAATCCATTAAAGATCTAAATCATTGCTAGGGACTAGCAATATCTCAGTGTGGGGATTGATGAGTGTCTAAATACTCATCATTTTTGTACAATCTAAACTGCAAAATCATCAAAACACTTAAACACATCAAAATGATTAAAATATCACAAATCGTTGTTTTATGTGTTTTAAATGCAAAAATATCAAAATCGATGAAAACGATCAAATTTGCAAAATTGGCGTTTTAGTCCCCAAGTTTCAAAAGTTGTCAAATCTAGTCCCCGAATTCAAAAATAAAGAATTTTATCATTCAAGGTCCCCGAAATATTCTAAGTTGTTAAAATTGGTCCTTGAATGATTCTTTGGTCAAATGGCGAAAAAGGTCCCTAAACTTTGAAAAATGTCAAAATTGGTCCTTGGATATTTTAAAATGGAATTTTATGCAAATATTATCCTTGTACAATCAAAGTTTGGCAAGAATGGTCCTTATTACAACTTTGGAAAATGGGCAGGTTTGGTCCCTCAATTTGGCAGAATTACACTTTTGGTCCTTGTTACTTAAACCAAAACAAATGGACCCTTTTGTGTTATTAAAACAATACCCAAGCCCAAGCCCAATTTACCCTTTTACCCGGTCCAAACCCGTTCAATCCAAACCCACGGTTTAAAAATAAAACCGCCCTTGTTTTCTCCTTCCTCCCAACCACTGTCTGTAAAACCACCTTCACCCTCACCTCCAAATCAACCCCCTCATCTCCTTGTCCCTCCACCTCCACTAACACCCAAAAACCTTTAATTGATTCAAACCAACCCAATTAATATCAAAACCGCTATGTGACTTTTGGCGCCAAAATCCACTTGGACGGATAAGATGAGTTGGTTGATTTCAATGGCTCAGATGAAATGGGATTTGGTCAAAGGTCAAAAGAGATACCACTGGAACTAATATGGGTATAAAAGGAAGAAGAAAGAGAGGAGAAAGCACCTTGGCATTAGGCCATTGTCACGTAGATGTAGAATTTACTGCTTATCTTTAATTCAATGTATTTTATTGCTTTCAATGATGTATTAAACTATTCTAAAGCTTAATATACCATTATTTACACTTTTATTGGATTCCACTTTAAATTTCAAGTTTCTAAATTTCATGTCATTTACATACCATGTCTTTCAATTCTGTTTGATCAAGGATTTTAATGGACTCTATATGACACTACTTAGCTCTCAGTAAGCTTTAGCAAGCCTTTAGAAGCCATTAAACAGATTGTGATTTTTTAAATTAAGAAAATCATTAAAAATAGAGAAAATGGAAAAATAATAAAAAATAGTGGGTTGATGAAGAAGAAGGTGAAGCAGTGTAATTATGGAATGCTTGGGGTATTAGGAGCTTATTGGTAAGCAATAGGTGAACCCTTGTCCTTGGTTTTCTTGGTTCTCAGCTTGTGCCATCTTGTAAGCATTTTCTTAATTTTCTGCAAGTTACTATTCAAGTTCTGAATTTACTTTAATTTCTATGTTTTCCTGTTTAATAGTTGTTATTAAGTGTTTTTAAAGTATAATATTATATGCTTATATGTTAGTTTGTGTAGTTGCTTAATATTTAATTTTTCACTTTATTTATGGATTGTGAGTAATCCTTGTTTAAGTTGTTATGATTGTTGTTTTTCTGTCTAGTTATGCTTGTTATCTCATTATATTAAGTTTAGAATCAGGTTCATAGACAGATTCATTGAAAACCTTGAAATTCATGTGACAAGTGGAAGTCGAGGGACTGTTTGTATTTGCTATGATTTAAGACCATGAGGTTGTTTGAGTTGTTTATTTCTGTGTATGCATGATCCATTAGGCCATTTGAGGGATTGACACCCCCTTTAAGTTCGTGGTACTGTATATATGGTCAAATTCACCTCAATTCCATCTCGTGTTCACTTGTGGTAATTTTAAGTTTTATAAAATGGTTTTCTTGATTTGTGATATAGGCTGTTAGAAATGTTGTTCTTGTTTGATGGTGCGCATCTAATGATCTTATAACTCAGTCATATAGTCTTTACTTATGTTTTAGTCAACATTTTTTTTTATCTGTCTAATTATCTGTCTGTTTGATATTACATGTCCAAATCTCTACTATATGCTTAAATGTTGTTTATCTTTGATTATTTTAAGTTTTTATAGCTTATTATAACTTAATATGTCCATAGATTAGCTTGTAAATTCAGATTAGTCAACTTTTTAGTTCTTGTGAAATAGTCAAATTTTGGTTTTTCAGGTTTTTGAATAAAAGTCTGATTTTACTGTGGCTTTATTATGAAGTTTTAATCTTAGTGCTTTTAGGGTTTTAATATTTTATTGCTTATCTGTCTAATTATAATTTTGTTAATTTTTAGTTTTCTTGTTTGAGTGCTTAATTATGTGCTTATTTAAGGTAGTTTTGCCTGTCTGCCTCACGCGACTTCAAGGCCATGATCACAAGCTTTCAGCTTGTTGATCATGGAGCTTGGGGCTGTGTTTATTGTTGCTTTTGAAACCCTACTAGCTTGTTTATTCATATCTATACTTATTTTCTTCTTATTAGCTTATTTGTTAGCTTTTTCGCCACACCTTTTTGTTACCAATCAACTCACTTCACTGAAGCAAACAGTGAAGTGAGCTGATATTCCAAAGCTCTTAACAAGCTCCTCAGTAGACTTGAGCTTGTGATTCTTGGCTTTGTGAGAAGCTAAGCTGCCCATCTCAATGTCTGAGTATGAGTTGAGCTTATTAAAGCTTATAGATAAGATGTGAGAGCTTGTGTTTGCCCACTCACAACATACCCCTGAGCAATTCAGTGGTATTACACCATTTCCACAAGCCTCTCAGAAGCTCATTAGTGATCCTTAGCTGGTGTGGCCTGGCTTTTTAGGAAGCATAGCAACCCAACTTTATGATCCTGCACTTAATTTTCATCTTGTAGCTTATTTAGTAGGGTTGCATCTAGCTTTTGTTTTGTCCATTACTCAAGATCAACCGACTCGGCTTAAGCCGAGCGGTGAACTAGTGCCTTTCCATAAGCTCTCACAAGCTCATCTGTGAACCTCACAGAGTGAACTTGGGCTTTTTGGAAAGCTTACCAGGCCATCTTGCAGCTCCAACTTTAATTTTGCCATTTTGAGCTTAACCCGTCAGCTTAAATGACCACTCTAATTAGTTGTGGGGTGTTTGGATCTGTGTACTCAGGAATTGCTTATTTGCTTATTCTGAGCTTATAAATTATTCTCAGTGCATAGGCTTGTTCATATATGTATATTATACTTGTACAAATATATTTTATACCTTTCTTTTTAGTATGGAGCTTATTACAGGCTTTAGAGGTCTCAATTCCATCCAAGTTTAGCTCAAAAGGCTAAACTGACTAAACCATAAGCTCATGCTTATAAGCACTTCTCAATGCTTATTTTTGTTCATATACACCTATTATACTTGTACAATAGTGCCTTTTGCTTTTGTTTCCTATGTATAGCTTATTTCAAGCTTATTTATAGCTTGAGTTCCAACAGTCAAGCCAAAAGCTTAACTGTTGGACTCATAAGCTCTTAATTTGCTTATTTCTAAGTTTGTAGCTTTTTGTCTTCATTAAACATGTATAATGTCAGTATATATTTAGTTCCAGAAAAGAAAAAACCAAAAAGAATCATTTTAAAGCTAAGTGATAGCTTTTCCTTAGAAGCTTATTTGCTTATTAGCTTATTTTTGTTAAGCACATATAGTTTTTATATTTTTCCTAGTTTCTTTTATTTATTTTAGAATTTTGTAAAAAGTTTCAGATTTTTCTTTATCCATTTATTATTTTTAATAATTCAATAATAGTTTTTAGTAATTTATAATAGTAAATAATTAATAATAAATAGAATAATTGTGTAATAAATACATTTTCAATTTTAAAATTCATTTTATTATATTTTAGATTTTTTAGATTCTTTATTTCATTTATTTAAGTTAATTTTAGATTTTCTTATTATTTAATTCATTATTAAATACATTTAATTCATTTTTAATTTATATTAATTAATTTAATAGTGTAAAAATTTATTTTAATTTTCTAATAATTTTCTTATCTTTTTATGATTCCAAAAATATAATTTTCACATTTGTGAGAGTTGTATTGGACAGAATTCACGTTTTTATTTTGCACGTTTACGTAAAATTTAGTAAACGTACGTTTTTAGATTTTAATCGTTAAACAATTGTAAATATAGAATTAAAATGACTTCAAAATTTTTATATTTTACTTTCTTAGTATAATTAATTATAATCCCTTTCCTGTTTTATTTTGTTACATTTATGTAATTATTACATACATGTATTTCATTTCAGATTTTTAGTTTTCTTTACTTTTATATAACTTGTATATTATAGTTAAATATTTTAATTATATTTAATTTGCATTTAAGTCGCTAAGACATGCAAATCCCTACTATAGTTATAATCGTTTTGTTTTTATACGTTTACGTTTAATTTATGTTAAACATACGTTTGTATATCTTTTACGTTTTTAGGTTTATGATTGCACGTTTTTAACGACATAGCTGTGACAGAGCTATCACTATTCACATTCAGTGTTAGTCAATCAGATTCCTGTTTTCCTATACTAATATTATTTTCAACAATTCACAAGTCATTGTACCAGAATGTCACGCCTCACCAGGACATAAACGATCCAAGGATATTTTAATCCTTGGTAAACTTGCATTCTCTCCCGGGCTGTCGCCCTTTTATCATCTGTTACGGTTGACCGTTCACAAGCGGTTGATAAGTGTGACGGAGAAATAAAAGAAGCTAGTTCGGGAGCAATCACGTACGTCCAAACACCCTTTAAACTTCTAAATTTCTAAATCAGTGTATAATTAGATGTACGTATGCATCATTGTTTCTAATAATAGTATTTTAATCTTGATTATAGGGAATGGACTAGGAGAAGGATGTGGTATGCTTGGTCAAGCTGGAAATGGGAAGTTGGAAGCTCGCTGCCATAGTTGCCAAGAAGTATGCTCTTTAGATAATGTAGTTATAAGTAGTCATGTTTGTCAAAAGCATTCGTCATTGGAACTTGGAGGTAATGTTGAAGCATTATGAGAGGTGTCAAAACGGTAGGTTTAGATCAGGTTGGGCCATGGGTTAAAACGGGTCAGAATGGGTTCAGGTCCGAACCGCAATTGAAATCGCTATGTTGTATTCTGTTACAGGTACCCAAATCTCTTTGTTCTTAATTTTCTGGCATCTCCTCAATTTTAAGTTCCTTCTCAAAGAAAAACAAATTGATTCTATCAAAGGAGACTTCGGTCTAGATCAAGACTGAAAGAGATTGTGGAAAGTAATTGACTGGCTCGGACATTGTTATGTTGCCAAAAACATGAAATTTGTGCCAACATTTGAAGGAACACTCTTGAAAAATGCACACCAGAAAAGCACAACAGAATAAATGATCATCGGTGACATCCAATACAAAATCGAGCCATAAGCTTTTTAATACTGAGACACACTTAGCCATTTGATGATCTTACCATGGCTATAACTTGATGATCTTCATATTGTTTAGGATCTCTGAAGTGAACTTCAATCTTTTGTCTTGGGCGCTCATAAATTGTAACTGAAATTTCTAAAGCGCTACTGCAAATGGCACATTAAGAAGCCCACACACAACGAGAGGGATTAACCCTGGAAGAACACCAGCTCACACTACATAGAACAGAACACCAATTGCTAGATATAACTGAGCAAACAAAGTCCATGAAATATGAACATCTTTGCCCTTTCCTTACATTGAGATATCTGAATAAGGGGGTACACGTACACGTATCCGATATTCATAGTGGAACTGTATGCTTACCAGCAATCTCTTGTGTAAAAGCTCATCTATAATAGGCGTGTCGGGAAAGTGGGAATGGAATGGAAATGTAGGGTAAATGTCTTAATGACATACTATATGTTTTTAATTGAACAATTGTGTGTAACTTAAACATGTGGCGTTACATTAAATTACTTCCAGAATCTTATTGTGCGTAAAGAAATCAAAGAGAAATTCCATAATCTTATTATGTGTAAAGAAATCAAAGAGAAATAGTTTGTGGATTTTTTTAGTTGTACTTATTGTGTTATGGGAGATCGAAATTTATATACAATACGTTATTGAAAATTTTAGAAAAATCCCCGTGCGTGCACGGGTATTGTACATGTACTACTCTTGAAAGTTCAGATGTTTCTCATAAGGACGTACATGTACTACAAGTGCGGTTTAACATGGGAAAGATTGGGAGTTTCTACTACCACCATTTTTAAAGGATGGTGAGTTTTATAATCTCTTATTGAAGTTGCTCGTGATTCTATTCATATGCATTTTGGTAACCAACTATTGTGTTTATGCTTTTATTTCATTTTTGAACAACATTGCTAGCTGTTAACCCATGCTTAACCATGGGTTATGTTATGGTCAATATTAAATTCCCATAAAAGTCACCACAGTTAGATTTCTGTATGTGAATTGTCTATTATCATTCAGACAACTAACCTGAAGTTATAATGGTTATTAAATAATGTGTCAAGTCCAATGTTTTAGTTTTCATGGAAGGGTTAATTCCTATGCTCCTATATGGCTTCTATTACTACTAATTCACCACCACCAAATCCTCATTCAGGAGACATCTACCGAAGATATTTACTACGCATTCTTTTTATATGCATGGAAAATTTGAACCATAAAATGTGACTACAAATAGTAAGAAAAAGTCAGTATTTATGTACTCGAAAGTATTTGACTAATGTTTAGGACAACTTCTTGCTTTATCCCTTTAGCTCTCATGAAGGTTGATTTGTTGAATAGTATGGAATTATAGTACCTTATAATCTAAATAATATTAGTCTTAATAAAGTAAATTAAATATTTAACTTTTTTATCTAATTTGCATTTAATTAGGTGTTGGTGCAAGACATGAAATAGACGTATTCGAAAGCCTTGGGGTCCTTTTGTTTTGACGAGTTCATGAATCTCTAATATGCGTTAAAAGTAACACATTATACTGAGTTCAATGAAGGTATGTTTATGTGCTTTACTGAAATCTAATTTGGTCTATGCTATATGTAGGTACTAGCAAGAGGCAAAATTCTCATGTTACTGACTCATATTTTGTCTTTTGTTTGTGGGTAACTTACAGAGGTCTAAGCTTCGGGTAGGAGTATAAATTTTAGTAGCCACACTTGGGAGATTTATTGATCATTTACAACAAGGAAACATGTGTGAGTAGTGCTAGACCCATAAAAAACTTTTCACAAAATAAATCCACAAAATGAGTTGGATGTGTTTGATTGGTGTATTTCGGTATAGGTTCTCTCTCTTCTCTTTTACTAAGCCAATCAAACACATCAACCTCATTTTGTGGATTTATTGAGGGGAGTTTTTTGTGGGTCTAGCACTACTCAACATGTCTCTTACACGGATTTTGAGAATTGACTATTGCGCATCATGTTCACAACCAATGATACTTGCAACCTATTAATTCCTATGTTTAGATTTTAGTTTTTGTTTTGACTCAACATATAAAGATATTCTGTGAGAGTTGCAAGTTTTGTAATATTTTGTAGGTGATATGTATATACATAACACTTTTTATTGTTTAAAAGCAATTTAGGACAAAATAATCTTTTTGTATTTAATAAATAATAATACATAATCAAAATTTTTAGAAAAGACCTCGTGCGTGCACAAGTATTATAACTATACAAGATATACTAATGCGGTTTTTTGATGTGCTTAAATTATAAAGCAGTGTAGTGTTGGGTCAAATTAGTTATAAACAACATTTTCGTTTTTTAACATATAAAAACATACTATTCAAGAATACTCTTCATCATATAATACAAAATTAAAAACCATAAATAAAACAAAAACATTAATAAAAATAATTTCCTTTTTAATAAATAAAAAGACATTATTCAAAAATTAAGAAAAAACCCCGCACCTTTATGTCCGCTAATGGCTATTCATTCATTTTTGGTTAATCTTTGTATCAAATACTACTAGATACTTCTCCAGAAGGTCCCATTCGCTTCAGAGAATCTGGATAACATCATTTCCTTCCTTTTAGGTAAAACCAATATTTTAAAAACCAGAGTTTAACTCTTAGTTGTTGTGAGGCTACTGAGCAAACATTCTTCACCGTGACTTGAAGTATGAAAACTTTCTCATTACTGACTTTTTTGATCTATAAATATGTGATTTTGCACTCGCAGGAATCAATTATCAAAATTATTGGTAGTGAAAAAGATTGATTATCAACATTCCTGGCAGTCAAGAGAACATGAGATTGAATATATTGATAACTCGAAAGTAAATAAGTTCTTAAAGTCAGCCTTCTCATTTTTTAGAGTATACCATCACGCTCATCGATTAATGGGTCATTCTTTTTACAAAAGACTAAGTGTCACCTTCTGTATTGTTAACTTAATTAGGTGCTTATCACATTAATTGCATAATATGTCTCGGTAAGAAGAACTATCAGACAATATAATTGTATTTTAAATGTGAATTAGGATTTTCAATTTAAAAGTAGTTTCAAATGGTTTCAACATGCGATAGTTAAATTTTGTACATAAAGATGACTTATGTCTATGAAAGTACTATATATAAACTTTTACCACGTATATCAATATAACTATAAATCAAAATTAAGAATCATAATTTAAAAAAAACAAAAAAAATAAGCTAATTGTTTTTTTAATAAAAAATGTGCTTTAGTTAGCTTTTTAGTCGTGTGACGGATATTTTGTAATCAAGTCAATTATTTTAATTGTGAACCAGATTTTTAAGTCTAAATCATTGACACTTGATATTTGATAAGGTTGCAGGTTTAAAATCACAGCTATTCACAAATTTGAAAAGAAAAAACGATGAAAAAATATTGGAGATTGAGATAGAGACGGGTCCTAATCTGAAATCTTATGGCGGTGTGGCTTACGGTGTAAGTGTAGTTGGTGTAGATCCGAATAGAAAGATGGAGAAGTGTGCTCAAGCTGCAGCAGATGCTTCTGGTTTGCATGAGACTAATTTCAAGTGTATACATGTTGTATATTTCTTCATGATCTTGCTTCTATCCCTAAATGATAAGTTCATCTTAATCTGTATAACAACTTTTTTTTATGAAAATGTCACATTTATGCAGGTTGGAGAATCATTGCCTTCCATGGATGCAGTCATAGGTACGTTGGTGTTATGAGGATGTTAACAATACTCTTCAAGGTATATGATTATCATGACAAATATTTTTTTCTAAGCTCTATCAGTACGATTGAATAAACTTTAATTGAGAGCGTGATACTGACATCTTAAGGGAGTGACACATATTAGTGAAATGTGTCTATTAACGTGGTAACATGTCGGGTTGGAAATTAGGCATGCTGGTCAACGGGGCACACATCAACCGCTATCTATTTGAGGAAAAACAGTTTAAAAAATGGGTAGTTGCTTAGAGTTCAATTGGTCTATAACTCATGTTTTGTTGTCTCACACGGCCTACCAAAATTGACATATGGTTGTTCAATTATCACCAATGCATTGTATAAAGAGGTTATAGAAATGATTGGCAAGGCATGCTTTCTTAATTTATTCACTTGACACTTTTCTAGCTATTTTTACTCATGTTTGAGATAAGTAGTGGATAGCAGCAACTTAGCATAAGGTGAAATAGTTTTAATGATCTTGGATTAAGGTAAGTGTTTCGTAATGACTTAGTGATAATCATTTGTTGTTAGAAGTGTAGACTGTTGAATGGTCGAGTTTCTGATTTTAAAGAAGAAAGTGGTTCCTAATGACTTAGGCATCCTTTTTTAAAGGATGGGGTGCTGGTCTAAATATACATAACACTAATGGATGTTTCGTTGTGAAAAAGATGGTGCAACTTTTTTTTGGTTGGTGTAGTGATATATACATACATATATCTCTATATTATATATAACAGGAGGCATTTGGCCTTAATGCCACCTCAATGCCCAGTAATTGTTTTTAGTGACATGTCATCACATTAGTCCACCTAAGCTATTAATAATTTTATTAAATTTCATTTTTAATATTCATGTATTTTTTTTTATTAATTTTTTTTTATTAATTTTCGAAAATTATTTATAAAAAAGGAGTCTTGCAAGGATTGAACCTTGGTTATTTGGATAAATAACAAGTGTGTTTACCACTTAGGCAACAAGTTTTTTTGATTATTATCTTGCATATTATAGTATATAAATGGCTAAAATTATATTGGAATCTTATACTAAATACAAGAATAATTTACTTTAGTGACAAAAACCTGGCCCAACTCATCCCATATACGTACCTTTCTCCAACCCTAAATCTGATCCGCCTATACCACTCTCTCACACCGTTCTTCATTGCTAGGGTAATTTTAGTAAAAATGTATTATGTATCCGATAAATAATTGAACAATTCTCTTTGTGTTAATGTGACAAAGATTATTTCTTTAATTGTTAAGCATGATTATCAAACTTTTTATGTCTTATTTTGGCTCTTTACGTGCGCTTATATATCAGCTTTGTCGCAGGACCAAGAGCAACCGAATTCACAAACTGAGATTTCATCATGTTGGTCTGTTTCACTGCACTTGATTGGCAAGGTATTATGGGCACCAGGCCATACAACTTGACATGTTTTCTTAATGAGCCTTTAGTCCCTAAATGGGTGTTTACCATTGGAGGTTGAATGTAATAATGAAAATTAGTTGCAACAAAAAAAATGATTAGAGCAGGTAGGGAATTTAACAAAAGAATCTAAGTCATATTATCCGATGTAATTATTCTCTTTGATTTGTTGTTGATAAGCATCGATTCACATTGGTTTTAATTTTAGTGTTGTGGATTGTGATACCTTTGATTCAATTTTTATGTTGTTAACCAGATATGTGATTTGAAGGTTGCATGGAAGATGTTGCATGGCAGACGGCCAACCATATACTATTGAATAGACTACATGACAGGAATGTGACCTTGTGCTACAACATATGTTCACTAACAAATATTGTACTATTAGTATGTCTTATTAAGCCGATTGTAATAATAATATGTTGGATGTTGGATTTTGGATTTTGTTCTTTAATTAGGTATTGATTGTCAACATGCAAATATTTTGCTCTTATAATTTATACTTCTACAGTAGGCTTGATATGCCAAAACTATTCAGAATTGTACGACGTATTTTATCATGTCTTTACACTCTTTAGACCTCACATATCTTTTTTCTAGGTCATAAACGACTTGCTTAATCCAACAGGGCATTACCTAAGAATACGAGAAGATAGCCAGGTTAATAAGTTAACTTCATGTTTCTCTATGATTGTTTTCCCTTTTTTCTGTATTTCACAAGTTAATTGCTCATTTTAGTTTATTAATGTTTAGATAATTTTGCAGCAATTTGATTAAAACTTAAAATTTGTTTTTTTTGGGTATAATGAGTCCTCGATTATCTTATTTGATGTTTCTTGTGGCGGGGATATCAATGGCACCCACACCATGGTTAGTCATGGAGGTCAGTTAATAGCGTCATGTTTTGAACAATATGATGTCCGTAGTTTATTTTCTGAGGTATTATAAGTTTCGTTATCATTCATTGGTGCATTTATTTAGATATAGTTGTGATTAATAACATCAAAAACATTTTATTGCTTTTTTTGACATATGATTTGCAAGATCATATCATTATATGTGGGTTCGGACGTGTTGGCCAAGTGCAACACTGTTGTCACTTACATTTACTATAGTCTAAAATAAAAGTAAACACAACATCCTTTTCTCTATCTTTACTTTCTATTTCCAACTATTTGGTAATTTTAGTTCATCACTCAATTTCTTTCTGAAAGTACTCTATAAGGAGATCATTTTAATACCATAATGCAGATCTATGTCGCAGGTAATAGATCCCCTTTGCAAGCCATTCTGCATGAGCATGTGGTCATAGTGTCATACACCTTCTCGGTTGAAGGACGGTTGGAATTCAAAGATTTATGCCCGCCGTGTCTTTATCATGGACAACTGTGAGGACATCATCCCTGAATATCTCAGTTTTGTCAAAGGTATTGTGGATTTAGAAGATCTCAAATTTGTCACTGCAGCTCGATTTAGTGAGAATACTGTATACAACTTTCTTTATACACTCAACAATGGCAAGATACCCAAAAGAGATTCAACAGTAGTTAACATCTATTATATCTAAATAATTTTTTTCCCACAATTACATGTTAATGACTGAGTTTCTGTATGTTTATGTGGATTATTAAGGTTGCAGATTAAGAGGGACTTGCAGCACGAAGAGAAAGTTTGAGATCATTCAAGATTTTGAGTATTTGCACCGGCTGCTGCAAGTGGTTTTAGTGAAGACAGGTTATTGGACAGTACTTGCTGTGACATCAAGACTACAAAGTTTCAAGTATGTGTTTCCATGTTCGTTGGTTGATTTTGATCCATGTTACTAACATGATGTGCTCTTTTATGGGTTTCCCGCGTTTTAGTAGTCACTTTTTTGTGTACTGTTACGTTGTTTGCTTCTATAAATGTGAAAAAAAATGTACCTAGGATTGATACTCAGCATCTTACAATGAATGATGATACCGAGGTTTGTGGTTCTGTTAACATGAATGTGTGTGGTCCATTGGGGGATCTGCATGAGGTGGTCGGAGTTATTTCTTCTGATGTGCTGAATCCTAGACCAAACTATTCTGCTGTGGATAACGAGTTTACGTTATCTAGGGGTAGTTGTCCTTTACATTATACGATGGACGCCACTGCTTCTTTATGTTCGGTTACTACCGATGCGTATGTACATCTGTCAGTGACTATCACTAGGTCTGATTCATGTACGGGGAAAAGAAAAGTATTTGATATCTTTCACCATCATGCATTTATTTCTGGGGATATACAAAGGTTGGACGATACGATGGAATGTTTATATGCGTCGCCTTATGTTTCCATTAAGTTGACAATAAATGAATCGGATTCCATGAAAAGGTCATCTTTGGTCTGAAGTCGTTGGCAAGGGAAAAGGAAAGGTGGACGATCTTTACAACTCAGTCATTCATGGTATACTCTTATATCTATATATTGATAACTAATTTACATGTTATGTTTACATTTATGGTGTCTTTGAACGGTTCTCCGGGGATATACAAAGGGTGGATGATACGATGGAAATATCTGTATGCTTCGCCTTATGTTTCCACTAAATGAATAGCTCGTCTTCAGCTGCTCCAGTCGTTGGGAATGGAAAAGGAAAGGTGGATGATCTTTACAACTCAGCCTTTCATGATATACTCTTATATCTATATACTGATAACTGATTTATATGTTATGTTTACATTTATAGTGTCATTGAAGGGTTTTGGGAATCGATGGTTTTTTAACAGTTGACATCTATGTTTCTTTATCCAAAGATTTGTAACTGGAACCCGGATTCGGGACACTATAAACCTTCTCAAGAATATGCAGTTGGTTATGTGCCTACACACGCTCACTTTCATATTGTCGGTATGTTTGCTCTGTTTTTTTTCGGGACTTTATTCCTTTTTTAGGATTTATGTTGTTGTCCATTTTTGATGGTATGGTCATTCGTGCTATAGATGTTGCAACCTCTCTGCGCCAAGGGAATGGTAATAATAACAATGTACCTGTTGATAATGTTATGAATGCGATTGTGTCGAATGTCGTTGCCGTTGAAGATGGTTGTTCACTTCAACATCATGTACCCCAAGGTTGAGTCTATTAATATAACCTCATTGTTTTGTATCTTCATACATTTACCTTTGTCTCATATCCTATTACCATCATTTTATAATTGTAGATAGTCAGTGCTTGCCGGGTACGCTCAACCAATTATTTTTTGCGCTGAACAACATGCAGCAGATGCAGGCGATACTGTATACTCTTATGTTGCCATTTTCCATAGTCATACACTATTCGATTTAATTTTCATGTTTCATATATAAATATCGAAAGCGCAAGAATGTTACCAGCGTCGGTAGCTAACACCTACAAAATGCAACCGCCTACTAGAAGTATGTTATTTTGCAGCTTTACTCTTAATTGGGTTTCGCTTTACGTGAACGGCATTTCTTCGTTAGTTCCTTATATGATCTATGTTACGCCCCTATTTTACTTTTTCGAATGATTAACTGTCGCTGTTTCATAGCTACAAGGGTTACAAATGCCACGCGCTCTTTTAATACAATTACGGGTTCTACTCAGTCGCGGTGTATTTCAGAATGTACGTTTTCTAAAAAAATTGTATATTTTATTTCTTTGATTTACTACTGTCATTTTGACCACTTTTCTATTAGTTGTGGTGTTTAAGATCATTCGTTGTTCACTACTTTTTTTGGCTGGGCCTAGCTCCTCTTATGTGCATTTTTGTGCCGCTCCCTTACGTATCAATCATCTCATGCGTGTTCAGAGAGGTTCGTGTACTAATATTCGTGTGTCCTTCCATCGTCACAATCTTTATTTTTCTTCCCTTTTTCTTGAATATTTTCGGTTTTCATTGTTTTGTTTTTTTATCTCTTTCAGGCCCACCAAAGACATATGTTTCGTTAGGTAAGTGTAACTGTGTTTGTACCCATTGTAGAGCCCTTTTTTGGTATGACGAGTGTTTCAAGTTAGGGAGTCGTAGATCGCTGGAGTACCATCGATGTTGCATGAAAGGCAAAGTTGTATTGCGCCTGCAACCAGAATATCCACATTACATAATGCAGTTGTTCACATACAGACATTTCATGGAAATCATAAGGGCTTATAATCAAATATTTGCAATGATTGAAAGAAACGAAAAGGAGTTCAAAGTATAGCAGTATAAATGTATAATATACGCTAAACAATACACAACAAATGACTATGAAAAACGGCTAGCAATTGGAGCTCTTGAGGTACATCTCTAATCCATTCTTCAACCAAAGACTTTTCATCCAGTTATATTAACTATATGGAATATTCATGTTCTTTAAAATTTTGATAGGTCGTCATTTGTCAATTCGCTTTATCATGCCTAACAAGCTCTACATCCAATTGCACCATACTCACATCGACATTTAGCGGTGATGCTTCGACTCAATCTAAAGTTTCTTTTCGTAATATGACTACTTTTGTTCTTTTAATTTAATAACTATCTGCTCAAAGATATAACCAAGCCTTGACAGTTCTACCTCTATGATAGTGTCCCCTACTCAATATAAGTTATTGTCCATCAACGGAAAAGATTCCTTCTGGACAAAGTTTGGTAATAAACTTCAATATTTCATAATATAACTAATTACTGATAATTTTGTAACATATTTTTGATGTTTCATTTACATCTTTCTGATTGTAGAAGAAGAAATATCATATACAAATATCGATCAGTAGTCTAAGGAAGATACGTTCTCGATTTCAAGAATGCTCGACAAGCAGGTTAACAATGTTAATTTGGAAAAATTATATTTTGTTAGCTAAGTTCTAGGACTTTAGCATCGATTATATCTTATTACGCTTTGTTAAATGTGCGTGCCTTATTTGAATGATGGTTCATTGAGTTTTACACCGGATGTCATATTAACGGTGCAGGTAATCTCATGCTCATTTCATCTATACATGTTACGTTTTATTTAAATGGAGCCACAATCCCATTCAAGTTTGAGGTAAATATGTTCACTATCTAAATTCAGTTAGTAACTTCCATTATTTTCTAAATTATTGAGCCCAACTTAGGTAGAATGCTTACTTGCATTACATTACCTTTTAAAAGTTTTGAGAAGGTTCCTCCTGATGAAAGTTAAGTTTGGCTTCTTTTATAATTTGTTGATGTATATGGTTAAATGGACAAACACCCGTTAAATTGTATACTACGGAGTAAATTATTTTGTGCATTTATAAAGATATGAATGCAATCTTTTTCTAACGGATAACCTACTACTTTTCTCAGTTGTATACTACGGAGTAAATTATTCATTGTTTTTAAATCTAGATCTTTGTATGCCAATCTTACTATGTATGTATGGTTACGTTATTAAATTTAGGTCGGAAATTTGGAAGCTCCGGTCGAAGATTGGACTGCACGTGTGAGAGCTGACATCTTTAATGGATTTAGAGACGAGACATGGTATACATTTTCTCTTTGCTTTTTCATGACTCGCCCATCGGGCGGGCTATGCTTATGTTGTGGATATGAATAATATAATTAAAAGCCATTTTCTTCATTTTTTAGAGCACAAATATCCATATGACCGGTGAACAAAAAAACCTATAATATTTAGGACAACAAAACAATGGTTTTCCTATGTTGAAGGATTCAGAGAGGCTGCTATAAATACGATTAATCAAGTAGTATGGACTCCATATCAAGTACATATCTATATAAATGGTACATAATATTGTTTTTATCATCTATAAGAAAACCTCTTTTGCTTTTGTTTTAGGTAATTTTCTTTTGAAAAATTTGTTGTTGGATACCATAAAAAAACTGCAACTAAAAGCCAAAAGGAGGGAAGGATAGTTATTCTTTCATCGAGCTTCATAAAATGTCATACGATGAAGGAATTCGTATGACAAGATCAACGACAAAAGGGAAGGTTAATAGATTTTTGTTTTTGTTATAGTTATTTTATATATTTTAGGTTACAGGTCCTACGTATAACTCAAAATTTAAACAAACCCCATATATTTATATGCTGCTATCACCTAGGTTTTTATTTCTTAATAACCATATCTCAGCATTTACTATGACATTCCCTTAATCTTGAAGGTTCATCTACATCCAAACTATAGATTCACAAGGTGTCTATTAGTGTAGATAGCAATGGTTTGAGAGCGATTTGGTGAGAAAGATGATTGAAGTTAGAAGATCTAATATTGAAGACATGTTTCAACACAAGATAAAGTTGTAGATATTTATTCAGAGTAAATTGCATGTAATATGAGTAAATTTACTTTGTATTTTTTAATTGTTCTATAAATCATAACGTTCATTTGAGTTTAAATCATATACTATGTTGTTTAAAAAAACTTTGTATATTTTAATTGTTCTATGAATCTTGATTTTCGTTTATTTAATTTTCACCCTTCTTACTCTGCTAATAGCTTCGTATATATATATCTTACTATTTGAAAAGTAATACACTCAAAGAATAATCACAAATCATGCCCGCCCATTGGGCGGGCTTCGACATCTAGTATATATATATATATATATATATATATATATATATATATACATATATATATATACATATACATATATATATATATATATATATATATATATATATATATATATATATATATATATATATATATATATATATATATATATATATATATATATATATATATATATATATATATATAAGAGATTAAGAGTTACGAGTTAATATATTATAATAATCTTATGAGCAAAGTATAGGAATAAGAGGTTCTGGTCTTGGTTAGGGAAAGGTCGAGTATCGTTAGGCTTATTAACGAGGAACACAACATGGTGAGTAGATATGTAACAAAGGCAACCAATGGAGCTGACCCAAACAACCACTCAGACCAATGGTTTTCTTTGATCATAACGTCAAAGTTAGAGTATCGTGAGGCATACTAATTTGATAAGTAATACTTTACCTAAACATTAAAACCAATTATTGCAGCTTAGTAACAATTTAAGTAGTTCAGAAAGAAAAACCTAACAGCCCTCATACTAGCTTTCTCATAACATGCCACTGATAAACTTGGAAACAGATTGCAAATGTTACGCATTCTTTTCAATGTTAATGTACTTACAATCTTATTAGTCATCTTATGCAGGCTAATAACATGAGTATCCAAAACAACTTGGGTGGTAGAATGGAGTTATAACACGAGTATCTCTAATTTTTTTTCTTAATTACCATTTTTTTGTGCAGGTTCCAAGTATGTTGGGTACGTGACCACCTTCTATATCTTCAACACGGTATCTCATTGCTAACTTTAGTACATTACTAATCATGTCAACTTTTTTTTTCCTTTTTCTTAATCTTTTTAAAACTAGCTTAGATAATTGATGTTATGTAGATGAGAAAATCTTACCCTATTTCAATCCGGTCGTTGTTCATAGCAGCTCATCGTCAACAACTGAGATGACAGCTTAAATCAACTAGAAACTCAATATTGTATTTCAAGGCACCATAGTTTTTACTACTTAGCTATTGGATAATGGTTGGTTTTGGTTACACAAGCTAATGGTGGCTTCATTCTGCACAAGCATACGATTTTAGATACTATTTGTTTAACTAATAATCAATTATGTTTAGAAAAGTATCACTTATCTTTAATATCTTTGTAATGTATAATTGTAAAATTTAGATGCAACACTTGGGCAATGATAATTTGAGTTTACATTACATTGTGGTTGTTGTGTTACTGGTAGTTTGTACCAAATGAATACCATGGTGAAATAGTGGTTATCTGAACCTATCTACGTGTAATCCCATTACATTGTCATGCTTCACTCAAGAATAGCAAAAAGAAGAACTTATAGCTGAATGTGTTAAAAGTGTGACAAATCCATGTAGGATTATGGAAAATTTTACTTCGTTTATCGGGTTATCATGTTATAAAAAGCAGTATTTGGTTTAGTTTTAGATTTTGAATATATACATGACTACATGAGAGGACGCTAAAGATGAAAGGTAAGTTTGTTTTTAAGACCAAAAAATATTCTGGTTCTAATAAAAACCATATGTCAGCTAATGTATCTATTTTAATAATATGTACTGAGACCATGTTGTGAGTTTCAACTTCCATCTACAAAGACCATGTCTTAAGTTTCATCTTCATCTACTGTTGTCACAAAGCATATATATAAGAGACGTATTTCATTCTTGCAATTGAGCAAAGCTTCTCACATAACCGAACAATGCACAGTAAATTGGAACAAAACGCAGGCCCACAACAAGTGTATCTCATAAAATTGCACAAGTAATGCCAAATTAGTAGAATGATTCTAACTATGGTGATCTTTACATTAACCATTTGAAATTGTTCATTCAAACCTACTATTATTTGTTATAATTTTTTTATTTGCTTTTTCACATTTTACCAATGGAATAACTATTTCTACCTCATAAATATCCATCTTATATTGCTGAACGTGACATCAAGCACTTCTTTCTCTCACTTAGGGCATCTCCAATGCGTTGAATCAATTTGGGTTGAATGCACCGCCACATCAGTGGCACATCATCAACTTTCACTTTTATACAAAACACTTACAATGCATCAAACTTTAAACAATTTAATGAATTTCCACATCAACATTATATATTTGTAACTTACATTTATATAATGGATATAAACTATATAAAAGCAGTTATAATATAATTCAAAAAAATGAAGTTTATATAAAATAATGTAAACATCAACATTTAAGTTGTGTTTGTGTTAAACAACGACAAACAACTATCCATGCAAAAAGTAGTAAGTACTCCTTCAAAAACAAAAATCAAAAAAATAATTAAAACACGTAACACACGAGAATATAATTATAACGTAAACTAAGAAATAAATGATATCAAATTGAAACAATAAAATTTAATAACTCCGAACAAAAACACTAACACTGCTCTAAATAAGTAAATGGTAGTTGGAGCATCCTTAAAAAAGCCGCCGTTTTGAATACCACCTTTGTAAGGATTATATCATCGTTATCAAAAGCATATAACCATAACCTTTTTCCCCTATTCTTGGTAAACAAACAAACATCACCACTTAACAAACAAATGGTATCAACAAAAAAACTCCACTTGTAACCCGACAATACATACATATTCTCATCACAACAAACATCAAACAAAACCATAAATCCATTCACAAATAATTCAAATTCGTCAACATCATCTAAATTTGGTAAAATAACAGCTGGAAGCACCTATATACAATAACTAAATAAACATAATTAACAAAAACAAAATAATAATAATAAATGTTAATAGTATTATCAAATGTAAAAGATGTTCATGATTAATATTGTTTAGAACAAAATGTTAGAAAGTAGTTACCTACTTTTAGCCGTTTTATGGATTATGGCAACATCAATTATACTTCTTAACCGTTTAATTTAACTTTTAATAACTTTTAACTATATATTTGTTCTACTAAATCCTAAAAATAAAAACCACAAATCAAAGAACTTACCTGCTTTTAGTCGTTTAATGGATTATGGTAACATCAATTATATATCTTAACACTTTTATTTAACTTTTAATTACTTTTTAGTATATATTTGATCCACAAAATAATAAAAATAAAAACCACAAGTCATACCCGTCCATCGGACGGGTTTTGACATATATATATATATATATATATGTTGAAATCACTCCTAAACTAGAATTCAAGTGTTAGTAATTAATATGTAATAGTTAGCTTAATTATGGCTTTTATGTTAGTTATCATGCCAAGGCTTATGTAGAAAGCCCATGAGCCTTGGCCCAAGCCCATAAGAAGGGAAGGATGCTAGTAGTGTTGCCCTAGCTCGTTGCCCTATAAATAATCCTAGTAAACCCTCACTTGAGGATTGGTTGTTCATTTGATACATTTCACTCCTACGCATAACTCTTCTCATTTATACGTGTGTGTGTTTAACGTGTTCAACCGATCACCTTGTCTATATTTCTTCTATTGATGCTTGTGTTACTAATATGGTGGCCTAACAGTGGTATCAATTCGCCAAATAGTTGGGTGAAAAGGTTTTTGTTTTTGATTTTTTTTTTGTTTTACGCGTAAGTTACGGTTTACAAACTTTGTCACGCATAAAAACTCATTTTTTACACTCTCCAATTCAAGATTCTTGTACTTTCAAGGTTTTTAGGTGTTAAAATTTCAGTTTTTGACAAAAAGTTTCAAACTTTACGTGTATTTCATTGGTTTTAAGCTTGATTTCAAACGTGTGTTCATCTCTACGCATAAGGTGTTTATAAGCTTTGGATCATCAAGTTTCACACTTTTGTGTTATTTTGGTGATATTGAAGCTGTTTCATCACAAAAATCTAGTTTAGAATCACTTTGGGCAAAAGATCCGTTTTGGTTAAGTTTTACGCGTAACAAAACCCTAGAGTTAGCGTAAGAAATCCGTGCTTGATCTTCGTTTTCTTGGTTTTTCTAGTGTTTTCTTGCTTGGATAAGCCTAAAAACTTCAACTTGGATATCATTTACACTGTGATAGTGTAAAAGATGTTTTGGGAAAAACCTAACTGCATAAGCAAACTTACGCGTAGAGAACTCTTACGCCTAAGATTTATCTTACGCCTAAGCCTTGTCTTACGCATAAGCTAATCCTACGCATAAGTTTTCTACGTCTAACTTTTCGTTTACGCTAATCTTAGTGTTTCTCCAATTCTTACGCGTAAGCTAATCATACGCGTAACTATTGCTTTACTAGTAAGTTTCTGTTTTTCGTCTAAGCATTACTCTGCCCAAAACTTGGTTTCTACGCCTAAGGATACTTCATCAACAACATTTCATTCGACTACAAAGATCCATTTTACAACACAAGTTTTCAACATGTATGAACCTCCATACTCTAACTACTTTCCTTATACGTATACTCAACAACAACAACAACTTAGTCCACAACATCAACAACAAATTTATCAACAACAATTTAATCAACAACATTATCCACAATAAGGAGCAAATCCACCTCAAATAGTTCAACCACCACCTAGTATTCAAGTACAACCTTACACAAACGTTTACAATCAACATCCATCAAGGAATACTATAAAGGAACCGACTTGGTTTGCAAAGATGTGTGAAGCTTTAAGTAGCCAACAATCCATTCATGAGGCTGTATCACTTGATAGACCTCCAATGCTCACTCCCGGAAACTATGATCAATGGGTGATTAAAAGTTCTTAAAGAAAGTCATCTTGGAAGGTCCATTTCAGATGCCTATTGTCGTTACACCCGGAGATCCAAATGCTATTCCACCAAGAGATGATCTCACAAACATTGCAACTATTGCTGACCTTTACGGTGATGAACTTCTACATTTCAAGCGATGAGCTAGCAATGAAATTTATCCTTTTAGGATTACCCAATCCAATCCTTCGAAGTGTTGATGCTCAAAAGACCGCAAAAGCAATGTGGGAACATATTCATCTTCTCATGGAAGGCACTGAACTCAATCAAGAGGATATGGAATCCAAAATTTACTTGGCCTATGAACACTTCATGATTGAACCAGGAGAGACATTAGAGTCTTATCATCATCGATTCTCAGACATTATCAATGATTAGGAAAAACACAACATCCTCATGCCAAGAATTGCCGTCAACACTAAGTTCCTAAGTAGTCTTGGTCCTGATTGGGAGAAGTACGTCATTTTCATCCGCCAAGCTAAGAATCTTCATCATGCTACATACGGATTGTTGTACGACTATTTGAAGCCTCATCAAAAAGAAGTTGACAAAGAAAGGGCTATCCGTAGACTTCCGGCTCCACCGTCACCTTCGGACAATCAACAACTTGCTTTGTGGGCTCAAACTAGTTATCCTCCTCAACCCGATCCTCAACCAACTGCAACAATTACACCATATGATCCATCACAGCAACAATCTCAACAACTCAATTGATTCCATACAACAACAACAATGATCAAGCACTTTACAGTGAAGCTAATGAGGACTCCGATGCTTTCGATGCATTGCAACAAGGATTTGTTATGATTGCTAAAGCCTTCGGCCGGTATACAAACAAATCCAACAATCGCATTCGTTCTTCATCAAACACAAGGAATCAGGCTGTTGTGAACAATGGACGAGTTAAAGTTCAGAATCGTAATTATGGTCGTCAGATGGGAGGTGGTCAAGGGTTTAATGCTATGGGAAGGAATAACATGGGTGCTCCACAACAACAGAGAGCTCAAGTGGTTGAACAGGGGAATGCTCAGAATGGGATAAATGGTCTTCGTTGCTACAACTGTAATGAGAAGGGTCACCTGGCTAATGCATGCCCAAAGCCGAGGACTAGAGGAAGTGCTTATCACAAGGAGGCTTTACTCTTGGCTCTTAAGGATGAAGCTAGTGGAACCCTCACAACCAAAGAACAGAGCTTTATGGCGGATCACGATTCAGATGATGATATGGAGGACTTGCAGGCTAATGCAGCAGTGATGTTGATGGCACAAATGCAAGCTCTACACATGAGTGACACAGGCCAGTGTATGACACGATGATGCTTGTCTCAGTCCCGAACAAACCATATTTATCACGATCTAATATCTCACCAACATCCGAATCGACGAGGCTCGAATGTTCAACATGAAACATCCACATCTCATTCGACGAATCTCAACTAGACCCCGTCGTTACATTTGATGATCAAGATGACCTTATGGTTACCTTTGATACTCAAATTGACTCCGTGGTCATACTTGAGGATCTGAATAGTGATCATGTCGTGACTCACGTTGAACACGCTGAACCTTTGCCTAATCCAGATGTTGATCTCTTACTTAAAGACCAACAATCCGAATGGAAGAATGTTGTGCACTAAATCAGCAATTACAGTAAAATGCATGGTTAACGGGGATATTGAATGCTTAAAAAGGCAACTCAATTTTTCAAAACTCAAGAAAAACGTGAACAAGGTTTTGAAGCCGCTTTTACTAAATCTCACCAAAACGAAAAATCATTAGAATGACGATCGTGATCTAGCCGCAACGAAGAATGCTTTGTTGTCTCAAATAGAACAACTGAAACATGAACATAAAAAACAACTTAACGCTCCTACTTTGGAAACTCAAAAAGCCAAGGCTGAGTTGTTAACTTGTCAAAAACAGTTATCTGCATACAAAAAGCATTTAACGAAACGAATAGATGACTATCTTGAAGAAATTGTCGGCTTACAAAACAAACTCAAAGAGTTTTGAAATGTTGTTTATAAACATGGTGAGTCAATCACAACTATTCAAAAGTTTACTTTAAAACCCAATCCAAATAGATATGGACCGAATCTTGCTGATTACAAACCAAAGCTTTCAAATAAAGCATTCAAACAAAATCCTGAAGTTTCCAGTGCAGAATACAAAATTGATGATTCTATTATGAGTGTTGTTGAATATCATCGTCAAGAGGAATTAGATGCAGAGGACGAGAGTCGATCAAAATTAGAAAATGTTGTTTATAACAAACCATTTAACTATTCAAAAGCAGTCACTTTCGTCACACAAAAGGATTCTTCTAACACACCTAGGATTATCACACCTATGTCTGAGTCTTCTAATGTTGCTCCCCAACCAAATTATGCATAAATTTATGGTCCTTTACCTTCACTCAGTGAAGTAAAATCAACACCCGAAAATCGTCAAATTCTTAGATATTTTGACATTTTCACTTCTGACATCAAAATTTTAGAACGTGAGATTGAATTTCATTCTGAAATAAAAGTTGAACATTTTCAATGCCTCAAAGCGAGAACAAAGAGATATTTTTCAGAAAAGAATTTTACCTCATGTTAAAAATATGAAAAACTGTGCATTGTATTGGGAAAGGGAGTTTCATAAGGAACTTGGACTGATGAAAATAGTTTTCGAGAAAACAGAAACATCTATTTCAAATACAAAACGTAAAAAGAAAATGTTGAGAAAAGATGTTGATCGACTCTTGGAAGATGTTATATGTGCTGATATCCATAATGTTGTGTTACTTCATTCTTTTGAACATGCATTTGATTATATCTCTGCTGATTCTGTTGATTCTGCTGCAAATGTTGAGAATACTGATTTTGTGTCACAAATAAAGTCTTTAAAAGTTGAAAATAAACGAGTGACAAACGAGCTTTCAAATGCAAAATGTCGTCTTCAATGGTGTCAAAAAGATTGTCATACTCGTGAACTCACTTGGCAAAACAAAATCACTCAGTTGCAAGCAAAAACCTTTCATTCAAAACCTGAGCAACTGGATGATGAAAACGCGTCTTTGAAGTGTCAAATCTTAAAATATGAACAAGAAATTTCTAAAATTAAAAGAACCATCTTGTCATATCGATTTACTCAAAAAGAATCGTGCTAAAGCGTCAAAAGACCTTGATGATCATCTTGCATACATGAAATATGTCTTACGACGAGATGGTCTCACTCGTCTGAAAAAAATCTTAATTTGCTACACACTATCCATGATCTTAAAGCAGAGGTGGTGAAACTTAAGAAAGATAAGGATAGTAACACGTAGTATCTCGCACCCAAAACATATTCAAAATGACTCTAGAACATCTAATGACAAACCACAAGAAACTAATGTGCTTCCCTATACTGAAACAGGAATAGTTGCCTCTTTTCCCAACGCCTGCACTTCACAGCCTAGGAGCAATACAAGGAAGAATAGGAAGTTGCAACGTAAGAAAAGAACAATAAAGAATCTGAAGTAGAAGAACACCCTAGGACTTTGAATAAAACTCAAGTTGCACCCACTTTAGATATTGCGTCGGACAAATGTAATGGAAAAATGATGTAACGAATCTGAACCTTTAAGTACTTTTGATGTTAAGTATGAAGCTTCTTGTGTTATATGTCGTAAAAGTATGCTTTCTGATTGTCATGATAAATGTGTTGCTAAAACTATCTTGTCTCGTTTTCGGAATCCTAAGAAACGGAATACCACTAGGCCCACTAAAGCTTCTAAGTCTGTGCTTGGTAAACCGCCCTCTTTAGATTCTAAGAAAAGCATTGATGTCCCTATAGCTCCATTATCACCTCCAAGGAACGTAGTACCACCTAGTTCATTCACTAAGACTAAAGCAAAGACTAGTTAGAGATGGCAGAAATGGTTACATAATACACTAGGATTTAAATGGATACCTAAAATCATTGATATGTGTGTTTCTACTATAACTGCTCCGGAACCCTCTAACTCTTCGGGTTCCACATCTACTTCTATTCCATCTGTGTCATCTGTGTGTAATGCAGGTGATACAGATCATCCTTTGGATTGTTGATAGTGGATGTTCTCGACACATGACAGGCAATCTCAAACTGTTATCAAACTTTGTTGCAAAGTTCATTGGCACTGTCAGATTCGGGAATGATCACTTCGCAGCTATCATGGGCTACGGAGATTACATCAATGGAAACATTGAAATTAGCAGGGTTTATTATGTGGAAGGTCTCGGTCACAATCTCTTCTCAGTAGGTCAGTTTTGTGATGGAGATTTGGAAGTTGCTTTTCAGGAGGAAACTTGTTTCATTCGTGATCTACAAGGAAACGATCTTATGTCTGGCACCCGCAACTCAAGTTTATACACAATCTCAATGCAAGACATGATTGCTTCATCTCCCATCTGTCTCCTTTCAAAGGCAACATCTACAAAATCTTGGCTATGGCACCGACGTCTCTCACATTTAAACTTTCAAACCATAACCAACCTTGCTCGATACAAACTTGTTGAAGGTCTCCCGAGATTCTGGTATTCTAAAGATCACCAATGTTCAGCTTGTGAATAAGGAAAAAGCACTCGTGCTCATTTTCCTTCAAAGGTGGAACACAGTTCTCAGCATGTGCTTCATCTTCTTCACATGGATTTGTGTGGCCCGATGCGCGTGTGATTAATGGCAAACGCTACATCTTGGTAATTGTAGATGACTACTCCAGATGGACTTGGGTTTATTTTCTTAGAAGTAAAGATCAAACTCCACAGATAATCATCACCTTTCTCACGAAAATTCAAGTTCAGCTCCAGAACACCGTCAGACAAATTCGAACAGACAAAGGAACTGAATTTGTGAATCAAACTCTTTGTGAATATTATAAGAAAGTGGGAATTGAGCATCAAACATCAATTGCACGTACCCAGAACAAAATGGATTTGTTGAAAGACGAAACCGTACATTAGTGGAAGCTGCCAGAACGATGTTAATCAATGCTAAACTTCCAGATTACTTGTGGGCTGAAGCCGTCTCAACCGCATGCTACACTCAGAATCGCTCAATGATTACAAAACGCCACAACAAAACACCTTTTGAGCTTATCCGCAACCGAAAACCGAATCTCAAACACTTTCACGTATTTGGATCCCTCTGCTACCCGAATAATGATTGTGATGACTTTGGAAAGCTCAAATCCAAAGCTGACATTGGAATCTTTATTGGATACTGTGATAATTCTAAAGGTTACCGGATCTGGAATCATCGTACAAAGCTGGTTATGGAAACGATTCATGCAAATTTCGATGAACTTACTGATATGGCTTCTGAGCATAACAGCTTGGAACCCGGTCATAACCGTTTAAACTTCCCTCAAACCCCATCATCAGCTGAACCAAGCTCCCAGCTTACTCGTCAACAAATGGAAAAGCTATTTGCTCCTCTGTTTAGTGATGACATTGATGAACGTGCTCCAGGTGTATCCAATGTTTCCGCTGCTCAACCTGATCATATTCCAATACCTGATACACCTGCTACAACAACCACTGTTGAAGAAGCACCACCAGTTGACTCTACAACAACAGTTGAACAAACTGCATCCAAAGACGCTGAACCAGCTGATGATGTTCTGAACAATGAAGTACCCCCACCTGCAGATTTTGATCCAAATGCGTTCTTTAACCCGTTTGCTAATGAAACTGCCACATCAGATGTTGCGGAATCATCTACAAGCCATTTGAATCCTCCCAATCTGTAGAATGTATATCAACATCAACCTTCCACACATCGTTGGACAAAAGACCATCCTCTAGAGAATATTATTGGTAACCCGAATCAACCAGTCGTAACGAGACAACGTCTTCACACAGACGGAGAACACTGCATTTATGCACTCACTGTCTGCCAATCTGAACCTAAAAACATTAAAGACGCAATGACAAAAGACAACTGGATTCAATCCATGCAAGAAGAACTCAATCGATTTAAACGTCTTGAAGTATGGGAATTGGTTGAAAGACCAATAGGGGTCTACGTCATTGGTCTCAAATGGATTTGGAAAAACAAATTGGATACAGAAGGAACCGTAATTAGAAATAAGTCACGTCTGGTGGCTAAGGGTTATAGACAAGAAGAGGGTATTGACTTTGAAGAATCATTCGCTCAAGCTTGCTCGTCTTGAGGTACTGTATGCATTTTTCTGGCGTTTGCGGCTCACATGAACATCACGGTCTTTCAAATGGATGTCAAAAATGCCTTTCTCAATGGACAACTGAAAGAAACGGTCTATGTTAGCCAGCCAGAAGGATTCGTTGATCCAGAGTTCCCTAATCACGTCTACAAACTGAAGAAGGCTCTCTACGGTCTCAAACAAGTCCCTCGGGCGTGGTATGATAAGTTATCATCCTTTCTTATCGCCAATAATTTGGTAAAAGGTTCGGTCGACCCTACACTTTTCATACAGTATCACGGGGCACACATTTTAATCGTTCAAGTTTATGTGGATGACATCATTTTTGGGTCAACACATTTAAAATACTCAAACGCTTTTTCAAAACTAATGAAAAAACATTTTGAAATGTCCATGATGGGTGAACTTACGTTCTTTCTAGGACTGCAAGTTCATCAATCACCCCGTGGTATTTTCTTGAGTCAGTCCAAATATGCCCTTGAAATTTTAAACAAATTTGGAATGCAAAACAGTGACACCTATGCCACACCTATGGCACATACCAAGAAACTGGACGCTGATTTGCATGGGAAATTGGTTGACCCTACCAAATACCGTAGTATCATTGGGTCTCTCATGTATCTAACAGCCAGTAGACCTGACATTGTATTTTCAGTATATCTTTGCTCCCGTTATCAGTCAAGACCAACTGAAACCCACCTCTCAAAGGCTAAAAGAATCCTCCGATACATAAAGGGAACCATTAACTTGGGGATCTGGTATCCGAAGGATTCTGGTTTTGAACTAATCGCTTTTTCAGACGCTGATCACGCAGGTTGCTTAGATTCTCGTAAAAGTACTTCAGGAGCTTTACAATTCCTTGGTGATACACTGGTGTCATGGCAATCGAAGAAGCAGGATTGTACATTGTTGTCCTCAACTGAAGCAGAATATGTACCCATGTCGGTGTGTTGTGCTCAAGTCATTTGGATGAGAACACAACTCAAAGACTATGGTTACGTATTTGACAGAATCCCGATGTACTGCGACAATCGGAGTGCTATTGCGATCTCGTGCAACTCTGTTCAACATTCGAAATCAAAGCACATCGATCTTCAATATCATTTCATCAAGGAGCACGTGGAAAAGGGTACCGTTGAATTATACTTTGTGGATGTAATACCAATGGCGGATCTTCTCACCAAAGCCTTAGCTCCTGCTAGGTTTAATGAGTTAGTCCACCGGATTGGTATGCGGTGTTTGACTCCAGAGGAACTGGATGAACTTTTAAAACATTCTTAAAACCAGTCAAACACCAAAACCTCTTTTGTAAATTTTTTCATACACAAAATACAAAAATATAAAATCTGATAAAAACAACAAAAATATTCTTCTATCTATATTTCTTTTAACATGGCAAGTACAAATCTTCCGTCAACACTTTAATCTTTCAAAATTCAATATTTTTTCGATCAAGTGTTGAGGGGGAGAAAGTAAATATTTTTCGGTTTCATAAAACCTTGTACTTGCATGTTACCTTATCCCAATTGTGTCTTTGATTATAGTGGTCACATTTCTGGTTTACTGACACTCCTCGAACTCAAATTTATAAAATTTCATTATTTCTTAAGTCGAGGGGGAGTGTCGTCAAGTTTCTTTCGAAATATCTTTCGTTTGGTAACCAAAATGGAAGTTATGGGCGTTAGATGTAAATGGTTAAGATGGAGGGACTGAATGTGTCAAATGCTGAAAGTAATTTTAAATAAAACACTTCAAAACACATTTAATACACTTACATTTAATTCCCAACTACCTAAATCCTACGCCTAAGATTCAACCCTCTAATCCGTGTTTTTGATCATCAATTTGTAAGTGCTTTTACGTTCTAAATGATTAAACAAACAATGGTTTTGATTCGTTTACGAATCCAACGGTTCAATATTGTGTTTGAGGAAGATTTTTGTTCTACGCGTAAGCCGTGAACACAAATGCTTCATTGGGGTGATTGGACTAATAAAAATGGTGTTAAAATGCTCAAATGTTCATACCATAAACATTTTCAACAAACAAATCCACCTAGAAACATGAATTGAACGATTTTCAAATTAGGGTTCTTAAGCGTAAATTGGGTGTCTTCAAATGTGAGTGTTTCTGGTTAAAAAGATAGTTGCATGATGTTGTTTACATGTTGAATTGATCATATCCAGGCTTAGAACTTACCCAGAAACACCAATTGTGTTAAAATTGAAAATTAGGGTTTATGTTCATAGAATTTGGGTATTTTTGATCCGCTTAGATTTTGATGTTAAAACTTAGATTAAACAACTCAATAAGCTTCCTAGACATCTGATTGGTTCCGAACCGTCAAGTTTATCACACAAATCGACCACTTGTGAATGGTCAACCGTAATAAACTTCAAACAGCTCAGAAACAATGCAATGAAGATCTAGAGGAGTATAGTGTTTCCCAGTCGTTAAGTTCCAACGAGAACGTGCGATGAATAACCAAACGTGTTGTGATCGGGTGATATTGAACGGGAAAAGGTTTGTGATTGATACTAGATGACAAAGGAAAAATGAAAGAAAATTAAAAAGATAAATTATATTAAATAAACGCTATCACTATTTTTAAAATTGATTTTCTTGATTTTTCTTTTATAAATTTAAATTAAAAACTAATTTTAAACTTTTAAAACTAAAATAAAATACTAAAAATTATGAAAATAAAGAGGAAAATTTTGAAACTATTTTTCAAAAATCTAAAATAACTAAAGAGAATTTTCAAAACTAATTTTGTATTTTTCTGATTTATATTCTAATTTCTATGATTTAAGAACTATTTAAAACTAATTAAATTGCTAAAAATTACAAATTTAACTAAGAAAAATCCGGAAAATTATTTTTTTGGCTTTTTATATTTATCTTAACCTATGAAAATTGAAAACTTATTTTTTGAAGTTTTTCTGATTTAATTGCAATAAAAGCTATTTAAAAAGTCCTAAAAACTGATTAAAATAAAGAAAAATAGCAAACAAGATAATGGAAAATTCTGAAAAATTCAGGAAAAGTCTAAATTAATATTCTAAATCTATGAAAAATATAAAAACATATACTAGTGTGCAAGATTATGAAGCTGTAGTGAAATGTACTTATAAATAAGCACTTAAGTTAAGCAAATAAGCACAAAAAGCTACCAAACTGTTACTGAGGCTAATTTATGCTAAACTTAACTATAAGCAACCAATTCCAGCTACTTTAAAACTCTTGATAACCAGCTGCAAGCTTATGAGTATAAGATCATACAAGAGAATTCAGTTTTGGGGGTGCTTACTTCAAGCTCAAAATTAAGCTATCTACCCTAGTTGGAACCCAAAACCAGATATCACAGTCTCAAGTAGACCTGGCAAGGAGCTTATAAACCAAAATTCAGACCAAGACAAGCTCTAATGAACTTGTGGAGAACTACTGCACAATGGCAGACTCAGTTATCACGAGTGCTGCCAGGGCATTTGTGACCCATTTGACAAGCTAATTTGGAGCTTATGAAGACTTACAAAAATTTCCAAAAATCACTTTTCAATTCTTGACCAACTGAACTTGTTAAGTCCACAATTTCACTTGATTTGAACCAAAATTGAAGCTATGATAAATCTAACAAGTTGGGTGAAAAACTGCTTTTCTCACTTTTGACTTTTTAGGCAGAATGAAAGTTGACTAAAATGAGATTTGAAACCAATTTATGAACTGATTATGATGTTATAGGCTAAATGAAAGTTATATCAAGCTTCTCTAACAATATCTAGACCTAAATCAAGCTTATGATCTTTAAAAATTCCAACAGACATGAAAATAAGACAGATTTAAATTGATTTTGACTTTGAGAATTCTAAGATGCAAACTAACCACTGAACTAAGTCTAATAATCCTAAATGAGACTAAGCTCAACGATCTTGAGTACAAACCAAGCCTCAAGCTTAATTTAACTGTCCAATCCAAACACTAGTTTAAAAACCAATTTGCAATTTAAATCACTCTAACTACTGAACTAGCTGAGACTATCACCTAAACTGAATCAAATTAGTCTAATGGCAACTAAATAAACAGATCTAAATTATCAATAACCACAGAAACAGATTATGCAATGTTCTTGAAATGAACTTACATTTGGTCCTAGCCACTATGGCTTGCAAAACAGCAAAATACCACTGACCTAACTTATCTCAACCATATCCTAACTCAGAATCAACCCATGTTCAACTCTGCATCAACAATTCAGAACAAGTCACCCATGATTCTGCACCTTTGACTTTTGTTGACCAAAATCCAAATTTGCTTGAAATTGAGTTATAAGCTTACTAAAAGCTATATACAACTTTAGTAAGCTCACTTAAGTAGTAATGAAGCTTATTGAAGCTTGATAATTATCAATTTAAAACAGGTTTGATCACGAGGAAGGGAAAAAAAACAGAAATTTAACCAAACTTTGAATTCTTACTGAAAATGAGTTACAAGCGGCTTAAAATGCCTTAGTTCAATACAAGAAAGATTAACATTACACTTTAGAGCTTAATTAAGACATAAAAATTAAAAACGACATTTATGAGAAAATAAAAACTAAAAACTACTACTTTTGCTCTGCCTTTCTTCCTTCTATTTAATAGCAAAAGGTCTTCCCACTTGTCTCTGAGCATATCCCACCATTTTTCTGGACCATTGGATCACTTGAATCATTTTTAGCCATAGATGGCTTTTTGGCGGGAAAAAGATATTTGCCAGTGGGGAGGGTTGAGTGCAAGGAAGGGGATGCATTAAATGCATTTTGTTGTTTGGGTGAGGTGGAGGGGACATGGAGAATGGGAGTTGAGCTGGAAGGATGGTGAAGGTGCTGGTGTTGCAGGCGATTGGGAGGAAGGAGACTTGGAGGGAAAAGGGGAGTTTGACTGGGGTGTATTATTAGTGGGAAGGGTTCAAAACAGGGGGTCACGGGTTTTGGCAGGGGTCATGGTTCAAGGGAGGGTCAAGGTCCAAGGGTTTGGTTAGTTTATAAATAATACAAGGACTAAAACTGCAATTCACCAAACTTGAGGGACCAATTCTGCCACTTTTTCAAAGTTATTCCAAAGGACCAATTATGACAAGTTTCATTATTACAAGGACCATAAAAGACATTTTTAAAATTCCAAGGACTTTGCCAATTTTGAAACTTGAAGGACCAAACTTGAAAATTCTCCAAACTTTTTACCCAAGGATCATTTTTGATAGATTTTGATTTTGAAAGGACTTGGGTTGACTCTTCTTACAAAACAAATGCTCAGGGACTGATTTTGTCAAGATTTGAAAGTCGGGGACTAAAAGCGCCAATTATGCAAACTTAGCTCGTTTTCATCTGATTTTAAACATTTTGCATCTGAAACATATAAAATACAATTTTGAGATATTTTCAGTATTTTGATGCATTCGGCGTTTTTAAATGTTTAGCAGTTCAGATTTGACCAAAAATGATGAGTATTTACACACTCATCAATCCCCCACACTAAACTATTGCTAGTCCCTAGCAATCTTTTGAGAAAAACTTAATGGATTTGAGTCTCTTTACCAAAAGCCATTACTTCTGGAGTAGCCAAATGTTTCAGTTCAAGTAAGAACCTTGGTACACTGATAACCAAATGATTTTGAGCAAATCACCAGCTTCCAACGGATTTGATTTGTCTTTACCAGAAGCCGTTTGCTTCTGGACTAGCCAACTCTTAGATAAAATATCTTTGGTGAGCTGATTACCAATTATGGTTTTCCAACTGCCTTTACCACAAGCCATAAACTTGCGGGCTAGCCAACTCTTCACTAATTAAAGATATGGTGAGCTGAACACCATACAATTTTGGGCAAATTGCAAGCCGTCAACGGATTTGAGATATCTTTACCAAGAGCCGTTTGCTCCTGGATTAGCCAATCCTTTTGTTTATTAGACATGGCGGACTGATAACCATAAGTTGAGTAAGTGCAAAATACTTACTCCAAAAAAACATTTTGGCCAAAAATGGGGGAATTGGGTGGTATAATTACATGATAAAATTCGTGAGAATTCCCCCCCCCCCTAGAAATGAATATTGCCCTCAATATTCAAAGTACCGGCGGTGATGCCGAAACATAGAACGTAAAAGGGAAATACTATGGCCATTATTTGAATTTTTTTTTTTTTTTTTTTTGAAACTTTATATACTGGCCGGGGCAACTCCCCCACTCCAGGGTGGTAGAAAGTAGAAAGAAGTCAGAAATATGGGTGAAAACCCATATAGTGTGCTACTGTTTTTGATTCCCGAGTCGCTAGCTTGACTCGATCCCGCATTCATTGGTTCATGGGGAAAGTTTGTAGATCGGGACAACCCAGGGAGGAATGTCCTCTCCAAAATAGTGCTTCAATCGATGACCATTCACTTTAAAATTTGGACCATCGGGTTAAGATAACTCAATGGTTCCATAAGGAAATACTTTAGTGATGGTGAATGGTCCAGACCAGCGGGATTTTAGTTTTCCCGAGAAAATCTTCAATCTTGAATTGAAAAGAAGGACTCGATCACCTACGTTGAAAACGCGGTTTTTGATTTTGGAGTCATGAATCTTCTTTGTCTTTTCTTTGTAGATCAAAGAGTTCTCGTATGCTTGATCACGGAGTTCATTTAATTCATTAATTTGAACTTTCCGGTGATCACCAGCTGCCTGAATATCAAAGTTGGCATGTTTCAAGGCCCAGTATGCCTTGTGCTCAAGCTCAATCGGCAGATGACACGCCTTCCCGTACACTAGCTTGTATGGAGTACACCCGATGGGTGTTTTATAAGCTGTACGGAAGGCCCAGAGTGCGTCATCTAGCTTATCCGACCAAGAGGCACGGTTTTCGCCTACTGTCCTTTCAAGAATTCTTTTAATCCCTCGGTTGGAAACTTCCACTTGCCCACTTGTTGGGGGGTGGTACGCAGTAGAGAGACGGTGAGTTACACCATACTTTTGCATGACTCTATCAAACTGGTCATTGCAGAAATGCGTACCACGATCACTGATTATAGCTCGTGGAGTTCCAAACCTAGCAAAAGAGATTTTAAGAATTTCACAACAACTCGGGCATCATTGGTAGGCAAAGCTTTTGCTTCAACCCATTTTGACAAATAGTCAACGGCCACGAGTATGTATTTATTTCCTCGAGATGAAGGAAATGGCCCAATAAAGTCAATGCCCCAGATGTCAAAAATCTCACACACTTGAATGGCGTTTTGCGGCATTTCATTTCTTTGTGAGATATTTCCGTGACGTTGACAAGCGTCACAGGTTTTGACAAATTCGTGGGCATCCTTGTAAATCGTGGGCCAATAAAAATGGAATCAAACACCTTCTTGGCGGTGTAGTTGGGCTATGATGTCCCCCAGTAGGTCCAGAATGGCAAGCCTTGAGAATGTCATTGGCTTCCTGACCATACACACATCGCCTGATGACTTGATCCGCGCAAATTTTGAATAAGTAGGGTTCGTCCCAGAAGTAATGTTTTACATCTTTAAAGAATTTGTTTTTCTGTTGGGACGACATCCCTTTCACAAAGTTACCGCATGGTAATTTGTAAAGTCAGCAAACCATGGGGTAGAAGAGTCTCCACGAAAAGAAACCACATTGAGTGTTTCGAGAGAAAATGTTTCGTTAATTTCCTTTTTCTCGAACACATCCTGGTGAGGGTTTTCTAGACGGGACAGATGATCAGCAGCCAGGTTCTCAGCTCCTTTTTTATCACGTATAATGATATCAAATTCTTGTAGGAGGAGAACCCAACGGAGCAATCTCGGCTTTGCATCTTGTTTTGCAAAGAGATATTTGAGAGCCGAGTGATCCGTATACACCACGCATTTGGTCAAGATTAGGTATGGCCGAAACTTCTCAAACGCATACACCACAGCTAATAATTCTTTTTCTGTAGTGGTGTAATGGGTTTGAGCTTCAGTCATAGTCTTACTCGCGTAGTGGATAGGCTGAAAATGCTTGGTTTTTCGTTGCCCCAAGACTGCACCGATAGCAAAATCACTTGCATCGCACATGAGTTCAAAGGGTAAATCCCAGTCGGGGGCAACTAGAATGGGTGCTTCCGTAAGCTTTTTCTTTAATGTTTCAAAAGCTTCGATGCACTCAGGTGAGAAGATAAAAGGAGCATCCTTCTCAAGGAGATGAGTCATAGGCCGAGCGATTTTAGAAAAATCTTGTATGAATCTGCGATAAAACCCGGCATGACCTAGAAAACTCCTAATACCTTTGACGGTAGTAGGATGAGGCAATTTGGCAATGACATCCACTTTCGCTTTGTCAACCTCAATCCCGTTTTTGAAATCTTATGGCCTAGGACAATTCCTTCTTGACCATAAAGGCTCTTCTCCCAATTTAGACAAAGATTGGTGTCTTCACACCGTTTTAGCATTTTTCTAAATGGGAGAGACATGTGTGAAATGAGTCCCCAATGACCGAGAAGTCATCCATAAACACCTCCATTGTTTCCCCGATCATGTCGTGGAAAATTGCCATCATACATCGTTGGAACGTGCCAGGAGCGTTACATAGGCCAAAAGGCATACGTCTGTAGGCAAAAGTTCCGTATGGGCAGGTGAATGTGGTCTTTTCTTGATCCTGTGGATCAATGGGGATCTGAAAATACCCTGAGAAACCATCTAGGAAACAATAGTATTCGTTCCCTGCTAATCTCTCAAGCATCTGATCCATGAAGGGTAGAGGAAAATGGTCTTTACGGGTGGCTTCGTTTAACTTGCGATAGTCAATACACACACGCCATCCCGTAACCAATCGAGTTGGAATTAACTCGTTTTCTTCATTTGTGACAACAGTTATGCCACCCTATTTGGAACACAGTAGATGGACTGACCCAAGGACTATCAGAGATAGGGTAAATTAAACCGGAATCAAGAAGTTTGAGAACCTCTTGTTTGATAACCTCATGAATCTTAGGATTCACCCTTCTCTGATGTTGGACTGCTGGTTGAAGTCATCCTCCTTTAAGATTTTGTGAGTACAAAACTCAGGGTTGATACCCTTAATGTCGGAGAGTTTCCAAGCAATTGCTTGTTGTGTGACTTAAGACCTTTATGAGATCAGTTTTCTCCTCCTCAGTTAAGTCTTTAGCAATTATGACGGGTAATTTATCATCACCCTCCAAGAATGCATACTCGAGATGAGGAGGTAGGTCCTTAAGTTCAACCTCGGGAAATTCTTCAGTAGATGTTTGTACTGATTTGATTTCCTCAATCGTGATCTCTTTCGGAGGGAGTGACGGTAATGGATCTTCATTTAACAATTGCTCAAGATAAAGGATATCCCCCTCCGAATCATAAACACCATTATCAATTCCCGGCGGAATTTATTCATCATTAGCAAGAAACTCATCGATCTCTTCTAAGAAGAAGTCACCTCCCTAAACGGAGTAAGAGAAGGGGAAGGATCGGCAATAATTGGTTGAGAAGATGTGGTGGGCTCCCCACTCACAGAATTATGAAAATAACCAAGAAACTCTTGAGAGTACTCCTCTGAAGCAATATCAATTAAATCGATTCGATTAACCGATTCAGCATCATAATTTGAGGAGTACCTCGAAGTTTGATCAAGGTTAAAGGTGACAGCTTCATTACCCACACGTAATGTGATTTCTTGCTTAAATACATCAATGAGAGCACGGCCCGTTCAGGAATCTCTCGTCCAACAATGAGAGGGACCCGATGATCGGCATCGAAATCAACAACCACAAAGTCAGCTGGAAAATGGAACTTTCCTACTTTCACGAATACATCCTCGGCGATGCCAAGAGGACGCGATATAGAACGATCTGCAAGCTCAAGAGTCATGCAGGTAGGAATAAGTTCTGGAAGAGAGAGTTTCTTCCATACTGAATAAGGCATCAGATTGATGCTTGCACCAAGATCGGCGAGGGCAAAGCATTCAATCATTCCTTGAAAAACACAAGGTAGAAGAAATTTTCCAGGATCTTCTTTAACAGAACTGCTGAGCAGTTCTCGTTCAAAGGAGTTTTAGCCATCTCAAACAGTTTTTCCTTGTTGCTTAACATGTGTTTGAGAGTTGATGCAAACTTGGGCATCAGCATGATAGCATCCGCAAAGCTTATGTCAAAATGTAGTTCTTGGAAAATTTGAAAAAAATTTTCAATTTGATGACTGGCTTTTTCGCGGAGCTTTTGCTCATTTAAACGTGATGGGTAAGGAATAGACGTTTTGGATTTGGGGGTTTCAACTGGAGGTTCAAAAACAACTCCAGGTTTGGATTTGGGTTTCGGAACAACTTGAGGATGGACATGTGCTGTACTTTGTGAGCTAGTAGGTTGCACTTGGTCCTTTGTCGCCTCAGGTTCACTTTCCACTACCTTCGGGAGAGAAGAAGAAGAGGTAGTAGGAATAGCGGGTCCATCATATGAAGCACCACTTCTGGTTGTGATCGCCTTTGCATCGCCCCTCGGATTAGCGATCGTGTTGCTAGGTAAAGTACCTGAGCCCGAGGGTCGATCATTTAAAGACTTCTTAATGTCAGAAATCTGGCTAACCAACAACCTATTCATTTCCTCTTGGGATTTCATGAATTGCTTCAACAACTCATCAGATGATGGTCCAGTTGGAACAATGGCTTGATTTTGTGTAGGAAAATTCTGGCCTCTATTGTTTGGATTAGGGCCTTGATTTTGAAAATTTCCTTGATTATTGCCATGAAAATACCCTGGGTTAAAATTTCCCTGACTTGGGTTCTATTAAAGTTTCCTGGTGTTGGAAGTTTTGATTTTGATTTTGAAACCGTTATTTTGACTAAAATTACCTTGGTTTTGAAAACCTTGGTTCGTTTTATTCTGATTTTGATTACGGTTTTGATTTTGGTTGAAACCGGGTGGTCCAGGGTAGTGGTTAGGACGGTGGTTCGGGTCCATAGGAGCACGGTATTGGTTGCCTCCTGAATTGGAAACTCCGCCCACAGCGTTTGCTTCGAAAGGGTTACCATCGGTGGCCATACAGTTGTAATAGGCATGGGGGCCACCGCAAGTAACACATACTTCCACTTTCTTAACTTCAGCAGGAGGTGAAGTTTGTGGAAAAGAAACTTTCTTTTGGTTGGAGAGAACCAAAGCTTGAATTGCTTCCGTGAGTTGTCAATCTTAGCATCGGTGCTAGATTGACTCACAGGCGATGAAGTAGAAGGACCAACACTGACTTGGGAAACAACCGGTTTGGTTCGTGCAGTGCGGACTTTAGACTTGTTTTCAATTATCGCTAAAGCTTCTTTTACAGTTTTGCTCAAGAAATTTCCTCCAGCGGAGAAATTGAGAGAATCTTGATCAGATTGACTCACACCATTATAGAAAGTATCGAGTTGCATTAACTCGGAGAAACCGTGGTGAGGACATTTGCGGAGCAACTCCTTAAAACGATCCCACGATTCACTGAAGGGTTCATCAAATTTTTGTGTGAATTTGATGATTTCGTTTTTAAGACTCGTGGTTTTAGAAGGTGGATAGAACTCGTTAACAAATTTCTTCACCAGGTCTCCGGGCTTGTCCCTCAAGGGAAAATGGGAACAGATGAAGCTTGACAGCATCTGTAGGGACATTCTTGTATTTGATGGTAGATGCAATTTTGTTAAACCATCGAATATGAGCATGAGGATCATCCCTCTCAAAACCATAGAATTGACTTGAGGTTACAAGATTTAGTAACCCGGTTTTGAGTTCAAAATTTTCAGCCACAATGGCTGGGATAACAATAGCATCTCCATACCCATCGATGGGTGCCTGGAGAAGCTCACACATAGGACGTTCTTCCGCCATGATAACGGAAGTAGTGTGAGCAGTCCGGATCTCAGATCCGATGATGGGGCGAAGTAAGGATACGCCTTCTTGGACTCTTGACAAGCTCACGAAATGGGCTCACAGACCTAGAAGAGCGAGTGCGCATACACTAGGGTTAACTCTAAGGAATCTCAGAGTTAAGGAAGGGAATTATGAAAAAATGGGGAAAGAAGAATCTTTTTTTTTGGGTTATATGGTTTTGAAAAGTAGATATAACAACAAATCCAATTAAAACAATATCGAGGCAAAACGACAGTGAACTTAAACCAATAATCACAAGATGAATGGCTCCTTTGAAAAAGGTACACCACTCACAAGGACACAAAGGCAACTTTTAATCTTTGGTTCGGGAACTTATTATGGTCGTACCCCCAGTTAGGTAGTACACTGCCTTGGTTTGCGGTGGTAATTTTTTGTTGTTGTTATTAAACACAGAAAACGACAAATCTTTTTGTATTTTCTTATATATATATAAACAAAAGAAAAATATTTTTTTGTGTTTATAAGTTTTAAGATGTTTTGGGTTTTTTGGATTTTTATAAGAAAATATATATAGATATAGATGGTATAAACAAGGAGTGAATATTCAAATCACTAATCTGCTAAGCGTAAGATAATTAGCACAGCTCCCCGGCAGCGGCGCCAAAATTTGATTGGTTCCGAACCGTCAAGTTTATCACACAAATCGACCACTTGTGAATGGTCAACCGTAATAAACTTCAAACAGCTCAGAAACAATGCAATGAAGATCTAGAGGAGTATAGTGTTTCCCCAGGTCGTTAAGTCCCAACGAGCTGTGCGACTGAATAACCAAACGTATAGTGATCGGGTGATATTGAACGGGAAAGGGGGGTAATGATAACACTAGATGACAAAGGAAAAATGAAAGAAAATTAAAAAGATAAATTATATTAAATAAACGCTATCACTATTTTTAAAATTTGATTTTCTTGATTTTTCTTTTATAAATTTAAATTAAAAACTAATTTTAAACTTTTAAAACTAAATTAAAATACTAAAAATTATGAAAATAAAGAGGAAAAATGTGAAACTATTTTTCAAAAATCTAAAATAACTAAAGAGAATTTTCAAAACTAATTTGTATTTTTCTGATTTATATTCTAATTTCTATGATTTAAAAACTATTTAAAATAATTAAATTGCTAAAAATTACAAATTTAACTAAGAAAAATCTGGAAAAATTATTTTTTGCTTTTTATATTTATCTTAACCTAGGAAAATTGAAAAATTATTTTTTTGAAGTTTTCTGATTTAATTGCAATAAAAGCTATTTAAAAGTCCTAAAAATGATTAAAATAAAGAAAAATAGCAAACAGTAATGGAAAATTCTGAAAAATTCAGGAAAAGTCTAAATTAATATTCTAAATCTATGAAAAATATAAAAACATATACTAGTGTGCAAGATTATGAAGCTGTAGTGAAATGTATTATAAATAAGCATAAGTTAAGCAAATAAGCCCAAAAAGCTACCAAACTGTTACTGAGGCTAATTTATGCTAAACTTAACTATAAGCAACCATTTCCAGCTACTCTAAACCTCTTGATAACCAGCTGCAAGCTTATGAGTACAAGATCATACAAGAGAATTCAGTTTTGGGGGTGCTTACTTCAAGCTCAAAATTAAGCTATCTACCCTAGTTGGAACCCAAAACCAGATATCACAGTCTCAAGTAGACCTGGCAAGGAGCTTATAAACCAAAATTCAGACCAAGACAAGCTCTAATGAACTTGTGGAGAACTCTGCACAACCTGTGCAGACTCAGTTATCACTGAGTCAGTGCTCAGGGCATTTGTGACCCATTTGACAAGCTAATTTGGAGCTTATGAAGACTTACAAAAAATTTCCAAAAATCACTTTTCAATTCTTGACCAACTGAACTTGTTAAGTCCACAATTTCACTTGATTTGAACCAAAATTGAAGCGATGATAAATCTAACAAGTTGGGTGAAAAACTGCTTTTCTCACTTTTGACTTTTTTAGACAGAATTGAAAGTTGACTAAAATGAGATTTGAAACCAATTTATGAACTGATTATGATGTTATAGGCTAAATAGAAGTTATATCAAGCTTCTCTAACAATATCTAGACCTAAATCAAGCTTATGATCTTTAAAAATTCCAACAGACATGAAAATAAGACAGATTTAAATTGATTTTGACTTTGAGAATTCTAAGATGCAAATAACCACTGAACTAAGTCTAATAATCCTAAATGAGACTAAGCTCACTGATATTGAGTACAAACCAAGCCTCAAGCTTAATTTAACTGTCCAATCCAAACACCAGTTTAAAAAACCAATTTGCAATTTAAATCACTCTAACTACTGAACTAGCTGAGACTATCACTAAATGAATAATTAGTCTAATGGCAACTAAATAAACAGATCTAAATTATCAATGACACAGAGAAAAAAGATTATGCAATGTTCTTGGGAATGAACTTACATTTGGTCCTAGCCACTATGGCTTGCAAAACAGCAAAATACCACTGACCTAACTTATCTCAACCATATCCTAACTCAGAATCAACCTATGTTCAACTCTGCATCAACAATTCAGAACAAGTCACCCATGATTCTTCACCTTTGACTTTTGTTGACCAAAATCCAAATTTGCTTGAAATTGAGTTATAAGCTTACTAAAAGCTATATACAGCTTTAGTAAGCTCACTTAAGTAGTAATGAAGCTTATTGAAGCTTGATAATTATCAATTTAAAAACAGGTTTGATCACAGGAAAGGGAAAAACAGAAATTTAACCAAACTTTGAATTCTTACTGAAAATGAGTTACAACTGGCTAAAATGCCTTAGTTCAATACAAGGAAGATTAACATTACACTTTAGAGCCTAATTAAGACATAAAAATTAAAAACGACATTTATGAGAAAATAAAAACTAAAAACTACTACTTTTGCTCTGCCTTTCTTCCTTCTATTTAATAGCAAAAGGTCTTCCCACTTGTCTCTGAGCATATCCCACCATTTTTCTGGACCATTGGATCACTTGAATCATTTTTAGCCATAGATGGCTTTTTGGCGGGAAAAAGATATTTGCCAGTGGGGAGGGTGAGTGCAGGAAGGGGATGCATTAAATGCATTTGTTGTTGGGGTAGGTGGAGGGGACATGGAGAGTGGGAGTTGAGCTGGAAGGATGGTGAAGGTCTGGTGTTGCAGAGCAGTTGGGAGGAAGGAGACTTGGAGGGAAAAGGGGAGTTTGACTGGGGGTGTATTATTGTGGGAAGGCTTCAAAACAGGGGGATCACGGGTTTGGCAGGTGGTCATGGTTCAAGGGAGGGTCAAGGTCAAGGGTTTGGTAGTTTATAAATAATACAAGGACTAAAAACGCAATTCACCAAACTTGAGGGACCAATTCTGCCAATTTTTCAAAGTTATTCCAAGGGACCAATTATGACAAGTTTCATTAGTACAAGGACCATAAAAGACATTTTTAAAATTCCAAGGACTATATTTGCCAATTTTGAAACTTGAAGGACCAAACTTGAAAATTCTCCAAACTTTTTACCCAAGGATCATTTTTGATAGATTTTGATTTTGAAAGGACTTGGGTTGACTCTTCTTACAAAACAAATGCTCAGGGACTGATTTTGTCAAGATTTGAAAGTCGGGGGACTGAAACTGCCAATTATGCAAACTTAGCTCGTTTTTCATCTGATTTTAAACATTTTGCATCTGAAACATATAAAACGCAATTTTGAGATATTTTCAGTATTTTGATGCATTTCTGAGCGTTTTTAAATGTTTTGCAGTTCAGATTTGACCAAAAATGATGAGTATTTACACACTCATCAACATCCCAGAAAAACTTTGGTGCATATCCTATGGCTAGAATCCTTACTCGTAATTCTTGAATTATTAGGGTTTAAGTTTTACGCATAAGGTTCTCTATGCGTAACTGTTTAATTGAGTATTTATCTTTAAAACTGAAAAGGATTGAATGTATGTGTTAATATTGGTGTTATGATGAACTTATTTCAGGATATCTAAGCGTGAAAATTCAGAATCAAGGTTACTTGAACATCTACGCATAAGGATCACCTTACGCGTAGAATGTTATGCGTAAGAGAAATCTTACGCGTAACCTTTACGCGTAAGGTTTTACAATGGGGACTACGCGTATCCTGTGAAGGATATGCGTAAACAGTAACTTCTACGCATAAGGTTCACTCTTACGAGTAAGCCTTGCGCGTAAGGTTCCATATACGCTTAAGCGTAAGCTTTACGCCTAAGGCACTCTTTTCCTACGCTGAATATTTCTTACGCGTAAGTCAAGATCTTACGCATAAGCTTATGCTTACGCGTATAACCACTCCGTTTACGATAAGCTTGCAAAAACCTACGCCTAAGCCTAGTGTTAACCAAAATTGTGAATTGTTACGCGTGCAAACTTGTAAATAAATAAATCATAACACCACGAAACCAAAAATGTCACTAATAAGCTTAAATGTTTAATAAGTTGTGAAGAATATGTGAAAACTTGGACTTTAAAACTCAAAGTTAATCAACTCACAAAACTTATCACGACGTCTTTGGACTATTAGACTAACAAGTGACATTGGACTTGTAACAATCATCAACATATCACATTCAATAAATAGACAATAAAATCAACTGTTGACTAACGTAATGTCTTTCGATATGTTGGTTCTTTTGGCTAAATATCTTTCAGATCACGACAAGGACGTTCAAATGCAAAATGTGGAAGCACCAAATGTTCTCACTGTTGAAGATATCTTCCCTCATGGTTACCCTATGAAGATTGGAAAGAACAACCTCAAAGTTGATTTTGATACCTTCTCTTGTTCTGAGTCTTCATGTCGATTGTGGGATATTTGAAGTCTCACCCTTATTAGAACATGCTCACAAACTCTGCTACTGTACCGGAGATTTACATTCACCAATTTTGGCATACAATGCAAAAGATCAAAGGTCAAAATGCTGTGACGGTGACGCTTAACAACAAACAAGTCACCATCACACACAGCAAGATTTGAGGGCCATTCTTTTATTCCTGGTCATCGAACCTACTCAATTCAATGCCACTCCAACTAAAGAGGTCGTACTTCGATTCATGGTCGACATCGGCTATGATGAAGCAACCGGGGTTATCACAAAGCACTCATCTGTTGATCTCAAGAACATTCCCCAGCCATGGAGAACCCTCTACATAATGATTGCAAAATCTGTTTCTGGACGTGATAGTGGTCATGAGCATCCCAAGCTCATGGAACTACAAATATTTTTGGCTTTGGTCAACAAGAAAGACATTGAAGTTGAAGCTCTGATATGGGACGACATGATGACTTTCCTTAAAAAGCTTGGCACCAAGATCCCGTATATCAGATACACAAACTGTGATCCAAAAGCTCTAGGGTATAATATTGATATTCCCTTGAGACTTGATGACCCCAAACAACACTCCGTGTTGTATGAGCCCACACTCACTGTCAGATTTAAGGACTCTAAAACAAAGAAACAAGGTGCAGTGCTGCCAGATTATCTTATTACTGATGATATCAAACAACTGTATTCGTATAAACGATATCTGGTAGCAGTTGAAGCAGGCAAAGTAGGCTTCCTTGATGAAAAGTCCTCCGGTACACCTACTAGGAAAACCAGGAGAGGCAGTGCAGGAAGTATCTCGAGTACTGAGAGTACGAGAAAGTATCCTAAGAGGACTCATGTTCTCAAAAGGAAAATTCCCTCTAAGGAAGCCATTCCTATTCCCAAACCTGAACCACAACAAAAGCTTATGGACGAGGACTCAGAGGACACTGAAATGGATGATGAGGTCCTCTACTGAAACTCCAATCGATGACACTCGCAGTTGCAAAACCTCCTAGTCCAAAAGCTGATAAAGGCAAAGGGAAAACTCCAGTGCATGAACAAGAAAGAGGAAAGCTCGAAGAAGAGACAGCGGACCAAAGACTACAGGAAGGTGAAGAGTATCCAGACTCCACACGTTGCCAAAGAATTCGTAAAAGAACAAACTCATGGCCCCGGAGGGTCAAGTGGTGGTGCACTATCCTCACCAGTTCTTGATGCGGTTAATCAACCCGATAAGGGAACTGGTACCACCACCCGAACTAACAAAGCGCAACTGGAGGATACCATCACCTATGAATTTGAGGAACCAGAAAAGGAGAAGTCTAAGAAAGAAAAAGCTGATGAAGATGTTGAAGCTGCAGACTAAGTCAAAAGCGAAAATCAAGCTAAAGTTGATGAAGAAGCCAAGATTAAAGCGGAAAGAATTGGCCAAATGCGGAAAAGATGACGAAGTTAATTATGATGATTTTCTTCTAGATAGTCATAGCCGCTCAAAAGAAGAAACTTCTGAACCACCAAAGGATCCTGAGTCTCCTCATATCTCATCATCATCAGACTCATCCTCTCTTTCATCTCCACCACCATCCAAAGGCACAACGAGATCCATCCAGTAGTGAAGAAACCAACCGGCTCTTGGATATCCCGAGCTAAGACAAAGATTGTCAATGCTGTCAAGCAAGTCAGGAAGAAAGACATAACCAACAAAAAGCTGAATCAACTTGCTGACAAAATCAACTTTCTTCAAAACGGGATAAACGAGTTTTTGAAAGAAAGGGAACATATCCAGAAGTTTATCAAAGGAGATTTCCAAAAGGAAATGGAGCAGACAGCAAGAGAATATACTCACAAGTTTTTCTTCACGACATTGTTCCTAGAGTTACAAGGGAGATGTTCACCGAGACGGCTATCCAAATCTCATGAAATTGGTCAAGCAAACAATCTGATCCCCGGTAACAATGACGATCAATCCAATTGAGCATGCGATTACTCTCGATGCATAGTTGATTTCCAAGCTGTGTGCTACAATTGTCTCAACGATCTGCAACTTTCACCTCTGCCGAAAGTAAACTATTTGAGGCATTACTGGAATATCAACTCAAGATTTCATGCAAGGAGCAGGCTGAAAGGCCTAAGCATCCAGAGCGATGATGATAGGATAAGAAAGACACAGGCCTAAGCGTCGAAGAAGCGTCAGAACTGGTGAATCATCCTCCATGCCTCCACCACCCCAAAGGACTCCAACTGATAGAAGCTCTCCACCAAGTTCTGGCTGCTACTGAAAAACTCGGGACTCTGAGTTACCACCTCCTCAGAGAAAACCGGTGATCACTTCAAGTACTGTGGTGGTGACGATGAAAGATACGAGCAGACAACAACCCACCTCTCCTAAACACAAAGGAACCAGAGTCCTCATCTAAGCCAAAGAAGAAGAAGAAGAAGACAAAGACAGATGTTGTCTCATGGCTAGACGAAGATGACACCGCTGAATATGACTGGTTTTCTACACTTGTTGATGTTACTCCCTCACTGGGAAGGTGAAATGGTAGATGGTCAAACATTGGAGCATGCTAAGTTACTTCAAGAAAAGTTTCGGGTGAAGAAGATGACCAAGTCAGAGTTAAAATGCATCAAGAATGAAGCTTTTCAACTGCTCAAAGACAGCTCTGAAAGTGCTATTGAAGTTGAGTACCATCTTGAAAACATAGCACGAGCCATGTCTAACAACATCGATTGGCTCAACCATGAAGCTAACATTGACTTCACACGAAAAGACAAAGCTCCATACTACACAGACTGGACAAGACCTCTACCTATAATTGGCCAACCGGATCAACCCAAGATTCCATTCCGTTATTTCTTCAACAATGACCTGGAATTTCTTTTACATGGTAGCGATGTGTCAAATAAATACATACATCACTTACACTTCGTTCCCGGAGCAACTTACTCATTTGCATAGCCATGAAGAAAAATCTACTCACATGTTGCCAGCGTGGAAAAGTATGACCTTGATGCAATGTATGGGATTCACCATTGGTCGGAACGCCGAAGAATCTACTACAAAAAGGTTCAAAACACGAAGTGTATAGTGATAAGGGGATCGTTGCTGTTAAGCATGTAACTCTCTCGTCAAAATGGGACTACACATTTCTCAAGAAAATCGTGAAAAGAAAAGACCGAAGAGGACTATGTTTTCTGTGAAGCGGAATTTCAGAACTTGTCTCTCAATGACATTGAAGATCTGTATCTTGCCAAGGTACAGGGAAGTATGAGACACTTCTCGACAAAAATCCAACGTGAATACATCAAGTCCTTGCTCATCTTCATCAGAAGCATAGTGATCCAGGAACGTGTAGAAGACTTACAACTTGCCGTGGAATCATATCAGACACGTGTCAACCTCACCAGACCTCAGCTTGACCTTCCCGACATAAACCACCTTCCTCAGTACACCCTAATCAGCAAACCATTTGGAGTAGTCTACCGTAGTGAACTACACCAAAATTGCTTAATGGCGTGTAACGAGCTTCATAAGTTTGGGGATCATACACTGAAGCAAGTCAGGGATGGGTTAGCTTATTGGTTAAAGGCGATACAACAAGGCATTGGGTCACCAAAGAGATGGAATTCTAAGGAGAGACAGGATGTGAAGAGGATCATCACGCGGATCGATGAAAGGTTGTTCAGAAGGGATCAATTCAGAACTTTGGAAAGTTTCATAGGTGGTCGTCCCAGCATTTCTCTCACAGGCTATCAACGTCCAGAACGCATTCTGGAGTTATTGTGGGGACTACCGGATTCTCCTGGTAACCCTTGATTTAGTTCATTATCATTACTTGGTTGTGTGATTTATATTTAACAATGGCTTGTGGACATATAACAGTGTACATCCCGTACTTGTAATGACAGGACCCTGTGGTACGCTTCAGTGCCACAATCCTTACAAAAGGAGCGAAAGCTTCTTACTTTTGAGTAAAACTAATCAAAACTTTCATTTTTCAAAGTTTTGCTCAAAAGACCAAGTACTTCCCCTTTTGATTTTTCAAAACCTCAAAAGTTAATATCACTTGTTGAGGGGGAGTATTTGCTTAAAATCTTTGTTCACAAAATTGTTCTTCGTGGTAATCTTCCCACAAAATTCAAAATGGTCATATTTGATATCAACATTTCATCAAAAATAACATATTTATATGCCATTTTTGAGGGGGAGAAAAATTATGTGATAAGAAATATGTCGTGAGTTGCAAAAGAATCTTAGTGTGAATAGACTTAACCAACGAATTGACGAACTCTGAAATGTTAGTAACTTGAAAAGACTTGTCCAGGACGGGTAATAATTTCAAACTAGTTCGCTAGTGATGTAAACGTGTCTCGCAAAGGACTTGTCCGAGTAGAATGTACCATCCGAGAAACTCTTGGTAGACATGAACTTTGACGGGTTTGACAACCGTTCGAGGTTGTCCACACCTTCAAGGTAGTTATTAGAGCTATTTGTCACCTAAAAGCTGACAATGTATCTCTTTAACTATGAAACGTAACCGTGTCTCGCGAGGGATTGTCTATCATCAGTTGATCAATTCAAAAGTGCGCGCTCTTCTCCCACCGTGCAGATTTCAGTCAAAACTCTTAAGCACGTGTGGAGGGGGAGTAATTATGCAAAATCTTAAAACTCTCAAACAATGGTATTAAATGTTTTTTACTCATAACCACTGTGAGAGATTTTTCATGAAAATGGTTTTATGGCAACATAGGTTAGTCATGGAGTTATAAGGTGACTAAGGTTAGGAATAACCATCCTATGATCCGCCAGAGCCGGAGGGATCTACCCAAGGACACCACCAATAGTTAGAATTAGAAGTCCTTAGGTATGATAATAAAAAGGAGAAAATGAGAATCGGAGAAAAAAGGAGTTGAAGAATTAAAAAGAAATGTAAAGAAAAGGGTGAAATGAAATAGCCCTCCAGATTATTCAACTTAGGGCAGACACCGGGTTCAATTCATATGCTACCGGTTGTCACTTGATGACACCGGTATTGAAGATCAAAGTTGTCATGGACCCAGTGACGCATGCACTAAACCTTCTTAGCCACTCAAGTTTCTCTCAACAGAAGGTTATTTCATTCTCATAGGGAACCCTATGTAAACTATTGGCTTTCTCTTAAAGATTGCTGGTATTGAAGAAGGAGACCCTCTCCCTAGTCTCCGCTTAGGAAAACCAAAGCGCACTATTGAGTCTAGAGCCACGAGATTCATCAAAAGATCTCTTAGGTACACTTGACAATTCATCACTTGTCGTTCATACAATAAGAACGCAAGTGATACATTATCGAGTCCTTCACAGATCCTATCAATCTGTCGAGAACATTCATGAGAGGTTCACAATTGTGATCCTCAGTGATTAAATGGAAACTCCTGCCAGGGTCAACATCAAACAGCCCTGACAGTAGGTCACTTCGGTAAATCCCCGTGGATTACGCTTAGTGTGTCTCAAACGGTCTACGATCGTGGGGTGATGCTTCGTGTACCTCAGACTCATCAACTGTAGATGTACTTAGGTACATCGCGTTATCTCACTTGTGGGACTCCAGTTCAGGAACAGCCTTTGTGAGAATTAGAGTTATGTTTTTCACTATCTTTGTTAACACTCTCGAAGTGCAAACTTGTAAGCGCTGGATTATTTCTAACCCATGTTTTATTTTTTATTCTTATGGATGCTTGCGGGTAGAAAAGATCGTGCTGATTCTCCACATGCTCATACCAACCACATCATATATGAAGTTCTCACATGATCAAAGGCAACACAAAGTCAGAATGATTCTTCATCAATGTCAAAGAATCTACAAAGTTTAAAGACTTAGAGAATTACATCAACACTGAAATCCAACGTTAAAGAGTGTGTGAGCATGTTGGAGAAAGACGTGGAGACACTGGAGCAACAAAGCAGACCTGATGCAGACAACCACAACATACTATCACTACCATCACAAAGAACAAAGATCAAAGAACAAAGTAAATGATGAAGTCAAAGCAGAATACTTCAAAGGAAACAATTTCTCTACACTGGGGAGATTGTTCAAATCAAGACATTTTCTCTCACAAGAAAGAAGAATGTCAGAAGACGTCAAAGCTACTATTACATCAGCACCTACAACGTTTATATTATCAATCACTAACACTTAGGGGGAGATTGTTGGAATCACTCCTAAACTAGAATTCAAGTGTTAGTAATTAATATGTAATAGTTAGCTTAATTATGGCTTTTATGTTGGTTATCATGCCAATGCTTATGTAGAAAGTCCATGAGCCTTGGCCCAAGCCCATAAGAAGGGAAGGATGCTAGTAGTGTTGCCCTTCCTCCCTATAAATAATCCTTGTAAACCCTCACTTGAGGGTTGGTTGTTCATTTTATACATTTCACTCCTACGCATAACTCTTCTCATTTATACGTGTGTGTGTTTAACGTGTTCAACCGATCACCTTGTCTATATTTCTTCTATTGATGCTTGTGTTACTAATATGGTGACCTAATAATATATATATATATATATATATATATATATATATATATATATATATATATATATATATATATATATATATATATATATATATATATATATATATATATATATTGTTAGGTCACCATATTAGTATATATATATATATATTAGAATCTAGATCAAATAAGATCAAACTTAAAGTTGTTAAAATGAGATCCAACTAAAATTTGACAAGCGACACTCTCCTTACAACAAAAATAAAATTTTTATTAACTACAACTGAAATTGTTAAAGTTTTGATAGATTTCTTTTTAAAATTTATGAAACCTAGGTGATACACTTAGATTAGAAGTGTAATGTGTATCAGGTTTTTGTATGTGTATCAGATGTTGGAATATTAATTAGTGTAATGTGTATCAGGTGTATCACTAATCCAAACTCATATATCATTTGGTTGTTAGTTGCTAAAATGTTAATTTGTATTAAAATATTATTTTTATGTGTATTATTGCTAAAATTGTTATTTATAAATGTTTTAGTGGTTTTTTAGACTTGATCTTATTTTTACAACTTTAAGTTTGATCTCACGTTAACTCTCCCATATATATATATATATATATATATATATATATATATGGGAGCGTTATTGTGGTATACACCTTAAAGTAGAAAACAAATAGATACGATTATGGACCATTGGATCACTCATGATAGATGAAATCTATCTTAATTAACTAATTAATTGATAATGGCAATCTTGTAAATAGATGAAACATTATGGCATTTTCCATATTATGCATTTGATGAGCCACCCAGATTTTCTTCGATTTTCTACAAAGTTTTCTACCAATGAATTTACTTTATTTTGAATTCATCTTTTACAAACTTTTATAATTATTTTTTATACTAATTGATGATGCATCAATATATTTACTTTATATTATATAAGTGTAACTTGTGACAAGAACTAACACAAAGTGACACACGAATGTATTTGTAGAGATAAAATACATTTTTTTTCGTCAATTCTTTTTTCAAATGCGTGACACAGTTTTTTATAGCTAGAGAATAAAACAACCAATTGCTACTTGATAATCCAATTATCCAACCAGTACTTTTTTTAAAATGCTACGGAGTATTTGAAGTGACACATCAAAATTTAGTATATTTTTAGTGACATTATTTTTTTTTTATAAACTTATATTGACACATTAAAATTTTAATATATTTTTAGTAGCACACTACCAAATTTTAGTACATTTGTAGTGACATATTAAATTTTGTGACACGTTTCAAATGACAAATTAAATCTCTTGACACACTTAGTATCAAGATATATTTTTAGTGACACAGTAATTTTTTTGACACATTTTTTATATATTTCTAGTGACACATTTATCACACAACATTTTTTGAAATATTTGTAGTGACACATTAATTTTTGTGACATGTTTCTAGTGACAAATTAAGTCTTTTGACACACTTAGTTTCTTGATATATTTCTATTGACACATTAAGTTTTTTGACACATTTTTCTGTGACACTAGGTTTCGTGATACTACGTATATTTGTAGTAACACCAAAGTTTTTCGATACATTTTTTATGACACACTTAGTTACATTATACAGTTATAATTACTCACTTAATTTCATGATACATTTATAATTACACACTTAGTTTTTGACATGTTTTAAATTTGAGGTAGACACCCGCGTTCGATATCATGATGAGTTTATGATGGGTTTTTATGCAACTTAGTGTAATCAACCATAAGTTAAGTCAGTTAACAAATTTAACAACTACATGTTTCACCTTCGAACACAACATACTTTGTTGTTCCTTCGTTGTACATAACATACTTACTTTTCGATGCACTATGCCTAGAAAAACAACATAAAGTAATTACAAACCTAGTACCGTATTAAAAAACACACAATTAACAATGATAATTATACTGATGACCCACTAATACACATGGGAACATGACAAGTACCAACTGATGAGATAACAAAAACACACACAAAACATCACTGGAACCAACTAAGCATCAAAAATATTTATATATAACCAATTAGAAGTCACCGTGAAAAACATTTATGACGGTGAAAAACTACTACCGTTATGTAGAGGTCACGACTAGGGTTCTACAAAAATCAAAATCGAAACTTCCGTATGTTTGTTTTTCTTTTAAAGATCGATCATCATTCGAATCACCGGTTGATGCGGATCGATTCTGTGACGATTTTTAAACCATATTCAATCCCGATATGAAAACCATTTGAAACCCGAACCTTAACGGAAAAGGTAGTGCATCGGTGGTTCTTATAAAGCCGGAAAGTGATACACCAACAACAAACTCGATCAGAAAGTTTCGTGATTTTGTCGTCGCGGTAACACGAAGAAATGGCGGAGGCGGTGGCTAGGGAAATGGAAAAAGTCTTGATGAAAACCGAATTCCTTAGCGTGTTATTGTTGGATTTAATTGATGGATCTGAATGGGATTTTTTACTTTATATTGAGATCTGAAGTATTTTTGGGAAGAGAGAGATCAAGAAATAATCGTTTTAACGTAGGAATCTGTATATTTGAGAGATGAAAAGATAATGAATTCGATAATCCCTATTTATTATACTTCAATTTTAATTTAATTTATCATCAATGTACATGTGTATTTTATTGGTTCCTATTATAACTCATTTTAAGTGTTCACCATAAGAACTCTATATATATATATATATATAGAGTTAGGATCAAATAAGAAGATTACTTAAAATAAGTAGTAATAAGAAGAACTATATGAAATAGAGATGCTGAGCTAAATTAGATGCATCCTATAATCTAGATGCATATAACGCACCATAGTGTGTTTTAGCTTTTCAGAGATGCATATATATATTAGATGCATTTCATGATTTCTCTTGTTTTTGTTCCTCTAAAAATCATGAAAATCAATTTGCACCATCTTACATCAAATTAACTTAAACTCAAGATGTTGCATCTATATGAATAGTGCATCTAATGTGGTTCTCAAATGCGTGGTTTGGTCACTTCCACCACTTTTATTTTAATTTACTTCTCACTAGATCCCTACTATATATATATATATATATATATATATATATATATATATATATATATATATATATATATATATATATATATATATATATATATATATATATATATTGCTATTCTCACTTATTTTTTATTGCATATTCCGAATGAAATTTTAATTTGTTTATGAAGTGTGGATTTAAGATTTGGAACATGAAAAAAATTAAGAGTTAAGAGAATCTGAAAATTTTGACAAGAAGCTAGAGAAAAATTGAGTAAGAATCGATGAAAAATAATAAGTTTGGTTGCTTTATGGCTCAAAGCCACAACATAACCTTCTGTAGATTTATTTACACGAAATATGTAAATCCGCACATGATCCCAAATCTTATTTCGTATTTACAAATGTTATTTAAGCGATTTTGAGATCATTATGAGTCTTCAAAGTTCTAAAGTATCCATATGATATATGTCAACACTATCAAAAGTTATATAATTGATTAGGAATGATATGAATGGAAATTTTGAGCTAATTGATTATCAAGATTTGATTAAACGTTGAGAAAAAAAATCTAGAAAGATTTGTGTTAGTAATTTTAAAACCGACAATACCTTTTGTTTTATCTCGTTTTTGGTGTTTTTAAATCGGGTAATACCCACATGAATAAAAAACCAAAACCGAACATAAAAAAATTTGTAATCGAATTGAATTTGTCAAAACTAGATCGAATCGAAAAGGGAATTTATCAATATAGATATATTTTATATATTTATATACATAAAAAGAAGAAGTTTGACTGGGGTGAAGATCAAGAGTCGGCCTTTCAACTTTTGAAACAAAAGCTTTGTGAAGCTCCTATCTTAGCATTACCTGAAGGAGTAGAAGATTTCATGGTATATTGTGATGCATCACACCTAGGGTTAGGTGTGGTATTGATGCAAAGGAACAAGGTAATTGTGTATGCTTCTCGACAACTCAAGACTCATGAAAAGAACTACACTACTCATGATCTAGAGTTAGGAGCAGTAGTTTTCGCTCTTAAGATATGGAGGCACTACCTATATGGAACCAAGTGTATGGTGTTCACCGACCATAAAAGTCTCCAACACATTCTAGATCAAAAGGAGTTGAACATGCGACAACGCCGATGGCTAGAGTTTCTTAGTGATTACGACTGTGAAATTCGTTATCACCCGGGCAAGGAAAACGTTGTGGCAGATGCTCTTAGCAGAAAGGATCAACCTAAACCTCTTAGAGCCAGATCCTTGGGAATGACGATTAAATATCCTCTCCCATCAAAGATCCTTGAGGCTCAAGCTGAAGCTCTCAAACCAGAAAACCGTCCCAACAAGAAAATTTCGGGATGCCAGAAAACGAGAACGGCTTCGTGAAAAGTGTTAATACAAATAAGCCGTAAAAACGTTTATTTATATTTTACGATCTTCTAATGTTTTGTCGATAACAAACGTAAAATCATTTTAACGAAGCAAATAAAATACGTAAACGGTTTGAGCCAATAGTTTTCTAACACACTTACGTTTTCACATAAAACACTAAAACGAGTGTAAGTGATTTTATGATTTAGTAATACATATGTACAACAAGTATTTACATATTAGACAAATATATACATAACTAGTATGTATTATAATGGGTAAATACAATTGGGTAGAAACTTAAGTATTTGACCCATTGACCAAAAACATTGAATATAGTTGGGTACAACCCAGAAAGCTTGACCCATAACCCATTGCATAACATCATGCTTATGTCATATATGGATAATATCCATGACCCATGGTTTTAATCCATGGCCCATAGTTTTAATCCATGTACCATGGACTAGATGCATTGCATCTTATAGATACATTGTATCTACTTGATATCCATGATCTATAACCCATGACCCATGACCCAAAACCCATCGGAAAAAGGGAGCGTCCCACGGATCCCCAGTATTACACTGGACGGATCCCTCAAGTGAGGGATCCGTGGGATCCGTGGAACAGTAGTTTTTTTTCTTCTATAAATAGTGAGCCATTTTTTCCTTTTAGGTTGCCACTCCCACACATACTTTCCCCAAGTATTGTAACCTTCTAACCACAGATCCTAAGGATCTTTTCTATGTAGTTTGTCTTTTGTTTTTGTGTGATTCTATAAGTTCCTCTTAAAGGCGAGATCACCACTTCTTGAAGTCGAGCAAGCTCAAGTCCATAAGTTGCCATACTTCATCATCATCAAGACTACTGAGGTTCTCTTGTTGATACTTCTTTCTTCCTCCATAGAAGTGTTGTGTTGAAGGCATTAGTGAATGATGCCGAAAGAGTCAAGAAGAAAGCATTAGTGAAGGGTACTTAACATCCGTGTCGAAAGCATTAGTGAAGAATGCTAAAGGAGTCAAGATGAATGCATTAGTGAAAGGTGCCAAGCGTTCGTGTCAAGGGCATTAGTGAAAGATGCCTAAGAGTCAAATCAAGTGGCATTAGTGAAGAATGCCAAGGTCGTATAATCGATGAGGTGCATAGTTATACAAATAGTGATAGTTTGTTTCCAAGGATGTTGATATCCTTGATAGTGTTGTAATAAGGAGTGGGTCTCCTTTAGGGTTAGGTTTTGTGTAGTGTTAGGAAGTAGTTCCTCCATTGTAATGGAACTCGGTACTTAGCCTAATACCGGATAAAGGGTAGGCGACGTTGTGATAGGTGTGGTTCTCCTTTGTGAAAGAACCCGGTGGTTAGCCTAGTACCGGAAAAAGAGTAGGAGACGTTGTGAAGGCTTCTCTGCCATAAGGAGTTGGTGTCGTGTAGTGATTACGAACTCTCTAGTAGGTGACTCGGGGAGTGGAGTAGGGCAAGGAAGGTGTCCTTGTAGCCGAACCACTATAAATACTCGTGTCGTGGTTATGTGCTTCTTACTCTTTATCTTTCATTACACTTTTATATATCTATCTATCAATATCCAACATACATATCTAAATAGATTGACATAAGTCGATCTATATATTTTAAAACGCATTTTTAATTGGTAAAACTATTCAACCCCCCTTCTAGTTTTCCACAATTGGCATCAGAGCTTCGTTACCAAGTTTCTTAGAGTATGTTGTACTTTAAAAACTTGATACGATCCGTGTATGTTTGAAAACTACAAAGAAGGAATTTGTTTTTAAAATAAATTTCTTCTATGTTGGATATTGATAGATTATTCTAACATTTTTTTTTCAAAGAAATCTTCATGCTAGGATCTCTCCAAAGTCTTCATTTCTATTCAAAGAATAATGTAGTCAACCTTCAAGGAAGTACCTAAAAGTAATCACAATCTACTTATTCTAAGTACAACTGATTACTTTAAAAGCTCATGAAGTATTTTCGGTTTTATGGTTTCCTTAAACCATACCAAGAGCATAAAGGTATGTTCACTTTTCATTAGCTATTTTACATCTACATGAATATGTTAATACCTTCTTTTATTTTAGACACTAATAATTGCTAGTCTCATGAAAAGTCTCTTTCCGCCACTTTCCCGACTTGCTCATCATCGGGAATAGTATTCCTCTTGATCTCGTCAAACTAAAGCCGTCGTCACAAGTGGATCCTTGATAATTAAACTATCAAATCCCATTGACCAAACATTTTTTTAAAACCCCTAAACTATTTTTGTTTCATAAGCTATTTTATAACTTATTACAAAAATAATGCCAAACACCTTTTTTCTGTCTACAGTAGCCGGATCCCTAATACAAGGGATCCAGGGGAACCGTGGGACATAAAGCAGCTATACGCCTTTCAAATTCAAACCTGCTCATTTTCCCTCTCCTCACAAAACACAAAAACGACCCAAAAACTGTTTTCATCTCCATAGGACTCCATATCCTCAAGCATCCATCTCTAGAACATCATTGTAAGTAATTACACTAACATGTTCTAATTTTCATCATCCTTATCCTAGGGTTTATGGTTTCTCAATTTTTCTTAATCAATTGATAAAATTAGGTTTCCAAAATTGATCACTATAAAGGGTTTTCACATAACTAAGATTACATTGTACTTACAACATTGTTAACACAAATCAAAACCATAAACCCATCTCAACAATTTTTTCCTAATTGGTATTTGTTTTTCTAGGACCAACTATGCCTAAAGCCACCGAACAAGACCACCATGATACCATCCATTACCTCCCCCAATACTATCATAAAGAGGGCTTGTCAAAAACCGATCGCAAAGTCTTCAAAAGACTTGAAAAACGACTTATCCACGAAGGTCGTGTGGTCAAGGAATGTTTCCTTGAAAATACCGACATTCGTCAAGTCTTCTCGGCAATCAACTTTGATTGTCTTCTTGACATTGATGAACAAATTTGCCAGGTTTTCATCTTTGAATTCTACAAAAGCGTTAGGATCATTCGAAACACCGATGATACCATTTCAATCTCCTTTACCATCAATAATCGAAAATTCACTCTACCTCTCAACACATTTGCTCAAATCCTTCACATTCCTTATGAAGGAATTTGTATGTACTCTCAAGATTGGGCAATATCCATTCAATCTTTTGCTCTTGTTCCCAAACCAATATACCATACTCCTCTTGATGAACCCGAAAGCATTCGAGACACTATTTTCAAAATTAGAGCCGACCAATCCAGTCTCAACCAAAACAAAAAGCTCATTCACCGTGATCCCTTTCAAATGGAACTCTTCGAAATGCACCCCATTTTTAGAAAATGGGAAGAAATTCTTAGGGAAAACGTCATTAGCTTAGTCGGTAACAAGGATCATCCAAATGCATGTCTCGTGCAAATGATTTATTGCCTTATTCACCAAAAGCCATTTAATCTCACCTATTACTTGGTGAAGGGAATGGCTGGGGTATTCAAAGTTGCCAACATGGTACTTCCGTATGGTATGCTCCTAACACGACTTTGTAAGTATGTTAGTGCATTGCAACCATCTCCTATCAATGATGATCATTTCCTTTCCGATCACGTCATGGTACCACTTACCAAACAACCCCTAAACGGTTCATGGTCAATGGAAGAAAACCTAAGGCTCTCCCGGACTCCTCGAAAGAAGAAGAAGAAGAAGTAAATGTCAACCCCGAAGCTAACATCGACTGGGACCCCTTTGACTACTATCAACAACTTCCAACTCTTCCAAACGAGACTGCGGAATTCAAACAATTAAGGGGTATGATTCAAAACCTAGCTAACTACGTCATGAAGTCAGGAAAGAGGAAAATAAAGGATTGACGAAAGAGACTTTAGGATTATGCTTGTTTTTAGACACTTGGTTCGTGTATGAATGATTATGTTTTAGCACGCTTGTTTGTGTTATCTTGGATATTATCATTACTGCTATTATCTATGATATGATTTATGTGATTACATGTTTATGTTGCTGTTAAGTTTAATGGTTACTAGTATATATAGTTTGGTGCAAATACTGCATTACCTTATGTGATGGTTCTGATTTGCAGATGCCGGATCCCTAGGATTAGCCTAGACGGATCCCTCCTCTGAGGGAACCACGGGATCCGTGACAACAGATGAGCAATACATATTCCCATACATCAAAACAACTCACTAGATCACTTCACACTAGCTAAACATAAGACTTTAGAACCAACTAAGTCTTCTTCAAGCATTTGAAAGCTTCACACTCACCCATAGCTTACCTAGGATCTAATTCAAAGTGCTTTTGATTTATCAACTCTTCTAAACTCATCGTATTTCCGCTTCAATACTCACATATTGTTTCTAACGTCTCAAAACACTTAGGTGGATATATTTATCAATTTTAGGAAATTGGTTCTAGTCATCTTTATCTCAAAATGGGTCAAAAACTAGTTTTTCAATTCTCTTATTTATTTATTTTTTTTGAGGATTTTTCAAACTCCATCTCAAGCTTGCATCTGATCTCTAGGATCATTTATTATGACTTAACACCATCAAAATTCCTAGTGTCATCCTTGAACACCCATTGGTGATCATTAAGTCTCATTTTCCTTCCATGAAAGGCAATCATTAGCTACATCACTCATTGCCCTTGATCATTTAAGTACCCTTTCATTTAAGACACTTACATGGACTGAAACACTCAAGAAGGTATAGATATTAGACCTTACAAACATCATTGTTATCTTCTCTTAGCTGCTGAAGAGACGGATCCCTAGGATTAGCCTAGACGTATCCCTCATTGGAGGGAACCGTGGGATCCGTATGACATATTCATTGTTGATCCTAGTTTAGCAAAAGATCCTTATAGAAACTGACTTGATAATAACTTGTTAAATATTAAGCGGAATTTAATATTCAACCTTAAGAAGAAGAACAATAACAATAACTCTTAAACACCTCAATTATATTAATAACGAATACTCTAACCAGTATTAGGGTTTACAACCTTGAAGTGTATCGACCTTAGATATAAAACATATGCGTATATCTATCTACCTAGGAGCCTTTCGTAAGGTGTATAGGCTTTATGGGGTCCCTTTACATACTTAGCAAAGACGTAACCTACAAGATAAATATCTTTCCATATTTATCTAATACAAAATATTAACCCGACATCAACAACTAGCAGTTTTTACAATACATTAACAGTGGTTACAATACTACTACTAGCAGTGGTTTAACTCCGGCAGTGGATATATCTTCTGTAGTGTTTCCTTACTCTAGCCGTGGTTCCAATACTTAAATAATTCGTGTTATGAGTAACCTAAAACCCAACAGGTCTCCCCTAAACTTGATACATTCATACAGAATTCTCAAGTTTCCTTTAATCCCAAAACATCTGTATTGGAGGATGGATCCAAACACTTAACATTTTTAAAAATGTTCTCATACTTCAGCAACAAACTGTAAGCTTGATCACCATAGGGTTTCAGCATCTTTAAACCACCAGGCTTCACCATCTGAGCAATAACTCCTGGATAATTATTCAGTTGAGGATAATCACCTTCTAGAAGCATATGAATAATTTCTCCAGAAACAGTCAACACATGAACTCCACAAGATTGATATAAAAACCATCTTGTAACTTGACCATTGTAGAGTCCTTTCCATTCAGGTTCATCATGAGTAGGTTCAAACAAAATCTTCAATTGATGATACACCATTCTCTCATGATAATCATCTGGACATACATCACCAAATTTACTCTTGTAAAGCTTCCAAAGATTCATCAAATCATCTCTATCCAGATATTGAAGCATTTGTGAAAATTTCTCAAACTCAGAAACTTCATTACTGACTCTTTGAATTTTCCAACATCCTTCACTTCTATTAAGCTCAAATGTATAAGAAATAATTTGATTACCATCTTCATTCACTTTTTTCAGTCTTTTAGAACCAGAAGTCTCCTGAATCTCAGATTTCTCTTTTGTCTACTATTAATCCACTATTCTTCTCTTTTAGAATTCATTGGATTAAAATCCTCATTTATCCTTATACACCTCAGATAAATTTCATGGATTCTTTCAAATGAACACTTACTTAGATTTTCAGGAATATGTAGGCCTGAATTCTTGATAATCTTCATCATCACATTTCTCATTTCACCTTTTGTAGGAGGTTTCTTCCTTTTAACTTGCTTCTTCTCCTTACTTATCCTCCTTGCCCATTCACCCAAGATTCTAGCTCTTTCATCAACAGATAATAATCCCCACTCTTGAGTTGTGTACTCCTTTGTATATCATTAGAAGCTTGAAGATAGGATTGTGTATTATTCCATTCATCTAGACATTTATGAGTAGCTTCTTCTTCTTCTTACTTTTCTTTCTCTGCAGCTGCTTCTTCTTCAGCTTGCAGACCTCTTGTATACTCTTCATCATAAGCAATCCGTTCTTCTCTACTTTAAACTTCAAAACTGGTTCAGTAATACCTTTTCCCTTTCCAATGTCTGGTTGAGCCATCTTCTTCTTCAAAGACTCACCAATAATCAAATTCTTACTCAAAGGTTTAGGTATAGGTGAAGTAGATTTAAGAACTAATGAAGCAGGTGCAATGGTAGGTGTAGGATTAGATGAAGTTTTACTTGGATTTATCAATGTACTTGCAACTTCCTTTTCAACTTCTTTGGTTTTGGGTGGTGAAACAGAGGTAGTTGTGACAATTGTAGATGTGGTTGTAACAGCAGTGGTTGATTCTAAGGTGGGAGTGGTTGTGATTACCTTTTGTGAAGTTGTAGCAGTGGTTTCATTAACACCAGCCGTGGTTGCAGAAACACTGGCAGTGGTTGTGTTCTGCACCACCTCATTTTCTTTTCCTTCTACCACAGTCTTCAAAGTTTCAAGAACAGCCTCATTCCCATCTTTATCAGACACCACAAAATGCTCTCCTTGATCTCCACTATCCACATCCTCTTCCATATTCATATCAACAGTCTCCCCTGAATCCAAGCCTTCACTCCTCCCCTGTTTGGATACATCCTCCAAAATAATATCCTTAGAGGAGTTCACCTTCTTTTTCTGAATCCTAACCTTTCTTAAAGCAGCAATCCCAGGTCGTCTGAATTTTTCCAGCACAAACATTCTGTGCTTCAACCTCCTTATCTCTTTGCCCTGAAACACAGCTAACTCCTGAAGACTTGAGATTGTATTCTCCATAGTTGTACATTTAACCGTCAATTCATGTAATTGTTCAAGAATATCCTCCCCACTTCGACCTGTGTTAACTGGTCCGAGAGGTGGTTCATTGGAAAAGTCATCATGTACCTGATCATTAGCCGTCAATTCAACATCATGTTCCAAACTACCCTCATCACTTTGACCTGTGTTAACTGGTCCGAGAGGTGAATCCTTGGGAAAAGAAAACATTGCACCAGACCTAGCCTGATCATCTATGCACCCTGATTGAGCCAGTTGGCCAGGGATTCCTCCACTAGTGTTGAGTTCCTGAGAACTCTCCACAATAGGAGTTGCCAAAGGTTGGGTCTTATGTATGTTTCCACTGTCCTGACCAGCATCTAAGCATGAATCAGTAGTGGAAGCCCTTCTAATCATGTCACCTCCACAACTTGTGACAACCTCATGAGCTACACCACTAACACCAGCCTAAGGTATCTTGGTGCTCTTCCTTCTCCTAGTCCACAAAATAGGTTTAGCAGTGGATCCAGATTGACTAGCAGTGGGTTCAAATGCATGAGCAGTGGGTGCAGGTTCATTGAACTGGGGTTCAAGATCATTCTCAAACTCAGGAATATCAGGCAAATTGATCATGTGTGGGAACAATGGGACAACTCTAATTTGGAAATTTGGGTTCTGATTCCTCATATGTGCAAAAACCTTAGGAAGCATATAATGCACCTCATACTTCCTATTATGTTCAACAGGCTCTGCTACTTGACTGTCCACAATAAGTTGAACAAACCTAGGATACAAGTAAAATTTACCCTTCTTCCTAATATTCTGCACAAACCCTTCATAAAGCATCCTAGACCAATTAAATTTCCTACCTTCAGATAAACAGATTATTGCAGTTGCAATTTTGGAAGGAAATTCATCAAACCCAGTGGTCTTGTTACTCACACACATCAATAAAGTGTGAATCAAAAACTTCCATTTAGGAGAAAACATACCTTTCAGAAATTTTACCTTGTCTCCCCTTCTTGTATAACCTAATCTTTCTAAACCATCAAAGATTGCATCATCAGAAAGATTAACTATACCATCAGCATCATCCAACTTTAAAATACCTCTAAGAACTTCCTCATCAACCAAAACCTCATTCTCATCCACAACATTACTAAAAACTTCTACACCATCTATCTCTTCAAGCTTAGCATTACCCCTGAATTGATGTACATATGTTTTAAGAATAATGGGTGCTACAGTTAGTGCAAAGTGTATAGGACTGTGGTTAATGAAATCAATCATGTCATGAAAACCTTCTGAGTGATTGTTCTTGACCAAATAAGCAACTAGGTTATGGGTTTTGGAATACTGTGACGGCATTGTGATTGGTTATAAGATATGATGTGAGTTTTGTGAATAAGCAGGTGGGAGTGATTAGGGTTTATGTTTAGCGCCAATTGGAAGAGATTTGAAGATCAATTAAATGATCTGGCAGTGATTTGGGGGAATTTATACATTAGAATTAAAGTTACAAAACAGCCCCTCAAGTATCCAGCATCAGCTATATACTAGTAGTGGATTGAAAACCACTAGCAGTGGTTTGAAATGTCCTAGCAGTGGATACATCAACCAAACTGTAGGATCGTAATATTATTGTGTTATGATGATTCGGGTGGTCTTGGATGATGGAAATACATGTTAGACATTTTAGAGAGAGAAAGTAGAGAGATGGTGTTCTTGGTAGAGAGTTGATGAACAAAATATGAAAGGTTAGATTCCAAGCCACACCCTTTCCAAGGATGGAAGGGGTATTTATAGTTACAAGACTATACGACCTCCTGACGGCCTGTGGATCAGGTATACAGTGGGTAAAGATCCGTCCTTCCTCCACGGTGTTACTCTAAACTATTATAAGCTACTGACTAACTAATTAACTACATAATAACGTAAATAACTACAAGTCTACGAGCTAACATATGCTAGACTATAATTGGGGTAACCGACTCTTTAACATGGAATTTCCAATTCCTAACAATCTCCCCCTAAGGGAGGTCACCCCATGAAATACATTTTGCATCCTAGCATTCTTTCATTGTATTTGTTCTTGAGCTCGTAGACTTCAATTCTTCAAATTCCACAATCTTTGTGCATTAGTAGCGATTCTTTAAAGTCTGCATTGATTTGTACTTTAAGTGGAGGCCTTAAAACTGATCCACATCTTTGATGATCTTTGAGCTTTCATTGAGATCATCAACCACAGTAAATCTCTGGATCACCCTTTATTGTGTTGCCATCATGTGATATTGTGACTTTTGGACCGACATGCTCACACTTTCTGGATCATGACATCTTTTCATAAGAGTAGCGGAAGCTTTTACTGGTTCAAGATATTTGCAGCAGCGTAGCATAAGCATAGTATAAAAATATCTGAGCCAGGTTCTGTAGATATGCACAAGTCATGATTTCTTCAATTAAGTGTGGATGCTGAGAGCATGCGGCTTTGGATTGACTCCTCAATTCTGATCAGCTGCAACCGTCCAAATGTACCTGCAAACAACAGTTAGCAATAAAACACACGAAAGTGTCTTTGATCACTTTCGTTGAATTGAGGTACACGGCCCACGGTTCCCCGTTGATCAGTACAAGTACTGCCTGTGATCAGGTATAATTCCGAAGAATCTCCTTGACAGGGTTTCCCAGCTGCTCTAGCCATTCTCAAACCGAAACGTCTCAAAGAAGACAACACGGAGTGAGTGAACCAGCGAATTGAGATTCACTGAATGATGAGAAATTGATTTGAAAACAATCGCGTATTGCTTAGAAGAAAGAGTTTTGCAATACGACGAAGGTTTTATGAGAAAGATCAATTTTCAATCATAAATACTTTTTGTATATGAAAATAGTACACATTCGATGTGCTAGAGAAAAGAAGAGATTTACACATCGAACGATTTTCCCAAAAGTATTTTTCAATCAGAGATACGTTTTGTGTTTGAAAATGAATACACATTCGATGTGCTAGAGAAAAGAAAAGATTTGCACATCGAATGGTTTTTCCAAAAGTATTCGTCAATTCCAATCCTGGACCAAGGTTGATTCAAGATTGAATCACCCCATCATTTTTATCCAGTTGTCACAAGCTTGATCTTTTGCAAGATTTCACATGTCACCCACCAAGAGCTTGTTTGATGTTGGCTCTAGAAGGATTTCCATCTTCAATGTGAATATGTTGACATATCACTCGGATGTTTTGGCAATACCACAAGGATAATGCGTAGGACTCTTAATATATTCTTACTTTCCACATTGTGTGAAACAACAAGTCTTCATTAACTTTGTGTCCTAATGAGATATTGTGGATGATATCTTGGCTCTAGACTCAATTAGTGCACTTTTGTTTCATATGCCGGAGACTAGGGAGAGGGCCTCCTTCTTCAATATCAACAATCTTTAAGAGAAAGTTGATAGATTATGTCGGTTCCCCGTGAGAGTGAAACAAGCCCTTTTAAGAGGAACTTGAGTAGTTTGGGAAGTTAGGTGCAGTGCGTCACTGGGTCCATGACGTCTTGTCTTCAATACCAGTGTTACCCTAGTAAACACCAGTAGCATATGTATTGAACCCGATTTCTGCCCTAAGGTTGAATTATTGGAGGGCTATTTCTTTTCACCCTTTTCACATTCAATTCTTTTTCATTCTTCAACCCCTTCAGTGCTTACCGAGAATTCATTACTAGAACCTTGTTGGGTTTATTCCAGTTCTAGCTCTATCTCAGTCCGCACTCTTCCCATATTCTCATTTTTCCCTTTTTTCATCATACCTAAGGACTCTACACTATCTAGTAGATTGTCCCTGGGTAGATCCCTCCGGCTCTGGCGGGATCGTGGGAACGAATACCTAACCTAACCATCCTTATAACTCCATGCATAAAGTAAAATGGTCGGTCTTTTGGTACAGTTCATTCTTCCTTGAAACCAATTGAAAAATCATTTGGAAAAAAACAATCAAGGTACTTGTGATATGAAATCAAAGCATTTTGTACGTTAATTGTTTTGATCTTTTAGAAATGCTCCCCCTCAACATGTGCATATGATTTTATAAATTGTTTAGCATATGGAGGCAAGAGTTCTTTTGAAATAAATTCTTGATCACAATTTCCGTGGAAAAAGCCATTTGATTTTCTTTGGTAAATTCTCCCCCTTATTATGTGCATAGGATATTTGAAATCATTTTATCACATAGAGGAAAGAGTTCTCTGAAGTACTTTTCACGATTGCCAATATAAACCATTCACTCCCCCTCAATATGTGCATCGATATACGAAAGAGTTTGGCACATATTAGAGAGAACATGCACTTTGAATCAAAACGTTCATCTTTTATTAAATTCATAATTAAATCACAAATTCTCCCCCGATCAAAAATATCAATCCCTTTGAGATTTTGGATCCCAAGTGATTTAATTAGGTTTAGAAAACACGGGAGAATATGTGGCCTGGTTTAAAAACTCATCTTGTTTTAGGATAAATGCTCCCCCTCAACATGTGCATTATGTATATTGAAATCGTTTGGCACATGGAGGCAGGAGTGCCTTTGAATGACTAAAACCAATTCCATTAAAACAGATTTGAGATTTAAATCACGATCTCTCCCCCGATCAAAAATTTCAAACCAATTGAGATTTTGGATCCCGATTGATTTAAATCATTTAGAAAGTTTTAGGGAAAGACGTGGCAAGATTCAATTTTTGAAAAATGACAGATAAGGACCATTTTAAGACATTAAAGATTGTTTGTATCAGGTATGATAGTTTTAAGAGATCTTTAAGTAAAATAAAACAATTTCACAATCAAACAAGAATAGAAAAAATTTCATTTTGAAAGACCTTGATTCAAAAGAAAAATCATACCATGACATAACATTAAATCTTTAGATCACCACTTTATTTCGTACAAACGGACTTGATAGATGAAATATCGTTTGAAAATATTTAATTTGAAATCACTCTCCCCCTCAATCCATGACATTAGTCGTTGATTGAGTGACTTGAGTTTAAAATGAAGTCCGGTTGATTTCCAAAATTTAGACCAATTTATTTTCAAAACAATATTTTCCATTTTCAAAACAATTTAATCAAATTTTTTCAAAATTGTTTAAAAATGATATCCTGCACAAAGATACGTTCGGTGGTTGAGAAGCTTATGTTGTTGCTGTAGGGATTGGAAGAAAAACCGTCTGCTGATGCAGTGAGACTTCTTACGTTGCATTTTAATGCCAACTGAGGTCAAATTAAGCTCCGTTTCTTCATTTGATGATGAAGAAAACCATCTGCTGATGCAGTGAGACCTCTTACGTTGCATTTTTCCATGCCAACTCTCCATAGAAGTCCAATTAAGCTTCGTTTCTTCATTTATCAACCCAAGATATAGTTACCCTTTCCTTTCGGCATCCAATCATCTTCATTTGCGGGATCCGGATCGGGAACATTCTTATTTACCAATATACCTGCATACGTTAGTGAACACAATACAGATATATGGTGGTCGACATCACCCAAACAGTAATCGACTAATAAAAGTCAATCCAACATAATAATCAGTTCATATAAGGTATGGGATTAATGTGTTCATCAAACTCTAATCATCTAAACCTGACAATCATATCCTAGGCACCTAGTCCTTCAACATAGGTTAACATCATTTTTAATTAAGCATATAGGATAATTAGAAAAGCTGGTTAGATGATATAGATTTGAAAACATTCTCCCCTTCAATCAATGACTCATTTTATGAAAAGTTTAAAAGCGCTGAAGTCATTGATTGAGTTTTCGATTTTTTCAAAAACTCTGAAACTGATTGATTTTCAAGCAACTCATTTACCACCACTTTTGAAAACAACAAATATTTTTCTAAAGAATTTTAGGCGGAAAAACATTTGTGTAGGAACAGCAGTCCTTCGACATACTTTCCTCAATTAGTTTTAGGATAAGTGCACGAAATATTTGAAAATTGGTTTAGCGTAGCACTTTCCTTTCTTGAAGAACGGGTTGCTATCTGAAATAATAGCAAACCATAGTTTAAGTACGGGTTACAGTCTGAAATAACTGTAAGCCATAGTTTGAGACATGTTTTGGAAAAGAATATTTACACCTCCTGCTCGAACTTCATCTATGGTCCCATGCCATTATTGAATGACATTTCTAAGACCGCAGATGTTATCGATACCAGAAGACATGTCTTGAGAAAAACAATATTTTTGGACTTTTTCAAATTTTCTGATTTTTTATGGGATTTTGTTGGTTTTATATTTTTCTATTTTCTTTTTGTTGGTTTTATATTTTTGTATTTGGTTTTTGATAAATATTTACAGATAAATTAGATGATATAGTTTAAGAAGATGATGATACGAGTACCGAGATAAGGATATCGAGCAGCCCCGTTGTAGAAGATAGAAGTCATCATCCCTAAAACTTTCACCACCAAAGCTTCCGAGGCTCTTGCATTGAAGAAAGAAATTGAACCATCTGAAAGTGAGACTTTGGCAGCTTCCCCTCAAACCGAAAATCCTTTAGCTGAGCAGATTCAAAGCTTTCTTTCAAGCTTCTCTTAGCCAGGTGCACAAAGAAGCACACCATTATCATCGAACTTGCTGCTCCTTTTAAGAATAATCACCGTGATTCATCGTTCGGGGTTATACCATCCAATAGAAGAACAGCAACGTATCATCCCACATATGAATATCTCTTCTCAAATTTCATTCCACTGAAGTCAGAAGCAATCCATTCCAAAAGGTGTCAAGAGACCACTTCCCCCACGTAGTTGACTTAACGCAGTCAGTCTCTTAGACTAGAGCTCACGAACCCGAATACACATATACCCGAAGACAGAGAAACTTATACCATCGAAGTAGCAGATTAAGTCTGATAGCCAAAGAATAACCCCGATGTATACTTTTCTCTCCCCCTGAAGAAAGTGTATGAAGTTCAAGAACCCGAAGTACTCGAATGCCCAAAGAGAGAATAACCGATAACATTGAAGAAGCAGGCCGAATCACTGATTATCTCTGCGGAGCATCCCCAATGTACACAATCTCTCTCCCCTGATGATTGCGATAACATCAAAATCAACACACACTTGTGTACCTCTTTCATCTTCAGAAACTAACTCTTCCATCTCTTCCCCCACATAGTTGGAATAAGAATACTAAACGCCATGAGTCAAACCTTGAGTGTCTCTGCGGTAATGACATTTGTCATCCCGGGATATCTTCAATCACTTAGAAGTATTAAGTTCATCAAGTTTACTCGCGTTTAGATACGTGTCTCCTTCCCCCTTGCTGGTTTTGACACTTCAGAATCAGCAACATATTATCAGCCTAAATACTTGAAATCTGATGAGAAGATCGCTTGAAGTCTTTGTGAGAATCAACTTGCTGCGGAAGAATGTGAGCAAGTCTAATTGGGGATTAAATTCGACATTTCACCCTCCCCCAATTAGTGCTCTCCCCTAAACCGACAAACTGTTTGATAAATGCTTGAATAAGAAGAAGTCTTTAGATCGTTAAATGCAACTCGTCTTTAGTCTTTTAACATGCAGCATAAAATGTAGAACCGACTGTAGACTCGACCTTCTTCAAGATTGTCCAGTTGGGGAATAGATAGTTAACATCTTCATAACACCAAAAAGCATTCCCGTTAACTTATATGTAGCAAATCCCCTTAGCTCAAATCCCTCCCAATCAAACAAGAACAGAAAGATGTTCATTAAGAAAATCAGCCCCGCAACTGGAAGCACTTTGTCATAAAACAAATCAGCCCGTGTGAAGATGTTAACCAATGACTCTTACTAGAAAACTCCATGTGAAGATGACCCGATAAGAAGAAGCTAGGTTCTTACATGAATTTGGAGCCGTTTGACCATTTATTCTCATATAATAATCAACCATGCAGTATTATCACACTTCTTCTCCCCCTCAAGAATTGCAGATGAAGTTGCCATTCTTGACTAAATAAGTGAAATCATCCAAAAGTATTCTATTCACACTTCTCCCCCGCAAAATTAGCACATGATGTCGCCATCGTCATTATAGTTGAGCAAGTGGAATAAGAAAACAATCAACAGTAGCTCGGTTCACTTGATGACTGAAGCGCATGGAAAAAGTATGAAGCATGTTGATGAGAATGGTCATAATAAGAAAACAATCAACAGTAGCTCGGTTCACTGAGACGTACACTTTTCTTTTCTTTATAGAACGAGGCTTGAACTGATGTGTTCAAACGTCATAATCTCTCTCTTTTCATCATCTCTTGGCAAAACATGTAATCATCCCATTATCATTCAATAGGCTCTTTGTTGTGACAGCTGATGGAGAAAACCCAATATGATGAATTTGACCCTGAAGTAGAGTAACCCAAACTCGTGACTTAAACTTGCGCATGTGTAACAAAGAGCGGTGTCGAGAATTCATGCCCCTTTGAATCTCTAAGTACTCTATACTCTTCAACCAACCAACCATCAAGTAATAGACGTACATCACCTCTTGAAAATCCACAATTGAATGTGACACTGAGCACTACAACGTAACTCCTTAAAGTGATAGTTATTTTGTGATGGTAAGAGCCCAATTCCCCCAAGTGGTAAAAGAAAAGGTAAAAGACACCCAACAATAACTAGATTTCCAAGTCTTCGTTTTAAATAATAAGCTTGAACAAGGATCTTGAAGAATCTTCATCCAACCATCCCCGATACCTTCAGATACTAAGTACACTCGCCCATGATATTTCACTTAAACCTCAAATAAATAATAGTGAATTAACTCCGTTGTCACATCTTCTGGTTAAAAGCTCAAATATAGCCTCCTTTGACGTTTTAAGTGAACTATGATAATGGTTTCATCTCGACCATGATTAAAAGCACAAAACCCCGTAAAACCTTGTAATAGCCAAACTGCCATGAGGACAATCCAAACAAACACCCAATTCATGAAGTGCACCCTTTTATCCCTTCTTCGAAGTAGAAACCGTAGCACCAGCATCAGATAAGATCCTGAAATACACTTTCCTCTCTCCAGGATTGTTCCATCATCACGGGATTTTACAATTCTATGGTCTAAGCCGAGAAATAGTTTCTTTCGCGGGATTTTACAAGACCAAGAATAAACCGTAAGATAGATCCGGAAATGCACTTTACAATTACCAGGATGTTTCCAATGTCACGGGATTTTACAAGTCTATGATTTAAACCGAGAAATAGATTCTTTCGCGGGATTTTACAAAATCAAGACAAAACTGTAAACAGTGTTAGCTTGAATGTGTTATGACAACTTTGGTTTTGGTGAATATCTGTTTTAGGGGAACATGCAGCGGTTCATTATCCATCATCAACAATATCATCAACCATTAAACACTTTGGTAAGCACATCTTCCACATATTCTGTCGGCTATTGCAGTGACCATATGGTGAAGTAAACCCGATATACCAAACTTGATCATGAAGTAAAATTCCCCAGATTTGTTACTTAAACTTGTACTAATCCTCGTGAAAAAGAAACGGTGTACCCAATGTACAAAACCTCTTGACATATCCTCAACTGCGTGAGACACCGAAGTGATAGTTACTTTGTGGGTTAAGCGGAAAAGAATCACAACCGTAACTAAATAGTCAAGTCTTTATCTCACTCTATAAACGCCCAAACAAGTCATCTTCGCGGAAGGGTAGAAAGAAAGAAGACGAAATAAGTAAGCGTTCCAAGAAAACCTCACTTCAAATCCAAATAAGAAATACCGTACATAAACAACCCCGTAGTCAACCTAGTTCAATTACCAATTCAAGCCGAGACACAATATACTACGTGAGAATGTGTAGCCAAAGAATCAAACCTCATAACCCATCGAATCTCATCATCCAATCTCATTTCACAAATCTTTTCATCACATAAAATTCCAGGTTCGGTCCAAATAACTGTTCAAGCCGATCCGGTCAATGTAATTTCTTGCAATGATCATCTCATGTATTCATATATCTTTGTCATATAACAAATTGCAAAGAATTTGACCCGGCTCCAAGTCCAATTAAAAACCGTTTGAACCAACACATCGATACCAAATCAATAATACTGGACAAATAAAAACCCCGTGATCATTTTTCCACATTTTGAAATTTAGCTCAAGCCGTGAATTTATGTATTCTTCCGTGAAAATTATCATACCAAAAATACCACTCATTAATGCAAAAACATATAACAAAAATTTACACAATGTATTAAAAATACATTGGATAGTCAATTCATATCATCCCCATTAACTTTTGATATAGCCGACCCATACGTTTTTCATTACAGCCCATTAACGATACATCCTCCAAAGCCCAACCAAATCCAGAATTCAAACCTTTTGATTAACTGAAGCCCACGTACAAATGAGTTACTACCTGATCCATTTAATTAACACAACCCATGATTCATTCAACTGATCCAGTTAGAAAAAGCATAACCCGATCCAGAAATAAGACACACTTAACCGGTTATATCTTATGTCAAACCCTAATCACCCGGGAATATAAAGCACACTTATTCTCACTTAACCCTAATCCATACCAACAAAAAATGCCTCTCTTTCACATACTTCTCCCAAAACCGGATCTTAAAAAAAACTTTCACTTCTCACAATACGAACACCTTCTTGCTCGCCACAGGGATGGCATGAGCATGCAATTAACACCACAGGGATGGTGTGTTTAGGCTTCGAGATCATTTTCAGTTTCAACCGATTCAAACAAAATTACATGGATCGTTTGAGGATCTTGGGTAAGTGAGCAATTGTTTTGTGTTTCAGTTAATTTGTTTTGGTATTAAACTCATTAATCGAACCAAGGAATTGATTGAAACTGTTTAGTTTTAATCATTCTTTATATTTCGAACATTATCACAAAGTGCTTGGTCAATGATGATACTCTTTTCACAACAAAAATATGAGAAAGATAATAGGTAGTGTGAAACGAATCTGAGATCTCATATATTGCTTTTGTTTTGAGTCTTTGAGTAAGATCTATGATGTATAAATTTCGTGAGTAATGATCTTTCAAAGGTCTTGAAGTTTAATGAATACCACGAAAAATAAACTGAGATTGAAATATGATTGAGTCAGATTTGATTTTCGTATTCATTTTAAGATTCGTTGACTGATGATGTAGATAAACTGAGGTTGTGAAAAAGGTCGTTATGTGGTCATGGTCTTTCATTCTTCATCTCTTCTTTGAAAGGCAAGTCGCTAGACTATATGTAGTAACAAGTCGCTACCTTTTATAAAATCAACTCGCTGCATTTTCAGTTTTCACAAATCGCTACCATGAGTCTAGTTGCTAGCAAATTTTCAAAGCAAGTCGCTATTGACCTGACAAGTCGCTAACAAATCGCAGACTTATAAACATAAGTCGCTATCAATTTTTTCAAGAACAAGTCGCTATATCTTTTGACTCAATAGTCAAAAAGAACAAAAAGGACAACAACAACTCGCTAAGATATTAGTTAACTTGCCATTGACCAGGTCAACCCATATTAAAAGGACAAATCGCTAGGATACAGGTACAATGAATCTGGACGTTTTATGACAAGTCTCTAGGAAGAACATGACCTTTTCCGATGAGTTTTTTCGACCAAAGTTTCCGACCAGTTCCAAATAAACCCAGAAAAAGAATAACTGCTAAAGGACATTATTATAGACCCAAAACATTAACCATACGACACAAAGCAGATTGAATCATTTGATGGACCATATGACAGTTTTCCCACAAAGATACATAAAATACCCAAAAAGATGCATACCATAAACTTGTATAAACAGTTTTTCAGAACAAACTAAGAAAATAAAATATCTGACCATTAAAGTGATATAAAAAACAGTTTAAGACAAGCTTTGAACCACCAAAAATCATCAAACACAATAACCTGGCTCTGGTACCAATTGTAGGATCGTAATATTATTGTGTTATGATGATTCGGGTGGTCTTGGATGATGGAAATACATGTTAGACATTTTAGAGAGAGAAAGTAGAGAGATGGTGTTCTTGGTAGAGAGTTGATGAACAAAATATGAAAGGTTAGATTCCAAGCCACACCCTTTCCAAGGATGGAAGGGGTATTTATAGTTACAAGACTACACGACCTCCTGACGGCCTGTGGATCAGGTATACAGTGGGTAAAGACCCGTCCTTCCTCCACGGTGTTACTCTAAACTATTATAAGCTACTGACTAACTAATTAACTACATAATAACGTAAATAACTACAAGTCTACGAGCTAACATATGCTAGACTATAATTGGGGTGACCGACTCTTTAACATGGAATTTCCAATTCCTAACACAAACTCCAATCAGTTGACCAAGATAACAACAACCAAATCAAGGCCAAAAATAGTGAGATTATGCAATAATATGAAGTATTACAAAGATTCAATTTTTTTTATTTATTATTTTTTTTAAACTAAAACTAAACAGCAAAATCTCCAAAAACCTCCAAAGTATACAAACAATCCTTTATACCTGCATATCACAAACATAAACCAAACACTGAAAGTATAGTTAAGGTTAGCAGTGGTTAGAAAAGAACTAGAAGTGGATGCAAAAATTATACTGGCATTGGTTAGACCAGTACTAACCACCCAGTCAACAGGTCAACTCCCAGTCATTAATCTGGCCACCAAAGTCAAAGACTTCATTTACTCCTCAACAACTTATACCTTCCACACATTAACTTACTGATTCCATCTTAACTTCTATTAAAGAGCATCATACTCACATATTTCCCATAGTACTAACACACCAACACTTCTCTCTCTAAAAATCTTTCAAAATCTGCTTTACCAAAAATCACCATGAGCCATTCCAATCCTATCAATCTTTCATCAGACAGTTCATTCTCTGATAGTGTTTGGGATGATAGTGCTTAGCATTTTGTTCTGAAAAATCCAGGTAGAACAAAGAGAGAGGTGTTTGAAGAGGTTTCTTCAAGAAAAAGAACTCATTTAGCCATGAGCACTACCCTTTCAGTTGCTGGTCCATCATCTCTCCAACCAGTACCTCAGGATGCTTTGATCAAAGAAGACAGTTCAGACATGAGCTCTTTTGTATCTCCATATGAAGATACAGATGATGAGACATCTACAAGAGTCTTGAGTGTGCCTCCCCTTGCTGCAATAATCCCTCCTGAGGAGCTACAAGCATCACCTATTGTACCATTGTTAATAGCACCACCATCAGAGGGTCCTTCATCATCATCACCACCTGTTAGAGGAAAGGTGATTGGGCTTGCATGTCCAAAGGTGTGGAGGGTGATTGATAGGCGTAGGGCACCTAAAGTGCTGCCTGAGTGGGTCTTTCAAAGGAAGCCTTAGGTGGTGGGGGAGAAGATGTGAAGCTGAAGTCTCTAGTAGGTTGTGATAGGAAGTAGTCATGCTTGGTAGTCCTTAGTTGTTGAATCCACTGTGAATCCCATGGTTGTAAACACTGCATCTTGTATGCAGTTTATGAATAAGAATAATTCCATGGTTGTCTTTTAAAATTCATTGCAACATTTTTTCTCTACAAAATAGTTAGTGGAAACACAAAGAGACAAACAGTTGATTGAACATAACTAACAGTGATTAGAACAAATATAATACTAAGATTAACTAATAACATAGTTTTACAAACTTTTACAAAACAATTTAAGATTTAGAGATTAATCATTCCAATACTAACTACAAGGTACTGAAACCTCCCCACATCAAAGGCTTTAGTGAGAAGATCAGCAACATTGAAATCAGTATGGATTTTAACCATTTGAATCAACCTTTTCTCATTACAATCTCTAATAAAATGGTGCATTATCTCAATATGTTTAGTTCTAGAATGTAAAACAGGATTTTAATAATGCATATTGTCTTTATTATCAATGTAAATCTTGGTATGCATGAAATTGTACCCAAAGTCCAACAATTGATTCTGAATCCAAAGCACTTGTCCACAACAACTAGCGACCACATACTCTGCCTTGGTGGTGGAATTGGCCACAATTGTTTTTTGCACATGAGATCAATCTGCTTCCCAAAAACTGACATCCACCAGTAGTAGACTTCCTATCCAAACTAGCACCAGCATAGTCACTGTCTTCATAGGCCACCAAATCAAATTCAGAATCCTTAGAATACCAAAGGACCAATTTAGGATGACCTTTAAGGTATATAAAAATTCTCTTAACAGCATTCATGTGTGTTGTGTTGGGTGTGACTTGAAACCTTGCACACACACAAACTGAGAACATTATATCTAGCCTAGATGTTGTGAGATATCAAAAGATCAATCATGGATCTATACTTCAAATCAACTTTGGAACTTCCATCATCAGGTAGGTGGTTTTACGAGTCTCCATTTATGTACTAGCACTCTTGATATCTTGAAACCCAAACTTCTTCAAAACATCTGCCACATACTTGTCTTGACTAATGAAGATACCATCAGTCATCTGTTGAACTTGCAGTCCCAAAAAGAAAGTGAGTTCTCCCATGGAACTCATCTGAAACTTTTCATGCATAAGTTTTTCAAAGTCTTTGCATAGCTCTTTATTGGTTGAGCCAAAGATGATGTCATCTACATAAACCTGAACTAGCAAAATATCATCCTTTAGCTTCCTTATGAACAAAGTCTTATCAATCAGTCCTCTTTTGAAGCCATTGTCCATCAAATAAGTAGAAAGGCACTCACACCATGCCCTTGGAGCTTGATGCAAACCATACATAGCCTTTTTCACCCTGTAGACCTTATCAGGATGATCAATCCCCTCAAACCGGAGGCAAAATATAAACCTCCTCTTCAATAGTAGCATACAAAAAGGCACTTTTAACATCCATCTGATACACAAAAAAGTTCTTGTATGAAGCATATGCCAAAAACAATCTTATAGCTTCTATTCTGGCAACAGGGGCAAACACTTCATCATAATCCAAACCTTCAGTTTGTGTGTATCCTTGAGCAACCAACCTGGATTTATTCCTCACCATAATACCTCTTTCATCCCTTTTATTTTTGAAAACCCATTTAGTCCCAATAGCCCTTTTTCCATTTAGAAGGTCAACCAATGTCCATACTTCTTGAAGCTTAAACTGCAATAGCTCCTCTTGCAGATTCCATCCTTCTTCGATAAAGCTTCTTCCACTCTCTTGGGCTCCTTTTGAGACAGAAAACAAGCAAACAAACAATTTTGAGATCTTTATACTTGTTCCTTTTGTGAAGTGATCTGGCAAACAAACCTTGTTCAGGAAAAGGTTGTTTGTTCATAGCTCTGCTTCTTGTTTGAACTGGAGTATTCAGATCTCCAAGAATTTGCTCTTTGGGATGATTCTTATGAACTCTGGTAGTAGGAATTGGACTCTCTGTGATGACTGTGTCTAAATTAGTAAAATCAGTATCATTGAAGTAGTCATCCAAGTTTTCATCATCAGTAGGAGTATCCCTTTCTTCCAAATCAGGCATGTCAGGATCAGTGGGATACTCATCATCACAAACAATGGCTTGGCGGGGATTCCAAAGTAAGAATCATCATCGTACTTGCAGAGTGTTTGCACTTGTACTCGCAGTGGTAGAGATTGGCTTAGAAGTGGTTTTATTAACCTTAGCAGTGCTTTCATTTGGCTTAGCAGTGCTTTCAGAATGCTTCTTCTTTCTTTCAATTTCTTCTACCGACACAGAATTATCTTTCAACAACTCTTTCTTATCTTGATGATGATCAACCTTACTTCCAGAATTCAAAACATCATCATCAATGGGACCCTGCTTTTCAATGATGGGTGAGACAGAACCAGCTTTCCACTTTTCAACCAAATAGAACTCCTTTGGAGAATCAGCTTCCTTAGAATTTGTTTCTTCATCAGAATCTTTTGGTGTACCTGTATCAACATTAGTGGAAGTTCCTGCAATGATAGGCTCATAATTCATAGATTTGGTTAGCATATCAATGTTAAGCGACATTCTGGTCCTTTGGTCTCAACACTAGGAGTCTCTTCACTAAACTTAACATGTAAGTTTTTCTTCTACAATCTGGTCCTCGTATGTATACTAAAGGCTTTACTATTTGAAGAATAGCCCAGAAATCATCAGCTTTCTCTTGAAACTTACCTAGATAGTCTATGGTATTTAAGATAGTAACAGGACACCCAAAAGGTTTTAGGAATGCAATTATAGGCTTCCTATCATGTAACAGCTCATAGGGGGTCTTGTTATGAGGCTTCACTACCTTACTTCTATTCTGCACATAACATGCAGTTCCTACAGCTTCAGCCCAAAAGGTAGTTGGTAACTTTGATTCTGACAACATTGTTCTTGCAGCCTCAATTAGTGTTCTGTTTTTCCTTTCAGCTACACCATTCTGTTGTGGTGTCCTTGCAACACTAAACTATCTTTCTATACCCTTAGACACACAAAACTGATTCATCACATCATTCTTAAACTCAGTTCCATTATCACATCTGATTACATTGACTTTCTGGTTTACTTGATTTTCTATCTTAGTAATGAAACTTTTGAGGATCTCACAAGTCTCACTCTTAGCAGCCAAAAAGTATACCCAAGAAAATCTACTATAATCATCAGTAATCACTAGGCAATACTGCTTATGGTTCAAACTTTTAACAAAGGTAGGTCCAAATAAGTCCATATGAAGCATAAACAGTGGTTGTGTAATGGTGTTCACAGTTTTGGTCTTAAAAGAGGCTCTATGTTGTTTTCTTTTCTGTGACCACACAAAGTTCTTTACACTCAACAACCTTAGAAGGTAACCCTCTCACTAAGTTGCCCTTTACTAGTTTATTGATTGTTTTGAAATTAAGGTGTCCTAGCCTTCTATGCCACAATTTAGACTCATCTACTGATGCCTTAGCAAACAAACAGGTTAAGGACCTATTAGGAATTACATCTTTAAGATCAAAACAATATATGTTTTCCTTTCTAGGAACCTAACGTATATACTTTTCATCCGGCATTTTGAAATCAGGAGACAACACCACACACTCAGTTTCCCCAAAAAGTACCCAGTTTTTCTTATCACACATTTGAAAAACACTGAATAAATTGTACTTTAGTCCTGTACAGATAGACCTTTTCAAAATCTAATTTCCCTGTTCTGATTGTGCCTCTGCCAAGTATCTTTCCTCCATTTGGATCATTGCCAAATGCCACATATCCTCCATCATAAGCTTCAAAATCCTCCAGGTTGCTCTCATCCCATGTCATGTGCCTAGAGCAACCACTATCAAAAATTCCTTTGTCTTTTAGCTCATCTTGTAGATTGCCCTGCACATGAATTTAACCAAGTTAGTTCCTTTTGTGGACCCAAGCCAATACTGACTTGGGTCTGCCCTGTGCATCAACATAATCAAATTTCTTTAGGTCCATTGATGCACAACTGACATGATGTAAAACCTTGGTCTTAGGCTTCCATTGCCAGCTAGCTGAGGCCTTAACAGCATAAAAATAGTTTCCAACCACTGTGTCGGTTATCACCTTTGAAATTTTAAAAACTTCTTTTGAATCAGTGGTGATATTCTGCTTAGCAGTGGAAAGATTTTGCTTAGCAGTGGTTACATTTTGCTTAGCAGTGGCTGGAACCCATTTAGGTGGAGCAGTGATTATAGATTTTGTTTTACCATTCCTTATTAACACTGCTCTGGGAACCATATTTTTGTTAGGATGAGGGATAGTTTTCTTTGAAAAGTTTTGAGATTTACCCTCCTCCAATGGTTCCAAACTTGTGGTTGATTCTTATAACAGTTTCTCTGTAGATGCTCAAAACTACCACATTTGTAACAAGCCTTCTTAACACATTGAAACTCATCTCCTAATCTATTTGAAATTAGTCCATTGAAGTTTCTCTGATTTCCCCTAGGTATGTATCTTCTCATCTGTTCCCTAGGTATCTCATTGTAGTCTACCACTTTCCTAGAAATTAGTGCTCCAAATCTAGAAATAAGGTTGGCTTGTTTAGAATCAACTTTCTTAACATTTTCTATCTTCTCAGGCTGTGTTGATTCAGATCTAACTTCCTCAGAATCTGATTCCCAATCTTCAATAGTAGGAGCATCAGATGACTTATCAGAACCTATCTTAGTTATTTCAGTCTTACTAATCTCTTCTATAGGTTTGTTAAAACTGAATTCACTACTAAATGACAGTTCTTTTGTAGGTGGTGCATGTTTCATTAGAGAGGGTGGTGGCATATTGTTGTATCCAAGACCAGTACCCTCATTGAATAATTTTTGACCAATTGGCTTATTTACTAGATCAGAAGCATACTGTGTTTTAGCAACCCTAATAACATGTTTTTCTTTTTCTACTAGGGCCTCTTGTTTTACACTCTCTGCCTCTTCTAGTTTCTTTTTAAGCACTTTAATTTCTCTGTCCTTAAGATCAATTTCACCACCTAGTATATTAATCTTATCAACATACTCAAACTCACATTTAATACAGAAATTAAGTTTTTCTTCAACACTCTCAAGACCAACTTTATAACCTAAGTTATCTAGTGAGAGTCTATCTACTTCTTTTCTCAAACTCTCAATAATAGCTTTTTGAGATTCTAAGTTATCTTAACATGATTTAAAAGAACAAGTAGAATTTTTAGAATCATTAGATACCGAATCGAACCGAGAAGAAGATGAAGCATAGGCCATAAGAGCAAAGTTATGCTCTTTAGAAGCTTCACTAGCAAGAAAAACTGCATTGGGACTTTCTTCAATTGATCACGCCAGTCATAATCACCAATACCATCTTGAGCAACCAATGCTGAAGAAGAAGCAGGCTCTTCAGTTGTCTTCTTGATTCCTTTAATCCTCTTAGGAGCTCGACATTCTCTAGCAAAGTGACCCTTCTTCTTGCAGTTAAAGCACTCCATCTTGCTTTTGTCAAATCCAGCTCTTCTTTGACCATCATATTTGACATGTCTACCAGTCCCCCTCAAGAACTTCCTAGCTTGCAGTGTTAACATTGCCATTTGCCATTGAATATTTATTTCATCAAGATCATCAGGATCAATTTGATCCAGATCTTGATTCAGTAAAGTAACACTAGTTGTAAGATCAGCTAGGAAAGCACATATGGCACCATCACTAACACTATCACTAACAGTGGTATTATTAGCAATAGCAGTGGATACTTCATAAGCAGCAGTGAAAACATCCTGAGAATTCCTGTGCCCTGTAGATACAAAAGCAATGTTTGTTGGTGATGAGGATGAGCCAGCTATGTTCTTTTCAGACTCATAAACTTTCAGGTTGTTGTAGAGATTGTCTAAAGTCATCTTTTCAAAATCATCTTTGTTCCTCCACAAAACAGTATGCACAACCCATTCTGGTGATAAACTTTTGATGAACTTAAGATTTATATCTTCTTGAGCAACTTTGTAGTCCACCAATTTCAGTTGGCTGATCAGTTTTTGCAGTATGTTATAAGTGCCATCAAGTTTTTCTCCACTGAGAGCAGTGAAGTTTTCAAGCTGATGCTTGAGCATGTTTTTCCTGGATTTCTTGGTAGCTTCATTACCAGCAAACCTTGTTTCAATAGCATCCACTAACTCTTTAGCAGTCTCATATTGTTCAAAGTCCAAAGCATACTCATTAGGTATTCCCATGGAGAGAATACTATGAGCTTTAATCTCCAGCTTCCTTCTAGCCTCGTCAACCTCACTAACAATGGCTATCTCATTAGCATCATCACCCTTCTTGGGAAGAGTATCACCTTTTTCAACAACATCCCAGATTGTGTAATCTATCATGCGAATGTATTGCCTCATTCGTATTCTCCATACCTGATACTCACTTTGCTTAAGCATGGGCACCTTTGATGCAGTAACCATGTGAGTTTCGTCAGACATCTTAACTTGCTTGAATTTATCTTAAACAGACTTATTCTTGGTTTCAGTTTCTACATCACAAGATCTGATACCACTTGTTGATCCCAGTTGAGCAAAAGATCCTTATAGAAACTTGTTAGGTCTATTATAGATTTGATGATACAAAACAAGAAGAATGAAACATGAAGGACTTAAAGTGACAAGAAGGGAAACTACAAAAAGATGGAGGATTTGGAAGATTCTAGAAGATATGCTTAAAAGAATATTTAGTTTCCTAATTGTATTATGATTCCTCTTGTAAACCCTAGATGTCTCTAGTATATAAAGAGACATAGGGTCATTAGTTTTATAGTACGTACGTGATGAGTGTCTAAATACTCATCATTTTTGTACAATATAAACTGCAAAAACATCTGAAAACACTAAAAAATGCTTCAAAATGATAAAAATATCACAAATCAGTGTTTTATGTGTTTTAAATGCAAAAAGATCAAAATCAGATGAAATTATCAAATTTGCAAATTGGCGGTTTTAGTCCCCAAATTTTAAAAGTTGTCAAATCTAGTCCCTAGAATTCAAAAATATAAAGTTTTATCATTCAAGGTCCCTGAAATCTTCTAAGTTGTTAAAAATGACCCTTGAATGAATTTTTAGTCAAATGGCATAAAAGGTCCTTAAAATTTGAAAATTTGCAAATATAGTCCTTGGACCTTTTAAAATGGAAATTTTATGCAAATTTGGTCCTTGTACTATCAAAGTTGTCAAGTTTGGTCCTTGTGAGAGCATTGGAAAAAGTTCAAGTTCAGTCCCTCAAGATTGGTGGAATTACAACTTTGGTCCTTGTCACTTATATATCAAATCCTACCAAACCGGACCCTTATTAATAACCAAGCCCAAATCCAGTTGGCCCAAACCCCTGACCCGGTCCTTTTACCCATCCAACCCGTCAACACCCCAAGTCAAATAAACACACCCTTGGCGCGTTTTTCTTCCCCCCTCCCAACTGCTCTCTGCAAACACCTCCACCTCAACCCCCCTCCATCACCTTATCCCTTCCATGTCCCCCCTCCTCCACACAACTCCAAACTTCATTTAATGCATCCTCTACCCCTTTACTCAACCTAAACTGCCAAATATCCCATTTCCCGCCAAATTCAATCAAGGGCCAAAAATGGTTTTAAGCTCATCCAAGGGTTGTGAATGAAAGTGGGAAATAATCAGAGCAAGTGGAAAAGAAGCTTGAAGTATAAAAAGAAGCTTGAGGAGAGAAGAAAAGGAGTAGAATGTAGTTTTAAAATTCCTTAATGTCGTTTTTTATTCAATGTCTTAATTTAGTTTAAAATCTGTAATCTTGTGTTGCTATTATTCAAACTCAAGTTAATTTACCTTTGTAATCTGTTTTTAAGAAGTAATTTCAAGGTTTGGTTAAAATTATTGATCCTGTGTTACTGTTGGAATTTTCATTTTTAAACTCTTTTGTCAAACCCTATAATAGCTTAGTTTTGATCTCCAACAAGCTTCTATAAGCTTGTTATAGCTTTTTACAAGCTTCTATGCAAGTTGCATGCACTTTTGAACTTTGGTCAATGAAAGTCAAAATGGGCAAAGATTGAAGAGGAAATGGATAAATGGGTGATGCAGCTTGGAATTTGGGTTGTATTAGATTAGGTTAGCATAGGTTTGGGTTTGGCTTAGCCTGCAAACAATTTGGACACCTGTAAGTGAGTTTCTCAGTTTCAAGTTTCAAGTCCATTTTACATTTTATGCTTGTATGAACATCTGTGATCACCATTAGTATACACTTGTTTAAATAGTTTTATTTAGGTCATGTAAACTTAGTGTGATCAAGAAATCAATCTGGTTCAGTGTTTATCTCATTTTAGTTGCATATCAGTTATAAAAAGGGGTGTTTGGATTTGTTGCTTAGTCTTTGTTTGAGGTTTGTTTTGGATTGGAAACCTGTTGGTTCATGTTTACTTAGCACTTCTGAGCTCATATATGTCCTTCACTTGTGCATACAAACCACCAAAGTCAAAATTTTATCACATCTGTTCTAATCTGTTCACTGTTGAGTTTTTGCAAATACAAAATCTTGTTGTGTGCTTAAAAATCTTAGGACTAGCTTATTTCAGTATTATTTCATCTCAATATATCATTTTCAGTTCAAAAATCATGATCAAAACTCAAATAAGTCAACCTTTCAGTTTCTTCAGAAGTCAAAATTTTGCCAAAACTCAGTTTTGAGCTTAGCTAGGAAGATTTTTAGTGGACTCATCTTTGGGCCAATTTCAGTGATTCTTGTTGTTTTAAAATATTCCCTTGGTCTATTTTCTTGTAGTGATTTTTGTGGATTTTTGTTAATTTCTTATAAGCCCTAAAAGATCTTGTCAAAATGGTGTTAAGTGCCCTGTGCAGGGCACTGAGCCTGCACAGAGCTTGTTCAGATTTTGTAGCTCTTGCATAGAGCTTATCATAGCTCCCCTAGGTCTCCATTTTGGTTTAGAGGTTCTTAGCCAGGTCTCCTACTAGTTCCAATTTGTGGTTTGCAGTTTCAGCTTATTGTGTGGCTTATTTTTAAGCTCAAAGTAGCCCCTAGAATCTGTTTTAGCTCATAAGCTCAAATTCACCAAATCCTTGTAGATTGCAATTCTGTGGTTATAGCTTGTTGAGACTTATTTAATTTTAGTTCTCTTAGCTTATTATAACTTATGTTAACAGTTGGTGGCTTGTCTTCTTCATTTGGCTTATCCAAGTGCTTATTTATAAGCACTTGGCTCATCAGTTGCTTATTCCTCCACACAAGCCCTTGTTTTTCCATTTTTCCTAGCTTCTTGATATAATTTTAGACTTTTCCTGAAATTTTCAGATTTTTCTAAGTTGATTTGCTATTTTTCTTGATTTAAATTAGTTTTTAAGTATTTTTAAATAGCATTAAATACAAAAAATTAAGAAAAGCTTCAAAAAAATAATTTTTCAATTTTATTAAGTTAAGATAAATATAAGAAGCCTAAAAAGTATTTTTCCATAATTTTCTTAGCTTAAATAGTATTTTCTAGCATTTTAATTAGTTTTAAATAGTTTTAAATTAATAATAAATACATAAAAAGTATAAAAAATATATTTTCAGTTTTAAAATTAGTTTTATCATATTTTAGATTTTTCTAAATCTTAATTTTATTTTTCTAGCCTTATTTCATATTTTCTTTTATTTTAGAGTATTATTAAATAGTTTAAAATAGTTTTTAATTAATAATAATTAATTAATTAGTCATAAAAATAATTTTCTTTTTCTATAATATTTTCTTTTATCATTAGGATTGTAAAAATGTATTTTTCATATTTTTAGGATTTATATTGTATAAGTTTCACGTTTTATTTTGTACGTTTACGTAGTTTTTAATTTAAACGTAAGTTTTAGGTTTTAAACGTTCATCACTTTAAATATAGTGATAGCGTTTATTTAATATATTTTATCTTTTTACTTTTCTTAATTTGTATTTAAGTCGCTTTTATTTATAAACTTTTTCAGTAGTGTAATTATCCATCCAAATCCTTTCTGATCATTATCATTAGTGATCATTCTATCATCTGAGTTTGTGTTTTACACACCATTGAGTCTCCGTGGGACATAACGACCCGGGAATTCACTATATTCTCCTGGACTTCATTGTATTTGTGTTTTAAGCGGTTTTAAGCTTCTTACGGTCGGCCATTCACAAGTGGCCGGTTTGTGTGAGGTAGCTGTTTTCAGGATCAAATTTTTAGCCGTCCGGGGAGGCTTTAGCATGTGTTTAGCCATTTTCAGACCCATTCTTGCACATATCCCATCCTTTGTAAAAAGTTTTTTGTAAAGTTATCAAAAAATCCAAAAATATCCATCTTTACCCTCTCGCATCTTTTGATTCTACATTCCCCTTACCCTCTAATCTGTTTAATTCTTCATTCCTTATCCTCTATAACCGTTTAATTCTTCATCTCTTATCCTCTTATCCGTTTAATTCTTTATGTCATGGTATTTGACATGTTCCTGGTGTGGAGGTCCATTTAACGATGAAAATTGTCGGCGATGTACCAATGTGGGTTTCGGAGACAAGTTTGTCGGTAATCGATCCCATTCAAATAATGAAACACCCGATTTTTCCTACCTACCTCCACAACCCCAATACGAATCCTACTCATGTGAGTTTTGTGGGAATGATTCTCATTACGGTTTTGATTGTCCACCACGGGTTCCGCTTGTCTATGAGCCAGAACCATGTTACAATCAGAACTTTGGTAGATTATTTTTCCCATTTATCTCTGTTGTGAGAATTGTGGGGGTCCTCATGCGACTTTTGAATGTCAACCGATGAATCAAAATTTTCACAATTCCAATTCTCCCGGTTTTGACAATTTCCAACCCCCATAGTATTCCATCATTCATCAATATCATCATGATAAAACTATTGGAGAACTACTAGCTGAAGAACGAACGGCTAATCCTAGTAATCAGACTTCCGAGCCTTCACATCATTTCAATTATTACGAGGAGTGTAATCTTCCTCAAAGTTAATACGCATTCGAAAAAAACTGCAAATGAAAAGAATGGTGTGTAAGCTTCAGCAGATGAATATAAGAATCAGATATGATGACGATGATGATGAGGATAGTATTCAAATGAAGGAATACTATGATTACGACGAGGAGAGTGTTACTCAATTGAACGATCTTATTTCTCAACTCCCTCAGTCTATTGCTATCACACCTATCTTACCTATTATTGCTTCCAAAGACTCTCTCATAATGGAGGATGATCATCTCAGCACTATTTCGGAAACGGAATCATCTAGTGTTGAGGATCTTGTCCCAATCCCAAGTGAGTCTGAGGATATATCCGATAGTGATTGTGATTTGCCTTTTTGTGATTCTCTTGACATTTCTGGGTTACTTCGGGATTTTCTCAAATACTCTTTTTGAATTTAATAATGACTACACTTTTGGGAAAGTAAATCCTCTTTTCGATGAAATGTCTGAGCCCGTACAGAGACCATAACGGAAGTGGTGGAAATTGCTAGCTCTTAGAGCACATCACTTGTCCCACCTCTGTATTCTAACTTATCTCTTCCATCATGTGATGACGATTCTATCCTCCTGATGAGATTCATGATCCAAAAATCATGAATTCCCCTTCTGATGATGAGGAGTTAGTCATGATTCGTATCATGATTTTCTTTCTTTTCTTCACATATGGTGTGACTTCTCATTCCCTTTTCTCCTTCGGGAATGAGGACACTATTTTTGATCCCGGCATTTTCATTTATCATCTTTTGAGCCGGTTCTATGTATATCTCATCGGTGTGGAACTTTCACGTGCTTCAAATGTTTGTCCAAACATCTTGAATGAAAGTCCGATGGAGGTTGTTTCTTCCACTTTGCTTCCCCATGAACCAATGAATTCGGGGTCAAGTCAAGCTAGCGACTCGGTAACCAAAAACAGTAGCACGCACCATATGGGTTTTCACCCATATTTCTGACTTCTTTCTACTTTCTACCACCCTAGTGTGGGGGGGGGGGGTTGCCCCACATGTTAAAAAAATAAAAAATAAATAAATAAATAAAAAAAATAAAATCCTTTTAAAATAATGGCCGTAATATTTCCCTTTTACGTTCTTTGTTTCGGCATAACCGCCGGTACTTTGAATGAGGGGCAATATTCATTTCCAAGTGTGGGGGGGAATTCTCACGAATTTCATATATTATCTACCCAATTCCCCCGTTTTTGGCCAAATTTTTTTTTGGAGTAAGTGTTCTACGCTTACTCATTTGGTTATCAGTCCGCCATGTCTGTAAGACAAAAGGATTGGCTAATCCAGAGCAAACGGCTCTTGGTAAAGATTTCTCAAATCCGTTTATATGGCTTGCAATTTGCCCAAAATTGTATGGTTCTCAACTCACCATATCCTAAAAAGTGAAGAGTTGGCTAGCCCGCAAGGTTATGGCTTGTGGTAAAGCGAGTAGAAAATCCATAATTGGTTTTCACTCACCAAAGATATACTGATAATTTATCTAAGAGTTGGCTAGTCGAGCAAGCGTTCTGGTAAAGACTAAGCAAATCCGTTTACAGCTTATGATTTGCTCAAAATCATTTGGTTATCAGTGTACCAAGGTTCTTACTTGAACTGAAACATTTGGCTACTCGAGAAGTAATGGCTTTTGGTAAAGAGTCTTTAAAATCCATTAAAGCTTCAAATCATTGCTAGGGACTAGCAATATCTTAGTGTGGGGATTGATGAGTGTCTAAATACTCATCATTTTTGTACAATATAAACTGCAAAATCATCTGAAAACACTCAAAATGCATCAAAATGATGAAAATATCACAAATCAGTGTTTTATGTGTTTTAAATGCAAAAATATCAAAATCAGATGAAAAACGTATCAAATTTGCAAAATTGGCAGTTTTAGTCCCCCAAATTTCAAAAGTTGTCAAATCTAGTCCCAAATTCAAAATATAAAGTTTTATCATTCAAGGTCCCTGAAATCTTCTAAGTTGTTAAAAATGACCCTTGAATGAATTTTTAGTCAAATGGCATAAAAGGTCCTTAAAATTTGAAAATTTGCAAATATAGTCCTTGGACATTTTAAAATAGAATTTTATGCAAATTTGGTCCTTGTACTATCAAAGTTGTCAAGTTTGGTCCTTGTGAGAGCATTGGAAAAAGTTCAAGTTCAGTCCCTCAAGATTGGTGGAATTACAACTTTGGTCCTTGTCACTTATATATCAAATCCTACCAAACCGGACCCTTATTAATACCAGCCCAAATCCAGTTGGCCCAAACCCTGACCGGTCCTTTTACCCATCCAACCCGTCAACACCCCAAGTCAAATAAACACACCCTTGGCGCGTTTTTCTTCCCCCCTCCCAACTGCTCTCTGCAAACACCTCCACCTCAACCCCCCTCCATCACCTTATCCCTTCCATGTCCCCCCTCCTCCACACAACTCCAAACTTCATTTAATGCATCCTCTACCCCTTTACTCAACCTAAACTGCCAAATATCCCATTTCCCGCCAAATTCAATCAAGGGCCAAAAATGGTTTTAAGCTCATCCAAGGGTTGTGAATGAAAGTGGGAAATAATCAGAGCAAGTGGAAAAGAAGCTTGAAGTATAAAAAGAAGCTTGAGGAGAGAAGAAAAGGAGTAGAATGTAGTTTTAAAATTCCTTAATGTCGTTTTTTATTCAATGTCTTAATTTAGTTTAAAATCTGTAATCTTGTGTTGCTATTATTCAAACTCAAGTTAATTTACCTTTGTAATCTGTTTTTAAGAAGTAATTTCAAGGTTTGGTTAAAATTATTGATCCTGTGTTACTGTTGGAATTTTCATTTTTAAACTCTTTTGTCAAACCCTATAATAGCTTAGTTTTGATCTCCAACAAGCTTCTATAAGCTTGTTATAGCTTTTTACAAGCTTCTATGCAAGTTGCATGCACTTTTGAACTTTGGTCAATGAAAGTCAAAATGGGCAAAGATTGAAGAGGAAATGGATAAATGGGTGATGCAGCTTGGAATTTGGGTTGTATTAGATTAGGTTAGCATAGGTTTGGGTTTGGCTTAGCCTGCAAACAATTTGGACACCTGTAAGTGAGTTTCTCAGTTTCAAGTTTCAAGTCCATTTTACATTTTATGCTTGTATGAACATCTGTGATCACCATTAGTATACACTTGTTTAAATAGTTTTATTTAGGTCATGTAAACTTAGTGTGATCAAGAAATCAATCTGGTTCAGTGTTTATCTCATTTTAGTTGCATATCAGTTATAAAAAGGGGTGTTTGGATTTGTTGCTTAGTCTTTGTTTGAGGTTTGTTTTGGATTGGAAACCTGTTGGTTCATGTTTACTTAGCACTTCTGAGCTCATATATGTCCTTCACTTGTGCATACAAACCACCAAAGTCAAAATTTTATCACATCTGTTCTAATCTGTTCACTGTTGAGTTTTTGCAAATACAAAATCTTGTTGTGTGCTTAAAAATCTTAGGACTAGCTTATTTCAGTATTATTTCATCTCAATATATCATTTTCAGTTCAAAAATCATGATCAAAACTCAAATAAGTCAACTTTTCAGTTTCTTCAAAAGTCAAAATTTTGCCAAAACTCAGTTTTGAGCTCAGCTAGGAAGATTTTTAGTGGACTCATCTTTGGGTCAATTTCAATGATTCTTGTTGTTTTAAAATATTCACTTGGTCTATTTTCTTGTAGTGATTTTTGTGGATTTTTTTTTTAATTTCTTATAAGCCCTAAAAGATCTTGTCAAAATGGTGTTAAGTGCCTGTGCATGCTGAGCACTGAGCTGCTGAGGGCTTGTTCAGATTTTGTAGCTCTTGCATAGAGCTTATCATAGCTCCCCTAGGTCTCCATTTTGGTTTAGAGGTTCTTAGCCAGGTCTCCTACTAGTTCCAATTTGTGGTTTGCAGTTTCAGCTTATTGTGTGGCTTATTTTTAAGCTCAAAGTAGCCCCTAGAATCTGTTTTAGCTCATAAGCTCAAATTCACCAAATCCTTGTAGATTGCAATTCTGTGGTTATAGCTTGTTGAGACTTATTGAATTTTAGTTCTCTTAGCTTATTATAACTTCTGTTAACAGTTGGTGGCTTGTCTTCTTCATTTGGCTTATCCAAGTGCTTATTTATAAGCACTTGGCTCATCAGTTGCTTATTCCTCCACACAAGCCCTTGTTTTTCCATTTTTCCTAGCTTCTTGATATAATTTTAGACTTTTCCTGAAATTTTCAGATTTTTCTAAGTTGATTTGCTATTTTTCTTGATTTAAATTAGTTTTTAAGTATTTTTAAATAGCATTAAATACAAAAAATTAAGAAAAGCTTCAAAAAAATAATTTTTCAATTTTATTAAGTTAAGATAAATATAAGAAGCCTAAAAAGTATTTTTCCATAATTTTCTTAGCTTAAATAGTATTTTCTAGCATTTTAATTAGTTTTAAATAGTTTTAAATTAATAATAAATACATAAAAGTCTAAAAAATATATTTTCTGTTTTAAAATCAGTTTTATCATATTTTAGATTTTTTCTAAATCTTAATTTTATTTTTCTAGTCTTATTTCATATTTTCTTTTATTTTAGAGTATTATTAAATAGTTTAAAATAGTTTTTAATTAATAATAATTAATTAATTAGTCATAAAAATAATTTTCTTTTTCTATAAATTTTCTTTTATCATTAGGATTGTAAAAATGTATTTTTCATATTTTTAGGATTTATATTGTATAAGTTTCACGTTTTATTTTGTACGTTTACGTAGTTTTATTTAAACGTAAGTTTTAGGTTTTAAACGTTCATCACTTTAAATATAGTGATAGCGTTTATTTAATATTTTTTTATCTCTTTTACTTTTCTTAATTTGTATTTAAGTTAAACTTTATTTATAAACTTTTTCAGTAGTGTAATTATCCATCCAAATCCTTTCTGATCATTATCATTAGTGATCATTCTATCATCTGAGTTTGTGTTTTACACACCATTGAGTCTCCGGTGGGACATAACGACAGGGAATTCACTATATTCTCTTGGACTTCATTGTATTTGTGTTTTAAGCGGTTTTAAGCTTCTTACGGTCGGCCATTCACAAGTGGCCGGTTTGTGTGAGGTAGCTTGACTGTTTTCAGCACAGATCAGTACGAGATGTAGACGTCTAAAGGTGTGTGTGTGTGGGAACCTAGGCGTAGGGAAAACGCCTAGGGTTTAGTTAGTTAGTGTTAGATCAAGTCTTTGATCTTTATTATAGTTAGTTAGTTAGTTTATGATAATAAAAAACCTTGTTCATAATGATGTTGATTCTATGTTTGAATATTCCGCTTTCATTATTATGTGTTCCCAGATATAATATTAGACCTCGTCTAAGAGCTTACAACGATCTTTACATGTGGTATCAGAGCCTGGGGCTCATGATATCTAGGATCTACAAGGTTTTTCGAAGAGAAAAGAAGAAAAAAATTCGAGTCTGAAATTTTCGTATTACTTCTGCAGCACTGTTTTCAAGAGGCCATAACTTTTTATTGAACCGTTGGATCGAGCTAAAATTTTGGCTGGTGCATCTCAGTATATCTATCTAAAGTTTCACCTAAGGTATTGTCAATTGGAGCTCTCAATCAAAAGTTATAAGCAGTCAAAGTCTGCTGCAGAAAAATTCGTAAGGTTCCTACAGCAGTGTTTTGAAACGATCATAACTTTTTCGTTAACCGTTGGATCGTGACGAAATTTTGTGTGGATGTTCTCTATATATCAATCTAACTTTCCACTAGAGGGATCTTCGATCTGAGCTATTATGTGAAAGTACTGCTTAAAGTACTGCTCTAAGTTCAAAGTACTGCTTGTGATTTTTCAAAGTACTGTTAGGGTTTTTACAAAGTACTGCTCTAAATTCGAAAGTACTGCTCTTGGACACAAAGTACTGCATATTATGAAAGTACTGCTCATTGGAAGCAAAGTACTGTTTGGTGTTATCAAAGTACTGCTGAGTTATGCAAAGTACTGCTGCTCATATTTTCGAAAGTACTGCTGATTTTTTAAAGTACTGTTGTCCATGTTAATTAAAGTACTGCTGCTGCTGCAAGTCTCATTCAAAGTACTGCTGGTCTTCCTTATGAAAGTGCTGTTTGGACATGAAAGTACTGTTGCATTCAAAGTACTGCTTATGTTCAAAGTACTGTTTGTTTTTAAAGTACTGATTCTTCTCAAGATACTGCTCAAGGTTTTTTTTTACATGGCGAAATTTATTTGGATTGGCAGTATAATGGTTTATTACGAGGAGATTTGGAATTAAGGGGAAGTCGAGCATAAATATTTGTTTTGGATTTTTGGACGACACACACATGGATATTGTTTCACACACAGAGGAAGAAGTTTTTGTTCTTAATAGGATTCAAAAAGGCTCGTATTTGATTCTTATGGATTAATTGATTACAAAGAAGGTTGAATATCATTTATTTGATGTTGTAGTTGAGTTTCACAGGTTTGTGTTCTTATCATATAGCTTGATGAATCTAGCAATGTGTGATTTTTCTTATGATGCTCTATGCACACATTGGCTATCACTTGAAGGAGTTACATTGTAGTGCTCAGTGTCTCATACTAGTTGAGGATTCTTGTCAAGGGATTGCGGTCTACTTATATTTGTTGATTTGTATAAGTATGGAGTTCCGTGGATAGTAAAAGATTTAAGACACAAGTTTGGGAAATTCTACTTCTTCATCAAGTTCGTTATATTTGGTTTTCTTCACAAGTAATCATTACATAAAGCCTACAGATTTTGAAGAATCATTGATGTACATGCATCACTCAAGGGGAAGTGTTTGATTTTTACTATTGTTGATCATTATTAATACTGCTAGTTGGAGTTTTCTACTGTTTTGGATCCATTTTTCTTATGGTGCGTAATGGTGGGCGATTTGAAGCATTGGAAGTCTTAGATTGGAAGTATGATATTGGTTCGTGGTGGTCATGATCATTATTTGCATACGTTCTCTATTTGTTGATAACAAAAAGGGGAAGAGATGTTTGAGGGACATGTTCAAGTCAAGAGGAAGATTGGAAGACAAGATTGTTTCATTCATGGTGAGATTTAATTATCTCAATTTCTCTACTTCGTCTAGGGAAGTTCGTACAAGATTCGTATTTGTTTTGTCATCATCAAGTAGGGGAAGATTGTTGGGTCTATTATAGATTTGATGATACAAAACAAGAAGAATGAAACATGAAGGACTTAAAGTGACAAGAAGGGAAACTACAAAAAGATGGAGGATTTGGAAGATTCTAGAAGATATGCTTAAAAGAATATTTAGTTTCCTAATTGTATTATGATTCCTCTTGTAAACCCTAGATGCTCTAGTATATAAAGAGACATAGGGTCATTAGTTTTATAGTACGTACGAGATGTAGACGTCTAAAGGTGTGTGTGTGTGGGAACCTAGGCGTAGGGAAAACGCCTAGGGTTTAGTTAGTTAGTGTTAGATCAAGTCTTTGATCTTTATTATAGTTAGTTAGTTAGTTTATGATAATAAAAAACCTTGTTCATAATGATGTTGATTCTATGTTTGAATATTCCGCTTTCATTATTATGTGTTCCTAGATATAATATTAGACCTCGTCTAAGAGCTTACAACGATCTTTACAAAATTGACTTGATAATAACTTGTTAAATATTATGCGGAATTTAATATTCAACCTTAAGAAGAAGAACAATAACAATA
>OU343221.1:80890587-81039397 GCA_910596185.1 Chrysanthemum makinoi | reverse complement strand
TGGAGATCTACCTTTTGGAAATTATTTGATCACTTTCGGGTTTACTATGGCAGAGGTTGGGACACGTTTGGTTTGGCCGATTGATGCTGATTTAGAGTTTGCTTTAGGAAAAATGCTTGCTTAGTTAGAAACTTGGATAGCAATCGTCGGGAATGATTGATAAAACTTGTATGCTATCGACATCACCAATGGCCTCTTCATCACCATATATGTCTTATGACCACGAGCATAAGGCGATCTCACTGGTTGTAGCGCAGGCGGTTATCCCATCTCAACTTTGACACCATCAACAAAATTGCCAAAGACAACATCGTCAACGGACTTCCAAAGTTCAAATACAACAAGGATCACTTATGTCCATCATGTGAACAAGGAAAAAGCAAAAGAGCATCATATAAACCCAAAACCGTACCTAGTTAGGAAGCAAAGTTGCATATGTTGCACATGGACTTATGTGGCCCAATGAGAGTTGAAACATTAATGGGAAAAGTATATTCTTGTCATCGTAAATGATTATTCAAGATATACATGGGTTAAGTTCGAGATCAAAGGCAGCACCGAAGCATCATCATCACCTTTACGGCGTATTCAAGTACTTCTTCAAACTCCAGTAAAGGGTTGTAAGAAACGGAGAAAGCGACACGTAATTCACTAATCAGGAGTTAAGAGCTTATTTTGAAGATGTTGGAATCACACATCGGACATCGAGTTGTTAGAACTCCACGGCCGAGAATGGGGTAGTTGAAAGAAGAAATAGAACTGTGGAAGGCTGCTTTCGCACAATGCTAATCTATTCTAGTGCGTTATTTCGTGGTGATCTTTGTTACCCTTACTGCTTGTTTCACTCAGAACCGATCCCTAATCCATCCTAGATTCAATAAAACCCCATATGAGCTTGTGAACAACGAGAAAACCGGATATCTCTTACTTCGCGCGTGTTTGTGCTATCGGCCCTAGAAAGATCTAGGTAAATTGAAAGCTAAAGGTGATATTGGAATCTTCATTGGATATTGGATCTTCGAGGGCATTCAGGGTGTATAACGAGAGAACTAGGAGGATCATGGAGGCGATGAATGTGAAGTTTGCGAACTTTCACAATGGCGAGACTACTCAGAACCCGCACTAAACCGGTGACTTCGACACATCGGTTCGGGACTTCATACCTCAAAGAGCTCAATCAACTTCGATTGACAATCCAAAAGAACAAGAATGGGAGAATTTCTTTGAGTTAATGTTCGATGAATACTATGGTGGAACCTCGACAAATGCATCAAACCATCATTCCAGCTGCACTTTCAAAATCATCCTCCACCACCAACAGAAGATGCATCTACAACGATCGAAACCAATGCACCAATTCCATCTACATCATCTACATCTACTACAGTTATTGCACCCGTTCTACCAGCGGTTGATGAGCAAAACCAAAACCATAACGATGCAACGTTAGATGACTTATTTGAAAACCGTTTGCTTCACTCAGTGTTGAATCTTCTTCAAGCTTACGAGAACCATCTACTTCGCATCGTTTAACCAACGGTATCCTTCTACTCGGAAATGGACAAAAGATCATCCGCTTGAACAAGTTATTGAACCTTCAAGGCGATTGAATGAGGCGTCAACTTGCCGATTAAATTGTGCATTTACCTTTGCTTTCCATTGCAATATCGAGCCAAAGAACATTGATGAGGCAATGGCGAGATCCGCATGGATAGAAGCGATGAGGAGAACTTCTCCAATACCGTCTACATAACTCTTGGGATATGGTTCCAAGACCAATTGAAGGCGTCATTGATCTCAAATGGTTATGGAAGAACAAAGGGATGAAGAGATGGCGTAATTAACAAAAGCTGTGTCTTGGCCAAAGGATGCGAACAAGAGGAAGGGATAGACTTTGAAGAGTCATTCAGCGGTAGCTAGACTAGAAGCGGTCGAGGATTTTCTTAGCCTACGCCTCCACAAAACATCACGGTTTATCGATGGACATTAAGAAGCGTTCTTGAATGGAACTTCGAAAGAAGAATGCGTGGAGTCACCGGAAGGCTTCATAGACATGAATCATCCGGACTACGTTCACAAACTCAAAAAGGCAATTTATGGATTGAAACAAGCTCCGAGAGCGTGGTATGATGAACTGTCCTCTTCTGCCTTATCAAACAATTTCACCAAAGGCCAGATTGATCCTACCTTGTTTACAAAAATGCAAAACGACATTTGATTGTTCGAGTTATTCGTGGGCGACATCATCTTTGGGTCCACTAATCCGAATCTTTCAAAATATTTTGAAAATCTCATGAAAAGTAAATTTGAAATGTCCATGATGGGGAACTAAAATTCTTTCTTGGTTTACAAATACATCAATCCCCTCGTGGAATTTTTATAAATCAAACTAAATATAGCGAGATTTTGAAAATCATGGTATGGATAATTGTGACTTGGTCGAACACCAATGGTAACTTCACCAAAATTGGAGCCGTTTGTTTGGGAAACCTATCGATCCAAAGAAATGAACATGATTGGTTCTCTCATGTACCACCTTCTAGCTCGACTGGATATTCATTTTTCGTTTGCTTATTAGCGGTTTTCGAGCAAAGCCTACCGAGCGCACCTCAAAAGGTTAAAAGGATCTTCGATTTTTGAAGACATCCATTCACATGGGACTTTGGTATCCGAAGGAATCGGATTGATCTATTGCCTGAGATCACGGACAGCGGTGATCAAGTTACTGACAAAAAGTACATCGGAGGAGCCACAATTTTGGGGTGAAAAGTTAGTAAGCCGGTCTTCAAAGAAACAAGATTACCCTTTGCCTTTCAACCGGCGAAGGCGAGTATGTGTCTCTATCTACGTGTTGTGCGAGTTCTATGGATGAGAACACCTGACTACAGATTATGGCTTTACTTCCGATAAAATACCTATGTATTGTGACTCGAAAAGTGCCATAGCCATATCATGCAATCTTGTTCATCTTTCAAAGACTAAGCATATCGAGAGTCGCTATCACTTCATCAAAGAGTCGTCGAAAATGGTACTGTTGAATTATTCTTAGTGAAGGCAGTTACCAACTCAGGATCTATTAACTAAAGCCCTTCCAAAAGAAAGGTTTGACTATTTAGTTCGGCAAATGAATGCGAAGCCTAACCTGAGGAGTTAGAAATCTTCTAATCTTCTTGAAAATGATTTTCCAAAAGCTTATTGTAAATATTTTTTTGAAAAACAAAATACAAAATTTGAAAAACCAACAAAAGCAAAATATAAAAATATAAAACTTTCAAAAATACAAAAACAATATAAAATCAAAATCCAAAAATATTCTTCTCATGACATGTCTCTCGATAATAATCGATATTCCTGCGTTTCTAGAAATGTCATTCAACAATGATAGGGTATGTACAGATGGCTTGAGAGAGTTCTTTATTATTTTTCTAAAACGTGTGGCGTTTCTCCAAATTCCTTCATACTATGGCTTTCAGTATGAAATTGAAACCGTGATAAAATGATGACTTTTGATTATTCAAATCAAAACTAAAATGCTTTTTTTAATAGAAAAATCAAACGTTAATATAAAGATTACACTTAAAAATGGCGAGAAATCATCATCATCTTGAGCACCTTTTCAAGATTGTTCAAAAGATTTTTCAAAATCTTTCAAAATACTTTGTGCCAAGATAACTTCTCTAAAACCCTTTAATTGATTATGCTTTATTAAAAGGGGAGTATAAAACAAAATGTTCCAAATTCATGCTTAAATCAAATCCGTTTGTCTCCCAAAAAGATTCTAAAATGTTGTTTAATCCGTTGATATCAAAAATATCACGAATATGCTATTTTGAGAGGAGACGTGAATTAAATGTGATCAAAAGTTTTAATGATCGTTGTTTGAATCTCAAAATGAGCTTCGACTCGGCGAAACAAATGAATTGGCGGGAATCAAAATCAGTAAATGTACCATCTCGAGAAACTTGTGATAGATATGCACTTTCATGGGTCTAACCTCCTTTTCAAGGAGTGTTTACAACTTCAAGTTAGTTATTAGAGCTAGTTGTCACCTAAAAACTGACAATGGAACTCTTTAAACTAGGCAACGTACGTGTCTAGGCGAAATTGTCTATCATGGCGATCAATTCAAAAGTGCAAACTCTACCCTCTATGCCGATTGCTAAAACTCATAAGCACATGTGAAGAAGTGTTTGCGGAAATATAAAACTCGCGGAGTGTCTCAAACATATGTTTTCTATCATAAACACTCACGTGAGATTTCCAAGTAAAATGGTTTTATGGCAACATGGACGGAGTCATGGAGTTATAAGGATTGACTAAGGATAGGAATTTAAATCCTATGAGATCTAGAACATCACCAACCAGTTTAGAAGTCCTTAGGAACGATTGAAAAAGGAGTAATGTGAGAAAGGAGAAAGAAGGGGTTGAAGAATTAAAAGAAAAGTAAAAGAAATGGAATGAAAAGTAATAGCCTCCATATTCAATTAGGGGTAAACCGGTTCAATTCTATATGCTCCGGTTGTCACTTAGATATACCGGTATTGAAGACAAAGACGCCATGGACCCAGTGGCCTTGCACTAAACCTTCTAGCCACTCAATTCCTCTTAAAGGGTTTGTTTCATTCTCACTGGAACCTTACATAATCTCGACTTTCTGTAGGATTGTTGGTGAAAGAAGAGACCCTCTCTCTAGTCTCCACTTAGGAAAACCATAATGCACTTATTGAGTCTAGAGCCACGAGATTCATCAAAAGATCTCATAAGGCACTTGACATGACATCGCTTTTGTTCATCAATAAGGACACAAGTGATATATTATAGAGTCTACCCAGCAGTCTTAGCGCATTTGCCGTAACATTTATGAGAAGTTTCACATCGTGATCTTCATTGATTGAATGGAAACTCCCCGGAGGTCAACATCAAGCTGACCTGACGGTCACTTCGATATTACTCCTGGGTACAGCAGTAGTATCTCAATTACCGGTCGTGGGGTGATCTTCGGTGTACCTCAACTGACTATCCGAATCAGTAGATGTACCGGTATATAACGTTATCTCACAGCAGGACTCCAGTTGAGAACGGCCTTTGTAAGAATGGAGTTGTGTTTACTATCGCATTAGCACACTCAAAATTCAAACTTGTAAGTCTTCAATCCAAACATTACTAACTGTTTTATGTTTCTTATGGAAGCTCCGAGCGGATGGATCGTCTCGTTCATACATGCTCATACTGACACATAGGATTCTCATCACAATCTAAGGCTACAAAAGTTTAAAGACTGAGAACTACATCATTGGTAACCAAAGTCAAATAAAGTGTGAGCATAATGGAAAAAGACGTGGAACACCTAACCAACGGAGTTGACAACGGCAGAACAAACCATTATCTCGCCACAAAGCATGAAAGAACAAAGAATCAAGACTATTCTATATCTACACACAAGTTAGTTGTCAAGAAAAGTAAAGACCTAATCAAGTGGAGCATCATTTGAATGACCACCCTTGGAGATTGTGCTTAATAGTTTTTATTAGAAGTGATGGTCATTCCGCTTTAGGAACTTTGTAACATGTGTTAGATATCGTGATAGAATAGTCATCGGGCTCGTGGATTGGGCTAAGCTAAATGGCTAATAGTTGAGACTTGCTAACCGTTTATAAGCTTAAAGAAATTGTCAAATCAATGATCCATCCTTGAAAAGCCCGAGCAAAACCCTTTAGGGCATCAAGTCCTTGGACTATAAATACCCCTCAAATGGTCATTTGAGGGTGTATGAAGAGATGTGTGTTATTATTGTGCTTTTCCTTTGAAATAAACATCATATTGTTTCATCATTCTCTTACATATACATAACATATCATTCAAGTCACCAACATCTTAATCTTTCCTTCTTTATTTACGCATAATTTGTGTTTGGTTTCACGTGGTTAAACTTGTATTTGTGTTGGGTTTGTGATAAGGTTGATAGATATAAGGTCCTACAACGTGTGTCACAATTCTCAATTTTTGGTCATTTCTCAAACTCAACATTCATCATACTAGTTCATGCATGGGTTTGCATTTTACATTAAACGCATAATTTCTTATTAAATAAACGCTATCGCGTAATTAATTATTTTGAACAATTGATCCGATACTTAAAAATTATCCGATATATTTTTATACTCATATTAAGATTATAAAAATAATATTATGAGTTTACCGATGTTTTAATTTATTTAGTATATAAATTGTTAAGTTTAAATAATTCGACGGTTTTAAGTAAATTCAACCCGATAAATATTTATTCACTCAAATCTTTCAAGAAATATATTTTTTATAATTTTTATGACCTCAAAATATTTTATCTTGACCCGTTAAAATTTATTTTTAGTTAACGCTATCCTAAATGCTCAAATGTGTATACAAGTTACTAACTCTTTATAATCTTACATCTACATATACTACATTTAAGAAAAAAATTTCACTAACTTATAGATACCCTTGTCGACCTGAGGTGACTACACAAATGTCACACTAAATATATTGCATAGATATTGTTTTATACACTAAGTAAAACACATAGAACTAAAATGCAAAGGTGAAAAGCAAGATATTCCTTCTCTTCCTCTCTTCACAAACCACCATATAAGGATCAAGAGGATCATAAAATTTTACAAGTCAAGTTTTATTCACTCTAGACACACTCTTGATTAAGGTTTTGAAATAAAAACCTTAGGTGATTAGGAAAAACCTTTTTTCATTAACATCAAGTTACTAGTAAGCATCTCATATTCATTTTCATATTTCATATTTACTTTATCTTCATTTCATCATATTTGAGAAAAACGCAAGTCTTATGGAGGTTTATCCACTTTTTGATTGTTAAGAGAGTGTATATTATATGTCTCCTATATCCTCCTTTATACATCACTTTTTGGTGATGTTTAGGAACCCATGACACCCTAAGAAGGTGTATGGTAGGATTAAAATAGCTTCGGAGTTGTTTTGAATTGGTTGGAATAGGTTTTCTGCGTGAAAAACTCATTTCGACAACTTTAGTTAGCAGTCGATCTTATTTTAAATCTGGAAAAATTTGACAGTTGGTAAAATATTTTGGGCTAGATATTTGGAAAATATACTTTAAAACGAAAACGGGGCCGCTTGAACGGGTTAAAACGGAGCTATAACGAAAAAGTTATGCTATTTTGAAGTTTGGCGGCGAAACTAATAATTCTAGAAAATTCAGCATGTTATATTAACTTTTCGAGTCAAAATGAGTCTTAAGCGTTTGAAATGTGTCGACTTATCAAAAATATATTAGTATACTATCTGAGTCTAAGGATGTAGAAGCGTAGAAAACGGACTTGTAATGATTAAATTATTCACGTTTACACAAAGTTGCCGTAACTTTATTATATAAGGAAAAACTAATATATTTCTATTAGGCAAATCTTACGGCAACAAGTGACCATGTTGAGGGTCGTTTTTAACAAGGATGTAATACTTTTTATAACGTGATGTCTTATAGTAAAAGTAAGTTCGCTAGCCTATTTCCAAAATGTCCAACCGTTTGTCAACCGGAGTTGTAACGAATAAAATATAGTCACTCAAACTTTGCCGAAAACCACCCTTAAACAATATTTTGGATACAAGTACCATATTTTACCTATACTTTTCTCCATGATCGAAACCTCTAGGATGAAAACTTAAACACTAAAACTTTGAGATAATGATACAAGCTTCCCAAAACCATTGAGTTTGTTTACTAACACTCGAGTGCGCACCATTTTGACTAGCTTTTCCAAGCCGTATATTCACTTTCATGAAAATTTCAACGACACTATTTTACGACGAAAAGTTATAATTTCACAATAAATCACTAAACGATTATCATAGGATGTTGATTCAACGTATATACTTGTAAAGTATTTATAAACATGACGAGATGTCATAAACATATATTTTGACGATAAATTCTATTTTCAAAAACGTACAAGTGGTATAGATTACATATGGATTTGCATGCACGACATTGTTTCATGACTTATATTAGAGCACATCATTCATTTTAGGTCGCGGATAGTTTCCAGCCTCATTTTCGTGCACTTCATTTTGTTAGCATATCAATCATACCAGGTGAGTTCATACCCCGCTTTTACTCGTTTAAATTCTTACAAACTCTTTGGGGAGATACATGCTTAAATACTTGTTTTTACTCTTGCGAATACTCAAACCATTTATACAATTGTGTTACACTATACTTCTTATACTCTTTGGACATTATGTGTGGTTTATTGCGATATGTGCCTTAATGTGCTAAACTTGTTTTCAATTATGCTTCAACATACATACTTTAGCAAGTGGTTAACTCCTGCGGGAGCGGCGGAGATATTGATAGTACTATCGGTACGCCCCCACCCTTGAGTCCTGATGACTTGACTCTGGTGAATATAATGTTATTCAATGAGACACAACAAACAATTTAGACTTGTCAAGAGGTTCAGTTGGTTGTGATTCTTTGCATTAAGTACATGTATATATCGTATGCACATATGTCCTACTTACAAACAAGATTGACAATTCTATTTTAGGCAATGGGTTGTGAAACACATAGGTTCTGAGTTTTGTATGGGCGTCCGGACTGAATGGATTTACAATGCCTTTGCGGCATCAACATTCTTTAAAGACTTTTTCAAATCATTTTCAACAAACTTATGAACTCACCAACCATTATGTTGACACTTTTAGCATGTTTATCTCAGGTCGTAAGGCGATAGCACTTCATGGAGCTTTTGGGTCACGCATGCATTGAAGTCTTGTGTTTTTATCAATTACCATTCGACATGTTTTGTAACACTTTATGTATTATCAAACTTTGGGATCTCATGTTTTGTAAACTTTAACTTTATTTAATCAATGGTAAAACTTTTCAAAACGTCTCATTTTAGAGGTCGTTTTCGTATCCATACTTTGTGCTATTCATACCCCAACACTTACTCGTTCCGCCTGCGATATTGGGGTGTGACAGATTAGTTTCAGAGACTTGGTTATAGAGAACTAGGTTGCATTTTAGTTCCTAGACTATAACCGCTTTCGCGTCGATCCTTTCTTTTCCTATCGCCTTACACACTTTTCGTGCGCATTTGTTTTCTTAAATATTTCTTCTAGAACCACCTCATGGGATAACGTGGTTTCCTTTATGTAGATAGAGTCTAAAATCTAGTCAAGTCATCAAAATATGGAGCTCAAGAATGAGCACTTATCTAACTTGATCTCGTGACATTCTTGTTTGATGAGACACAAGATCGAGCTAAATAAGTGTTACTATATAGCTGTATAGATTTGATGATTTTGCCCGAGGATGGGAGTTCTCTTGAGGATACTTTGGAAGCTGGCGGCGTGAACCTCATAGTGACTTTAGCACCTAAAGGAATTTCCTATACACCAAGTGCACTCTCCTAGTTACCTACCCTAAATTCCTCCTCCACCGTTTAGAATCGGATGATAGAAAGGCTATCTATTTCAGTAACATCAATCGCCGAGACATGTATGCTTGGTGGTATGTACATGTGAAATGAAATTATAATTATGGTGGCCAACATAATTATAAATGCGTCACAACCCCGTGGACATATGCACCACGTGGTCAGTCGTGGACACCTGGAACCATTTGGGCGTGGTATTATGTTTGAGGACGTTAAGTATAGACATTGGGAACTCTTGTCCTTTCCTGCGAGATCATGGCACCAAAGAGGGTAACACGCAGCACTAAGAGGTGGTGCGGCGAAGGTGGGAAGGGACGGTGAGCATGAAGGTAGAAGGCGATCGCGACATGGGTAACAATGACAACAACGCTGGCGGAAACCCTGATTTTGCCGCCATCATCACTCAACAACTTTAAATCTTGCTTCCCACTATTGTGCACACGTTGGAAACCATATGAATAACCTCGAAACCACGGAAGAATGTCGACACCAACAATGTAGTTGGCGTGGCAACAATAACAACACCCCACCACCAACAACAACAACAGGCTGAGATGCACGTATAAGGAATTTTCATCATGCAAACCCGTGGAGTTTGATGGTATAGGAGGTGCTTTGGCGTATACTCGATGGGTAGAAAGCGAGTCGATTGATCGACATAAAGCAATTGCCGTACATTAGAGGGTGAAGTATCTTTGCTTGCTATCGAGGAAACATTGACATGGTGGAACACAGCGGCTACAAGCTAGGGGCGGAGAAGCACTAGGTATGACATGGGACAATTTAAGGCATTATTGCAAGAAGTCTTGGACAATGAAATGCGGGCTGGAACATGAACTTTATCATCACTCTATGATAGGAGGTGGTCAGCAGCTTGACTACCACAGTCGATTTCATGAAGTTAGCCGACTAGTTCCTCATATGGTTACCCTTGAATCGAAGAATCGCGAGGACATATATGGTCTTGTCGAAATCCGTGGAACTGTGAAAACAAGCGGAGGCAGTCTACAATACAAAGTGCAATATCGAGGGCCTGGAACCCGAGAGAAAGATGGTTAAAATGGTACTTTGAAGAGCAGTGACAAGAGGAAGGAAGAGTGGGTCGAATAGGCGAGATGGATGTGGTAATAGACAACAAAAGGGCAAAAGTTTTTGTGGCAATGGTGCTGAACAAAGAGAGTATGGGTACACATCCCAAATGTGCCAAATGTGCTTATCATCATCGAAGACCAAGCCACGCCGCATTGTGTAATTACAATCGTCTTTACATCTTAAGGAGCGGTGTAAAACATAGGTAACACCGGCTAATGTAAGGCAACATGAGGAATAACCAAAGGACTTGCTTTGAAGGAGTGCACGAATCACTACCGAATAATTTTCTAGGTTGAATGGAACGAGGGACAACCGGTAACCAACACCTAGCTCTACAGCAATAGAAGGAAACAATCCAAACCCTGTACTCAATATCAGTCCACCCCGAGATCGAGCATTCTATTTAGGGACCGAGGCAGCCCGCAATGCTTAACTGGTACGTTTTCCCTAGACCATTAAGTAATCCACCGTATTATTCAGATTCAATGAGCCTCATTAGATAAGAAACCTAGACATGTAGGATGGTAGACTTTTTAGTATCATCGATTGAATCACGAGGACGTGATTCCTCTGACATGGGAAGAATGTCACAATTCTCAATTTTTGGTCATTTCTCAAACTCAACATTCATCATACTAGTTCATGCATGGGTTTGCATTTTACATTAAACGTATAATTTCTTATTAAATAAACGCTATCGCGTAATTAATTATTTTGAACAATTGATCCGATACTTCCAAAAATTATCCCGATATATTTTTATACTCATATTAAGATTATAAAAATAATATTATGAGTTTACCCGATGTTTTTAATTTATTTCGTATATAAATTGTTAAGTTTAAATAATTACGACGGTTTTCGTAAATTCAACCCGATAAATATTTATTCACTCAAATCTTTCAAGAAATATATTTTTATAATTTTTATGACCTCAAAATATTTTATCTTGACCCGTTAAAATTTATTTTTAGTTAACGCTATCCTAAATGCTCAAATGTGTATACAAGTTACTAACTATTTTTACTTAATCTTACATCTACATATACTTACACATTTAAGAAAAAAAAAATTCACTAACTTATAGAACCTTGTTGCGACACAAGGGTGACTCACACAAATGTCACACTAAATATCTTGCATAGATATTGTTTTATACACTAAGTAAAACACATAGAACTAAAATGCAAAGGTGAAAAGCAAGATATTCCTTCTCTTCCTCTCTTCACAAACCGGCCACACCATAAGGATCAAGAGGGATCACCAAAATTTTACAAGTCAAGTTTTATTCACTCTAGACACACTCTTGATTAAGGTTTTGAAATAAAAACCTTGGGTGATTAGGAAAAACATTTGTTCATTAACCTCATCAAGTTTACTAGTAAGCATCTCATATTCATTTTCATATTTCATATTTACTTTATGTTCATTTCATCATATTTGAGAAAAACATGTAAGTCTTATGGATGTTTATACCACTTTTCCATTGATTTTAAGAGTTATATATATTTATGTCATCCTATAATTACTCCTTGTAACATATCACTTTTGGTGATTCCTAGGAACCCATGACACCCTAAGAAGGTGTATGGTAGGATTAGAATAGCTTCGAGTTGTTTTGAATTGGTTGGAATAGGTTTTATGCCAAGGAAAACTCATTTCGACAACTTTAGTTAACGGTCTGATCTTATTTTTAAATCTGGGAAAATTCGTCAGTTGGTAAAATATTTTGGGCTAGATATTTGGAAAATATACTTTAAAACGAAAACGTGGCCGCTTGAACGGGTTAAAACGGAGCTATAACGAAAAAGTTATGCTATTTTGAAGTTTGACGACGAAAACTAATAATTCCAGAAAATTCAGCATGTTATATTAACTTTTTACGAGTCAAAAATGAGTTTTAAGCGTTTTGAAATATGTCGACTTATCAAAAATATATTAGTATACTTTAATACGAGTCTAAGGATGTAGTAAACGTAGAAAACAGACTTGTAACGATTAAATTATACACGTTTACACAAAGTTGCCGTAACTTTATTATATAAGGAAAAACTAATATATTTCTATTAGGCAAATCTTACGGCAACAAGTGACCATGTTGAGGGTCGTTTTTTTTAACAAGGATGTAATACTTTTTATAACGTGATGTCTTCTAGTAAAAGTAAGTTCGCCTAGCCTATTTTTCAAAATGTCCAACCGTTTGTCAAGCGGAGTTGTAACGAATAAAATATAGTCACTCAAACTTTGCCGAAAACCACCCTTAAACAATATTTTGGATACAAGTACCATACTTAACCTATATTTTTCTCCATGATCGAGACCTCTAGGATGAAAACTTAAACACTAAAACTTTGAGATAATGATACAAGCTTCCCAAAACCATTGAGTTTGTTTACTAACACCCGATGTGCACCATTTTACGACTAGCTTTTCCAAGCCGTATATTCACTTTCATGAAAATTTCAACGACACTATTTTACGACGAAAAGTTATAATTTCACAATAAATCACTAAACGATTATCATAGGATGTTGATTCAACGTATATACTTGTAAAGTATTTATAAACATGACGAGATGTCATAAACATATATTTCGACGATAAATTCTATTTTCAAAAACGTACAAGTGGTATAGATTACATATGGATTTGCATGCGCAACATTGTTTCATGACTTATATTAGAGCACATCATTCATTTTAGGTCGCGGATAGTTTCCGAGCCTCATTTTTGTGCACTTCATTTTGTTAGCATATCAATCATACCAGGTGAGTTCATACCCCGCTTTACTCGTTTAAATTCTTACAAACTCTTTGGGGGAGATACATGCTTAAATACTTGTTTTTACTCTTGCGTATACTCAAACCATTTATACAATTGTGTTACACTATACTTCTTATACTCTTTGGACATTATGTATGGTTTATTGCGATATGTGCCTTAATGTGCTAAACTTGTTTTCAATTATGCTTCAACATACATACTTTAGCAATTGGTTAACTCAAGGGAGCCACGAGAGGTATTGATAGTACTACCGGGCTGACGCCCCCACCCTTGAGTCTCTGAGGACTTGACCTGGGGTGAATATAATATGTTATTCAATGAGACACAACAAACAATTTAGACTTGTCAAGAGGTTAAGTTGGTTGTGATTCTTTGCATTAAGTACATGTATATATCGTATGCACATATGTCCTACTTACAAACAAGATTGACAATTCTATTTTAGGCAATGGGTTGTGAACACATAGGTTATGAGTTTTGTATGGGCGGAATTGAACTGAATGGATTTACAATGCCTTTGCCGCATCAACATTCTTTAAAGACTTTTTCAAATCATTTTCAACAAACTTATGAACTCACCAACCTTTATGTTGACACTTTTTAGCATGTTTATCTCAGTCGTATGCATAGCATTTCATGGAGCTTTTGGGTCACATGGCATATATTGGAGTCTTGTGTTTTTATCAATTACCATTCGACATGTTTTGTAACCCTTATGTATTATCAAACTTTGGGATCTCATGTTTTGTAAACTTTAACTTTATTTAATCGAATGGTAAACTTTCCAAAACGTCTCATTTTAGAGGTCGTTTCTGTATCCATACTTTGTGCTATGACGTCATACCCCAAAGACACTATCGTTCCGCTGCGATATTTTGGGGGTGTGACAACGTGCATCTGGAACACAGTCCTGGTTGTGGCATAGAAGGTTATCCCATCTCAATTTCGACACCATCAACAATCTTGCCAAAGACAACATCGTCAACGGACTTCCAAAGTTCAAATACACCAAGGATCACTTATGTCCATCATGCGAACAAGGAAAAAGCAAAAGAGCAACATATAAACCCAAAACCGTACCTAGTTCGAAAGAAAAGTTGCATATGTTGCACATGGACTTATGTGGCCCAATGAGAGTTGAAAGCATTAATGGGAAAAAGTATATTCTTGTCATCGTCCATGATTATTCGAGATATACATTGGTTAAGTTTATGAGATCAAAAGACGAAGCACCAGGCATCATCATCACCTTCAAAGCGTATTCAAGTACTTCTTCAAACTCCAGAAGGGTTGTAAGAACGCATAACAACGGCACGAATTCACTAATCAGAAGTTAAGAACTTATTTTGAAGATGTTGGAATCACACATCAGACATCAGTTGTTAGAACTCCACAGCAAAATGGGGTAGTTGAAAGAAGAAATCGTACTCTTGTGGAAGCTGTTCGCACAATGCTAATTTATTCTAGTGCACCGTTATTTCTATGGGCTGATGTTGTTGCCACTGCTTGTTTCACTCAGAACCGATCCCTTATCCATCCAAGATTCAATAAAACCCCATATGAGCTTGTGAACAACAGAAAACCGGATATCTCTTACTTTCACGTGTTTGGCGCTTTGTGCTATCCTACGAATGACAGAGAAGATCTTGGAAAACTTAAAGCAAAAGGTGATATTGGAATATTGATTGGATATTCAGATAACTCGAGGGCATTCAGGGTGTATAACAGAAGAACTAGGAGGATCATGGAGACAATGAATGTGAATTTTGATGAACTTTCACATATGGCTTCTGAGAGACTCGCTCTAGAACCCGCACTAAACCCGCAGACTTCTAGACACATCAGTTCAGGACTCGTACCTCAAAGAGCTCAATCAACTTCGTTTGACAATCCTAGAGAACAAGAATGGGAGAATTTCTTTGAGTTAATGTTCGATGAATACTATGGTAGAACTTCGACAAATGCATCAAACCATCATTCCGCTGCACCCGCTCAAAATCATCCACCACCACCAACGGAAGATGCATCTACAACGGTCGAAACCAATGCACCAACTCCATCAACATCATCTACATCTACTACGGTTATTGCACCCGTTCTACCAGCAGTTGATGAGCAAAACCAAAACCAGAATGATGCAACATTAGATGAAGACTTATTTGAAAACCCGTTTGCTACGGAATTAGCTGAATCATCTTCAAGCTTACGAGAACCATCTAACTCGCATACATTTAACCAACGGTATCCTTCTACTCTGAAGTGGACAAAAGACCACCCAATTGAACAAGTTATTGGTGAACCGTCAAGGCCAATTCAGACGAGACGCCAACTTGCCACCGATTGCGACTTATGCATTTACCTTTGCTCAATTAGAAATATAGAGCCAAAGAACATTCGTCAGGCAATGGCAGAACCCGAGATGGATAGAAGCGATGCAAGAGGAACTTCTCCAATACCGTCTACATGACTCTTGGGAAATGGTTCCAAGACCAATTGACATTCGGGTCATTGATCTCAAATGGTTATGGAAGAACAAAAGGGATGAAGAGATGATATAATTCAAACAAAGCTCGTCTTGTGGCCAAAGGATACAAACAAGAGGAAGGGATAGATTTGAAGAGTCATTCGCGGTAGCTAGACTTGAAGCAGTCAGGATATTCTTAGCCTATGCAGCTCACAAAAACATCACGGTTTATCAAATGGACATTAAGACCGCGTTCTTGAATGGAACTCTGAAAGAAGAAGTGTACGTGAGTCAGCCAGAAGGCTTCATAGACATGGAACATCCAGACTACGTCTACAAACTCAAAAAGGCAATCTATGGTTTGAAACAAGCTCCGAGGGCGTGGTATGACGAACTGTCCTCTTTCCTTATCCAAAACAATTTCACCAAAGGAACAGTTGATCCTACCTTGTTTACACAAAAATGCAAAAGCGACATTTTGATTGTTCAGATTTATGTGGGCGACATCATCTTTGGGTCCACTAATCCGAATCTTTCAAAACATTTTGAAAATCTCATGAAAAGCAAATTTGAAATGTCCATGATGGGGAACTAAAATTCTTTCTTGGTTTACAAATACATCAATCCCCACGTGGAATTTTTATAAATCAAGCTAAATATACGACTGAGATTTTGAAAAATCATGGTATGGATAATTGTGATTCTGTCAGAACACCAATGGTAACTTCACCAAAAATTGGAGCCGATTTGTTTGGGAAACCTATTGATCCAAAGAAATATCGGAGCATGATTGGTTCTCTCATGTACCTTACCGCTAGTCGACCCGATATTCATTTTGTTGTTTGCTTATTAGCACGGTTTCAAGCAAAGCCTACCGAACTGCACCTCAAAGAGGTTAAAAGGATCTTTCGGTACTTGAAGACATCCATTCACATGGGACTTTGGTATCCGAAGGAATCCGGATTTGATCTAATTGCCTTTTCAGATGCGGACCACGCAGGTGATCAAGTTACAGCAAAAAGTACATCAGGAGGAGCACAATTTTTGGGTGAAAAATTAGTAAGCTGGTCTTCAAAGAAACAAGATTGCACTGCACTTTCAACCGCTAAAGCTGAGTATGTGTCTCTATCTGCGTGTTGTGCTCAAGTTCTATGGATGAGAACACAACTCACAGATTATGGCTTTACTTTCGATAAAATACCTATGTATTGTGACTCGAAAAGTGCCATAGCCATATCATGCAATCCTGTTCATCACTCAAAGACTAAGCATATCCGTGTCCGCTATCACTTCATCAAAGAGTATGTCGAAAATGGTACTGTTGAATTATTCTTCGTGAAGACAGATTACCAACTCGCCGATCTATTTACTAAAGCCCTTCCAAAAGAAAGGTTTGACGATTTAGTTCGACGAATTGGAATGCGAAGCCTAACCCCTGAGGAGTTAGAACGTCTTCTCGAATCTTCTTGAAAATGATTTTTCCAAAAGCTTCATGCAAAGAAATATTTTTGAAAAAAAAAACAAAATACAAAATTTGAAAAACCAACAAAAGCAAAATATAAAATATAAAACTTTCAAAAATACAAAAACAATAGAAAATCAAAAATCCAAAAATATTCTTCTCACGACATGTCTCTCGTATAATCGATATTCTGCGTTCTAGAAATGTCATTCAACAATGATACGGGTATGTACAGATGCTTGAGAGAGAGTTCTTTAATATGTTTTCCAAAACATGTCGTTTCTCAAAATTTCTTCTTAAACTATGGCTTTCGTATACTCAGATGCAAACCCGGACTAAAAATGATGACTTTTGATTATTTTTCAAATCAAAACTCGTGCTTTTATAGAAAAATCAAGTGTACGCTTCATTGCACTACATTTAAAACTGGTGAGAAATCATCATCATCTTGAGCACCTTTTCAAGATTGTTCAAAAAGATTTTCAAAATCTTTCAAAATATTTTGTGCTCAAGATAACTCCCTCTAAAACCCTTTAATTGGTTATGCTTTATTAAATGGGGAGTATAAAACTAAAATGTTCCAAATTCATGCTTAAATCAAATCCGTTTGTCTCCCCAAAATATTCTAAAAAGTTGTTTAATCTGTTTATATCAAAAATATCACGAATATGCTATTTTTTAGGGGGAGGAGACGTGATTAAAATGTGATCAAAAAGTTTAATGATCATTGTTTGAATCTCAAAATGAGCTCGACTCAGACGGAACCAACGAATTGACGAGAATCAATGTTAGTAAATGTACCATCTCGAGAAACTTGTGATAGATATGCACTTTCATGGGTCTAACCTCCTTTTCAAGGAGTGTTTACAACTTCAAGTTAGTTATTAGAGCTAGTTGTCACCTAAAACTGACAATGGAACTCTTTAACTAGGCAACGTAACCGTGTCTCGTGGGAATTGTCTATCATGAGCCGATCAATTCAAAAAGTGCGAACTCTACCCTATATGTGCATATTTCTGTCAAAACTTATAAGCACATATGAAGAGTGTTTCGAAAATATAAAACTCTCGGAGTGTTTCAAACATGTTTTCTATCATAAACACACTGTGAGATTTTCAAGAAAAATGGTTTTATGGCAACATGGGACAGTCATGGAGTTATAAGGTGACTAAGGATAGGAAATTGTCTATGATCCGCCAGAGCCGGAAGGATCTACTCAAGGACATCACAATTAGTTAGTATTAGAAGTCCTTAGGAATGATTTAAAAAAGGAGTAATGTGAGAAAGGAGAAAGAAGGGGTTGAAGAATTAAAAAGAAATGTAATGAAAAGGGTGAAAAGAAATAGCCCTCCATATTCAACCTTAGGGCAGAAACCGGGTTCAATTCATCTGCTACTGGTTGTCACTAAGTTGGCACTGTTATTGAAGACAAAGACGTCATGGACCCAGTGACGCACTGCACTAAACCTTCTAGCCACTCAATTTCTCTCAAAAGGATTTGTTTCATTCTCACTAGGAACCCTACATAATCTATCGACTTTCTCCTAGAGATCGTTGATAGTGAAGAAGGAGACACTCTCCCTAGTCTCCGCTCAGGAAAACCAAAATGCACTATTGAGTCTAGAGCCACGAGATTCATCAAAAGATCTCATAGGAACACTTGACATGACATTGCTTGTTGTTCATCAATAAGGACACAAGTGATATATTCTAGAGTCCTACGCAGATCTTAGCAATCGGCCAGAACATTTATGAGAAGTTTCACATATGTGATCTTCATGATTGAATGGAAACTCCTCGCCAGGGTCAACATCAAGAAGCCCTGACAGCAGGTCACTTCGGTAACTCCCCGTGGATTACGCTTAGTGTGTCTCAAACGGTCTACATGCGTGGGGTGATGCTTCGTGTACCTCGACTCATCCAATGTAGATGTATTTCGATACATCGCGTTATCTCACTTGTGGGACTCCAGTTCAGGAACGGCCTTTGTGAGAATTAGAGACGTGTTTTCACACTATGTTGTTAACACCCTCGAAATTCAAACTTGTAAGTGCCGGAATCCGCTTATTACTAACCTGTTTTATGTTTTCTTCTTATGGAAGCTCCAGAGCGGATTGATCGTGCAGACTCTTCACATGCTCATACCAACAACACATGAAATTTCTCATCAAAATCAAAGGCTACACAAAGTTAAAGATGATTCTTCATCATTGTCAAAGAATCTACAAAGTATACAGACTCGAGAACTACGTCATTGGTAATTAAAAGTCAAATAGAAGTGTGAGCATGGTGGAGAAAGACGTGGAGACACCTATCCAACGAAGTTGACAACGGCAGAAAACCACATTAATTGATCACAAAGCATGAAGGAACAAAGATTCGAGACTATTCTATATCTACACACAAAGTTCCAGCTCGAGAAAAGTAAAGACCTAATCAAGTGGAGCATCATTTGAATGACCACCCCTTAGGGGGAGATTGTTAGCCTCAATAGTTTTATTAGAAGTGATGGTCATTCACGTTTAGGAACTTTGTAACGTGTGTTAGATATCGTGATAGAATAGTCAACGGGCTCGTGGACTTGGGCTAAGCTAATTGGTTATAAGTTATGTTTAGCTAGCCTTATGTATGATGTAATCCAACCCAAGCCCAAACGAGCCCATGGAAAGCCTTTTAGGGCATCAAGTCACTTGTACAATAAATACCCCTCAAAGTCTCATTTGAGGGGTGTGCTTGAGTGTGTGTATGTGTGTGTTTTCTTTAGAGCAATACAACATATTGTGTTCATCTTTCTCTCTTCACATACACGGTTTACATATCAAGTCACCATCATCTTAATCTTTTCTTCTTTATTTACGCATATGTTTGTGTTTGTGTTGTTCGTGTTCTACGCATAACGTGTTGGGTTTGTGATAAGGTTGATATATTTAAGGTCCTACAGTGATTAAAGTGAAGAAATGTGTATTTTGTGTGACTAATGATCATCCAATGGCCACATGAACATAATTTAGTCACACATTTGTGATATGTTGTGGCAATTGTGGAAAACTAGAAGGGGGGGTTGAATAGTTTTACCGATTAAAACTTCTTTTTAATCTATTTAGATAGACTTATGTCAATCTATTTGAATGTGTGTGTTGGATGTTGATAAACAAGCATGTAGAGGTAAGTAATGAAAAGATAAGAGTAAGAAGCACAAAACCACAACGCAAGTATTTATAGTGGTTTGGCTACAAGGTCACCTTCCTTGCCCTACTCCACTCCCCGAGTCACCTACTCGAGAGTTCGTAATCACTACACCAATCTCCTTATGGCGGAGAAGCCTTCACAACGTCGCCTACTCTTTTTCCGGTACTAGGCTAACCACCGGGTTCTTTCACCCAGGTGAACCACACCTACACAACGTCGCCTACCCTTTATAAGGTACTAGGCTAAGTACCTAGTTCTTTCACACCTTAGGTGAACTACACCTTCACAACGCCGCCTACCCTTTATTAGGTACTAGGCTAAGCACCTAGTTCCATTGCAATGGAGGAACTACTACCACACTACACCAACGACTAATCCCAAAGGAGATCTACTCCTTTACAACATCAACAAGGATATCAATATCCTTGGATCTAATACTAGTCTATCTTGTACATCGAAACACACCAAATCGAATGTACATCTAAGGCACCTTTCACTAATGCCTTTGACTAGATCTACAAGACACCTTTCACTAATGTCTTGTGTCTTCACTTCTAAGCATCTTTCACTAATGCTTCTTTGTCTTGACTTCTAAGCATCTTTCACTAATGCTTCTTTGTCTTGACTTCTAAGCACCTACCACAAGTGCTTTATCCTATAGACGATAGATACCCTTCACTAATATCTTCATCTTGACTCTTGAGACATCTTTCACTAATGTCTTCAACACTACACTTCTTTGAAGAAAGAAAGGAATCATCAACAAGAAGACTTCAGTAGCCTTGATGATGAGGAAGCATGGCAACTCATGGACTTGAGCTTGCTCGACTTCAAAGGTGGTGATCTTGCCTTTAAGAGGAACCTAAAAGATCACACAAAACAAAACTACAAACATAGATCTCTTGGATCTAAGGTTAGTGAGATTTAACTCAGGGGAGAAAGTATATTGAAAGGGGGTGAGAAACAATGAAGAAATGGCTCACTATTTATAGAGGAAAAACCTCTACTGTTCCCCGGATCCCACGGATCCCTACCACAAGGGATCCGGCTAGCACAAAGCTAGGGATCCGTGGTCCGCTCCTCTTTGCCCATGGGTATTTTTGGTTATGGGTCATGGGTCATGGGTTATGGGTTGATCCATGGTTTCTTTCTAGATACAATGAACTTGGTTAAGTGGTATATATAAAACCATGGGTTATGGGTCAAAACCATTTGCTAGTATTTACCCTTTTAGTATATACTTTTATTTACTCATTTTAGCATAAACTTAGTTTTTACCCATTTTAGTATACTTAGTTTAAGTATATGTTTAACCCAATATGTAAACACTAGTTGTTGTACATATGTATCTAAAAACACTTATACTTGTTTTAGTGTTTTATGTGAAAATGTAAGTGTGTTAGAAAACTATTAACTCAAACTATTTACGTATTTTATTTGTTTCGTTAAAATGATTTTACGTTTGTTATCGACAAAACATTAGAAGATCGTAAAATATAAATAAACGTTTTTACGGCTTATTTGTATTAACAATCTCCCCTTTTGTTGATGACAAAACATAAAATTATTTTAAGGAAAAGCTAAAATTCGTAAAAGTTTGAATTTGTAGTTTTTACTTTCTTCTCCCCTTTTGTCGAAACAAAAAGTGTTTGAAGGAAGGCAACACATTTTAAGAAAAACGTGTGAAAGAAAAAGTAAAAAGAGATAGAGAGCAAATAACGGGAAAGGATCTCGTCTTTTACTCCCCTTGACGAGTCCATCCCTAAGTAAGGGCGTCAAGAAAGTAATACTAATCTAGTTTGTTTGCAAATAAGTTTGCAAAAGATATCATCTACGAGACGAATGTGCTCCCCCTTGATGATTGGAATTTTTGCAAAGGGATGTCACGAAATGTAAACCTAGTATTGCAAGTAATTTGCAATGTATTGCTTTGACATAAAGCTCCCACTAGCTTTAGGGTGTCAAAGTCTTCATATGTAAATTGAATAACTACAAAACAAAAGTTAGAAATCAAGAATAATTCACAATTTCCTGCAAATGTGTTTCAAGTTAGTAGATAGAAAGCTTTCTGTCTCACGGATCCCGCGGTTCCCTCCTAGTAAGGATCCGTCTAGGCAATTCTGAGGGATCCGCTTTTTAGTGTTAAATTTCAAAAAGGTGATATAACAAGTAATGTTAAAAATGAGATATGAATACAAGGTAATCATATTCTCAGAAAAATAACAAGTAGCATGTAATTTCCATTTAATAAAGCTAGAGTTATGATATACATGACTCTAAAAACTAAGAAGATAAGAAAATACATTACTACAAATTTCTAGACCAACTATCGCTTGATGCTAGGACACCACTAAAAATCTTCTAGCTCAAGTTTTGTTTAGGTTTGATCTCGTCGAAACGTTCAAGGAGATGATAGAACATGAAACGTTGGTCTTCTCATACTTCATGTATCAAACTTTCAACATGTTGACAATGATAGCAATCTTTGTCATGGCTAGGTAGTGGTGGTGGAAGAAATGAAATGGCTTGATGTGAAGGATCAAGTGAAGCGGCTTATGAGCTTCAATCGATGGAGGAATTGGTGGATGTGCATTTGAGAATGACTCAACCAAGAATGATGGTGGTGGTAGAGAAGTGTCAACTTCCATATGGTCGTGTGGTTGACTTTGATGATTTGTCATAATCTAGATGGGATTATATGATGGAAACGCCGAGAAGGAAGCCGGAGCAAGTGTTGACTCAACACCTTGATTTTGAACCATTATTCCTCCTAATGAGGAGAATGTTGTCGACGGAAGCGGATGAGACGGCCTAGGAGGCAAGTCCTCTAAATTGTAGAGGTGTGGTGATGATAGTGGGGATGTGAATGAAATAGCTCTAGGAACCAATGGTGATGGTTTGGTGGAGATGATATTGTTTGGCCTAGGAGGTATGGTGGTGTTTGGCATAGGTAGTTTTGTGGGTACTATCCTTTTAGGAATTGGTTTGATTGGATGATGAAGAATTCTATCATTTGTTGGTTTGATGGGAGATGATTCGGTTGAAGAAATTTCGTGTATAACACGAGCTCTTTTAATGGGTGGTTCTTTGGTGGATAAGTTACTACTTGGGGTTTTCCTCATGATGGGATGATTTCAAGAGGTTGCAAGACCTGAAGTTTAAGATGAGAGTGATGACTATGGAGGTCCTAACAAGGTGGTTTATAAACTAAGATATTTGGCAAGTGCATTTAAGCTTTAAGCTACTAGGATTCATTGGAATGTGATGATTGACATGCACAAGAGTCAACTTCAGAGGTTGCTCTAATCTAGGAACTCATTTAAGATGAGATGGAGTGTTTGAGTTAGGAAGATGAGTTGAAATGATTGTTTTAGCAAGATTTGACCTATACTGTCATCCGGATCCCACGGTTCCCTCCTCAGAGGGATCCGTCTAGGCTAATCCTAGGGATCCGTCTCTCAGCAGCTATGAAAGAGTGGAAATGATGTTTCTAAGATCTAAGACCTATATCATCTTGAGTGTTTCAGTCCTCCTAAGTGTTTTAAATGAAGGGATGCTTGAGTACTTGAAAGTAATGGGTGATGTAGCTAATGATTGTCATTTATGGAAGGATTTGGAACTTTCAAGAGTACCAATGGATGAGCAAGGATGACACTAAAGATTTAGAGTGTCAATTGAAGCTAAATGATCCTAGAGATCAGGTTGTGTCTTAGGATAGTGTATTGGAAAATATCCTAGAAGCTTTGAGATGAGAAAACTAGATTTTGATCAACTTTGATCAACTTGGAGGTGAGGATGATTTATGATCAATTTTGCCATAATTGAAAGATTTCTAAGACTAGATGTGAGGGATCAAGTAGAAAATGAGGTGTGAGTTTAAGAGCGGAAGAGTAATGGATTAAAACGAAACGGTAGATCTACAAGCGTTTTTAGAGTGTGACCTTGGTGAGTTATGTATGAATGGTAAAGATTAACCTATCTTGATAAGGACTTAATTTGCCTTAAGACACTATGTTTAGCTTAGTGTGAGTTGTTCTAAGAATGTGTTTGAAATACAATGCTTGTAATTGCATTTTCTGTTCGACGGATCCCGCGGTTCCCTAAGAGTAGGGATCCGTCTAGTGTAATATTTGGGATCCGCCCATCTGCTCAGCAGGACCTTTACTAAAGGTATGCAATGATCTTGACAATGCATTATATCTCAAGGATAGTCTAAAGAAAGTTCAAAATACTAAGATATCAAATGTTTTATTTCATGAAGGAAATTGGATTACATTGATAAAGCACGAGTACAAGAGATTTGATCCTATTTTGGAATACTATTGGTTTGCTTGAGTGTTTTCATTAGGAGGATCGTTATGTGATTGATGAGTGTTGGTGGAATCAAGAATGAAGAAAGTCTTCATAAGAGATATGTTTAGCGGTTCCATCATCTTGTTCACAAGTACGTACAACGGACTTTGAAATTGAGGATGGACGTGCATAACATTATGATAGAGGCGTGTCAAGAACATTCCATAAGGGATGAGTTTATTCTTGGAGCCTTGAAGATTTGCAATTCGCCTTGCGAAGAAGTAGGCGAGATTGTATGGTTGTTGTGTTAGCAAACAGTACAACATGTGAGCACAACAAGCGGGAAGGATTTCTCGATTTCCCTAAGACTCCAAACATTTTCACGTAGGATGAGTGCAAGAGGCTTGTACTCTTCTCGGATATCCCTTGTAAAGATAATGTTTGGATCGGAGTAATATGGTCGAGGTTTGCATATTATGCGATTTAAATCTTCCGAGAAGGGTATGTGTGAACAATATGGACTATTTTCTTCACGAAAGTTGAAGAGAGAATCAAGAGACCAATCTTCGGTGAAGGCACATTGTCCATGAGTTGGAATCCGGAGGATGTGAGCAAAATGCCCAAGGGTTAGAGTGAACTTTTGGGTTTTGATATAAAACCAAAGAGATAGAGAGCGATCCTCGTTACGAACGAGTTCGACTTGACGGAAGAATTCCATTATGAACCTTGGACATATCTTCTCGTTGATTTCCAGAAGGCATTCTAGTCCTATGGCTCGGAAGGAGGTATTGATACCTTCTTCGAATTGTAAAGAGGTGTCTACAATACGTTCTTCATGGAAGTGACGGTTTTCGAGATTATTGAACCCACGGACATGATTGCCAGGCGTGTTGGGTTCAAGAGAGATGTTCGGAGTGTAGACGCTAGTGAGTGAAAAATCAAACTCATATTCATGCGTCATAGTTGAACCTATAGAAATGACAAGTTAATAAAAGGAGATGTTTGTGGTCAACTTATGATAATCTAATGTTTTTACTAGATTTTTATTAACAATGGTTTTTAACAAGAAATACACTTAACTCACTTATGGTTTTGACATACATGTAGAGTATTACTCTTAGAAGAAAAGAGGTTTTTGATTTGCATGAAAAGTTTTCCAAGGGACGGATCCCACGGTTCCTTTTCAAAAAGGGATCCGGCTAGTATAACTTTCGGGATCCGTGGATCAATATAATAGAAACAGATTTTATAGTTTTTATACCACGAAAATATGTTTTATCCTACATTTTCCTTTAGCATGCATACATGACTTCTAATGTATCACGAAAGAAATGAAACATATAAATCAAAAGAAATGATAAACACACTATAACAAAAACAACCTAGATAATCTAGATCATTAATAATATTGCATTTCAATGCTAAGGATGATACAAAGGATTGGGTAAATGACCCCAATAGAGATTAACAACACAAAGTAAATGTCTCCGTATGTGAACTTCATCATAGGGAACACAAGTGCGATGAGTGTTATGGCGATGAGCACGAATGCGATGTAAACCATGTTGATGACGGATCTTCTTGGTTTCGGTTGAGATGGAATGAGGAGGAAGATGAGGTTTTTAAGTGAGAGGGAATTTTTGAAATTGGATGATTTGAAAAGGTGAGGATTTGATAGATAGGTCGACGGTGGGAGTTTTTATAGGAAAGGAGGAATTTTTGAAATTCGTGTTATGTTTTATTATTGGATTTAAAAGAAACAAAACATAAGTTTTATATACCACGATTTTAGACGAGAAATAAAAAACGTATGTGAGAAAAAGGCTTCCTAATGAAGCTTCATGTAAAACATGTATAAGCACAAAAGATAATCATATAAATACCTAAATAGGTATACTTAATTATCAAGCAAAGTAAAAAGAGAATCATACCTCTAGCGCACTTAGGAATGTCTTTACAAATGACACAACAAATGTCACTTAGACGATTCCCGCTCCTTTAAGATACCTTCTTAAGGAAGGTATTATTGTTACCAAGCGACTCCTAAAGCTTGGTGGGTATGAGCTTTGACTAATCAACATGACAAAGAAGATTAGTGCAATTAAAAATAAATAAGAAAAATGTTGTTATCAAATCAACATCCAAACATATAGTTTTAAAGACATGGTGTTTGTTTTTATGAAAGACCTTCTTTGTAGTTTTCAATTAACTGTGGATCGTATCAAGTTTTTAAAGTATAATATACTTTAACAAACTTGGTAACGTAAGCTCGATGCCAATTGTGGAAAACTAGAAGGGGGGGTTGAATAGTTTTACCAATTAAAACTTCTTTTAATCTATTTAGATAGACTTATGTCAATCTATTTGAATGTGTGTGTTGGATGTTGATAAACAAGCATGTAGAGGTAAGTAATGAAAAGATAAGAGTAAGAAGCACAAAACCACAACGCAAGTATTTATAGTGGTTCGGCTACAAGGTCACCTTCCTTGCCCTACTCCACTCCCGAGTCACCTACTCGAGAGTTCATAATCACTACACCAATCTCCTTATGGCGGAGAAGCCTTCACAACGTCGCCTACTCTTTTTCCGGTACTAGGCTAACCACCGGGTTCTTTCACTCCAAGGTGAACCACACCTACACAACGTCGCCTACCCTTTATAAGGTACTAGGCTAAGTACCTAGTTCTTTCACACCTTAGGTGAACTACACCTTCACAACGCCGCCTACCCTTTATTAGGTACTAGGCTAAACACCTAGTTCCATTGCAATGGAGGAACTACTACCACACTACACCAACGACTAATCCCAAAGGAGATCTACTCCTTTACAACATCAACAAGGATATCAATATCCTTGGATCTAATACTAGTCTATCTTGTACATCGAAACACACCAAATCGAATGTACATCTAAGGCACCTTTCACTAATGCCTTTGACTAGATCTACAAGACACCTTTCACTAATGTCTTGTGTCTTCACTTCTAAGCATCTTTCACTAATGCTTATTTGTCTTGACTTCTAAGCATCTTTCACTAATGCTTCTTTGTCTTGACTTCTAAGCACCTACCACAAGTGCTTTATCCTATAGACGATAGATACCCTTCACTAATATCTTCGTCTTGACTCTTGAGACATCTTTCACTAATGTCTTCAACACTACACTTCTTTGAAGAAAGAAAGGAATCATCAACAAGAAGACTTCAGTAGCCTTGATGATGAGGAAGCATGGCAACTCATGGACTTGAGCTTGCTTGACTTCAAAGGTGGTGATCTTGCCTTTAAGAGGAACCTAAAAGATCACACAAAAACAAAACTACAAATATAGATCTCTTGGATCTAAGGTTAGTGAGATTTAACTCAGGGGAGAAAGTATATTGAAAGGGGTGAGAAACAATGAAGAAATGGCTCACTATTTATAGAGGAAAAACCTCTACTGTTCCTCGGATCCCACGGATCCCTACCACAAGGGATCCGGCTAGCACAAAGCTAGGGATCCGTGGTCCGCTCCTCTTTGCCCATGGGTATTTTTGGTTATGGGTCATGGGTCATGGGTTATGGGTTGATCCATGGTTTTCTTTCTAGATACAATGAACTTGGTTAAGTGGTATATATAAAACCATGGGTTATGGGTCAAAACCATTTGCTAGTATTTACCCTTTTAGTATATACTTGTATTTACTCATTTTAACATACACTTAGTTTTTACCCATTTTAGTATACTTAGTTTAAGTATATGTTTAACCCAATATGTAAACACTAGTTGTTGTACATATGTGTCTAAAAAAACACTTATACTTGTTTTAGTGTTTTATGTGAAAATGTAAGTGTGTTAGAAAACTATTAACTCAAACTATTTACGTACTCTATTTGTTTCGTTAAAATGATTTTACGTTTGTTATCGACAAAACATTAGAAGATCGTAAAATATAAATAAACGTTTTTACGGCTTATTTGTATTAACAATATTCTCATCTACTCGAAGAACGAGGAAGAACATGCGGTCCATTTACGAGAGATTCTTGAAACCTAGAGAAAAGAAAGATTGTATGCTAAATTTTCAAAATGTGAATTTTGGTTACAAGAAGTCCAATTTCTTGGACATGTTGTTAATCCGGAGAGCATTAAGGTTGACCCGTCAAAGATAGAAGCAGTAATGAATTGGCAAGCTCCAAGAAATGTAGGAGAGATACGAAGTTTTCTAGGTTTGGCAGCATATTATCGGAGGTTCATACAAGTCTTCTCCAAGATTGCATCTTCGCTAACCAAGCTTACAAGGAAGAATGTCCCATTTGAGTGGGGGAAATAGAAAAATGACGCTTTTTTCTACCTTACGAAGGAAATTATGCGAGGCACCAGTTTTAGTTTTACCGGAGGGGACGGAGGATATGGTGGTATACAGTGATGCATCTTATTCCGGTCTTGGTTGTGTTCTTATGCAAAGGGACAAAGTAATTGCCTATGCATCAAGGCAATTGAAGAAGCACGAAAAAGATTACCTGACTCATGATCTTGAGTTTGCAGCCATGGTTTTCGCGTTGAAAATATAGAGGCATTATCTTTAAGGCGTGGAATTTATAATTTATATCGATCACCGAAGTCTTCAATATTTCTTAAATAAGAAGGATCCAAACATGAGACAATGGAGGTGGTTAGACTTGTTAAAAGATTATAATTGTGAAATTCATTATCACTCGGGAAAGGCGAATGTTGTAGCGGACGCGTTAAGTCGAAAAGGCCAAGGCGAAGTTACTCAAATTCATTCATTACAAATGATTATCACGTCCGATTTCTTTGACAAGATTAAGTTAGCTCAAAAGGAAGCTTTGAAGGAAGAAAATTAAGAAAGAGAGCGTATCACTTCTCATGTCCCTTATTTTGAAGAATATGGTCGAGGATTTAAGACGCGATACGGGATTTACATTCCCTTCCATAGTGACGTCAAGATATTACTTTTGGATGAAGCACATAAATCAAAGTATTCTATTCACCCGGGAGCTAACAAGATGTATCATGATTTAAGAAGAGATTATTGGTGGTAGGGAATAAAAAGGGATTGCGCGAAATATGTTGAGAAGTGTCTGACTTGTTTGAAATTTAAGGCCGAACACCAAAAATCATATGGCAAGGTGCAACCTCTAGAGGTACCGGTTTGGAAATGGGAAAAGATTACGATGGACTTTGTTACAAAGTTGCCTCGAACGACCAAAAATCACGACGCAATTTGGGTAATAGTAGATCGGTTGACAAAAAGCGCACACTTTATACCAATTAGAGAGAATACACCTGTCCATAAGTTAGCAAAGATTTATGTTAAAGAAATAATTTCGTGGCATGGAGTACCTATTTCCATAATCTCCGATAGAGATGGAAGATTTACTTCTTCATTTTATCAAAAACTTTCAAGAAGAATTAGGTACAAGGTTACATATGAGTACGGCTTTTCATCCACAAACAGATGGGCAAAGTGAAAGAACGATTTAACCTCTTGAAGACATGTTAAGAGCTTGTATAATCGACTTTGGAGGAAATTAGGATGACCATTTACCTTTAGTTGAATTTGCTTATAACAATAGTTACCACGCTAGTATAGAGATGTCACCTTATGAAATGCTTTATGGTAGAAAATTTAGAACTCTGGTGTTTTGGGATGAAGTTGGAAAAAGAGAGTTGGCTAGTATGGATGTAATACTAGCAACAACCGAGAAAATAAAGACGATTCGAGAAAGACTTAAGGCGGCTCAAGATAGATGGAAAAGCTATGCCGATAATCAAAGAAGACCAATTGAATTTAAAGTAGGAGATTTTGTCATGCTTAAGGTTTCTCCGTGGAAGAGTGTTTTTAGATTCAAACACAAAGGAAAGTTAGGTCCAAGATTTATTGGAACTTTTAAAATTTTAGAGCATGTTGGGGAAGTGGCTTACGTAGTGGAACTCCCCAAAGAGATGAAAGGGATTCATAATACCTTCAATGTATCTTATTTAAGGAAATTCTTAGCGGATGAATCTAGTGTGGTCACGTTGGATGATATAGAGATAGACCCGGATTTGATGTCACAAGAAGAACTAGAAGCAATACTTGGAAGAAACACAAGACAAATTAGAAATAAAGAAATTCCTTTGGTAAAAGTGCAATGGAGACATCAAAATGGTACAAGTATTAGATGGGAAACGGAAGAAAGAATGAGGAATAAGTATCCTCAACTCTTTCAAGAATAGATTTTGAGGACGAAATCAAAGTTTAGGAGGGGTGAATTGTTACACCCGTATCCCAATAAGGTATTATTATATATAGGTATTAGTCCTTTATGTTATATTGATGTTGTAAAGTTATTTATAAGTTATAATTATGTAAATATGGTAGAAACTTAAGTGGCAAATGCAAGAAACTAGAAAATAGGGGGACTAGAATTGCCAATAGGGCAAAGTAAATTTAATAAGAATGAAAAAAAAATAAGTGTTGGAGGATTTATCCAGATAAGTTGAGAGAAGCTTGGAGAAAAAGTGCGTGAAGTGAAGGAGAAGAAGAAGAAAACCATAAACTATCAATTGTGTCTAATTTGACCTTGTTGTGGTGATTATTAAGGCTAATAGGCTCTTAATTTCATTCTCCTAAATCAAGTAAGTGTTTTCCCTAATCTTTATGATGAGGGTTTTGAATTTTAGAATTGAAAGTAGTAATAGAAGATTTCCAATTCATGGGATTACTACTTGTAGTCTCTAATTAAGACTAATTATTGTATAGGAAGCTTAAGGGAGCTTGTGACTCAATCTTTATAAAAAAAACCTATTGTGGAATTGAGGTAAGTATAGTGGTTTTATGTATTGTTATGCTTGATTATGAATTATTGATTGTATGTTATAGTTTTTGTTGAAGCTTGTAATAATTTCTTTCTAGTTCACCAAGAATTTTTTTTCAACTAAAGACCTTAGCCTACTAGCTAATCGACTAACTACAATCCCATTTCAAAGCAAGAAATCTCAGCTTTGGATCCATAGCTTTTAATTGTCAAGGTGGTTTAATTATGAAATTGGAGGTATGTTTTCATGTTATAGATGCTCCAAGAATTCTATTGTATTGTTAAAGTTTCATTATGCATATAACCCATTTATTTACAAAGCATTTTGCTTACGTCATAGTTGATGATGTTTTGTAGGTTCTAGCAAGGAGAATAACGGTAAGAATCAAGTGTAAGATGGATTACACATAAGCCGTTAGTTGTTGAAGTCTTTTGGACCAAGGGTGTTGAAGTTGGAAGCCCCGAAGAGTCAAGTTTCGTTTTGGTATATTTCAGGTCGTATGGTTGTTTCTTCACTTTTGGTTTTGTAGTTATGTTCTTAGTATAGTCTAAATGTCTTCATTTGTTAGTGTCAAACTCTTATAGTTAATGGGTCAAATTGTAGTAGAATGATGTTTGGGCGATGTCATTGATTTGTTTTATATGGTACGGGTAAAAAAGGTTTAATGGTAAAAGCCCTTGTGGGTTATGTTGGGTCATTTGGAATCCTTAGTGCAGTTCTTGCAAGTTTTAGAAGTGTAGTAGTGGATGTTGTGCAGAAATTCTGCACAAAAAGTGCAGGTCTGGTCACGCACGGCGTCACAAACCTTGTGACCCCGTCTAGTTATAAATTTTCTGAGCCGTCAGGTTAATTCCTGTTTCAGACGGCGTCTCAGTTAAAGGATGAGGTCATCTGGGGATGACCTAACACCGTCGGGTGTTAAAACCCCTGATCCGTCGGGCTTTAAAGTTTACTCATGAACTGACACCCCTTTTGAAGGGGGACGGCGTCGCGTAGTGTGGGCGACGGCGTCCACCCGTCAGAAGGGAATGCATAAGTATTTTTTTAAAATCAATTTAAAAAGTAAATTACGGGTTCTATCTCGTTCATTACTTTAAGTTCTAGTTTATTAACCAAAATGTCAAAGTAAGTCGGTCCAAATTTCGTCATTTTAAAAAGTTGAAACTTTTCGGTTTTGGGGGCGTAACACAATTCCCCACTAGTTCTCCAACTAGTTCCCCACTATTTTATCCACTTTACAAACAATTAACCACATAAATTGTTTTTCCAAATTCTTGACCCGTTTGACCCAAATTGGGTTAAAAAGGACCTTGTCTCAAACACCCCTTTTTCTGCATATCCCTTTTATGCAATTTTGACCCATTTTTCAAAAAATGACTTCTATAACATGACATAACACCAAAACTTCCAAAAATCATTAGAAAAATATAAACATCAAATATATGCATAAACTTGGTCATAATGACCCGCGGAAACGTGCTTTACAAAGTAACGGGTGTTATGCCAAACACCCGTTTTGACCCATTTGCATACACCACTTAAACATAACTCTTTAACATGCTTTAGGACCTATAAAATGACTCTTAAACCATTTCAAAGACTTGACATTACAAACATTTAAAACTCCCGGGGAACAACTTTGATTTCGAGCTAGGTATTCTACCTAAGCTCTTATTTGCATACAAACCTTCTAACATATACTCTCCCAATCCTTAAGCCTTTTCCATTCGCTTTACCTTCTTCACAATTGAACCTAAAAATGATTAAACAACTAAACCGTAAGCTTTCGCTTAGTAAGTAAAAGACATAACAAGTTATCATATATCATTAATCACGATTTACATCATAAGCTTCACTTAACCCATCATTCATAACACATAAGATTCTACATACCTTGCTAACTTCACAACTAGGCTAACCACATCTTTGCTAAAGACACAATCACTAAATACACATCAAGTCTTAAACTCCAAATGTCATCAATAGCATATCAACTATGCTAAACTCATTTAGCTAGTTAAACCAACTAGCCACATCTTTCTCTTAGCCAAGCATAGTAGTCATTAGGCCATTCATAACATTATCACAAATAATCATTTAACACATAACACATAATACAAATATGATAAACTCAATATAACATCTTTTTATAATCAATTTACTTACCTCTCATCCAAGCTAATTAAACCAACAGCATCATCATCAAAACCTACTTCAACATAATAACAATATCAATATTAAGGGTTTATACAACCCATAACTTACCCAATTTCATTCTTTAATCATCATATGATCATATCTTGATCATATGATGAAATATCCAATTATTCTACATAAACCCTAATTCAATTTCTTCAATTAACTCAATTTAGATTACTTACTTATGTTGGAATGATCACTAGGCTTAACCATTAACAAAGAAACATTCATCTTCATTCACTTGATCAACCAACTCATATTTCCTCTCTTATTTCTTTCTAAACCGACATATACATACATATTTTAGAAAATGATATAACCTTTTAGAAAACCTGAGGATTCTTCTAACTTAAGTTAGCTACTGCTTTGGCCCATTGTCACGTATAGTCTCTCAAGTCCTTTCTCTTCTACTTTGGCCACAAGCAACTTTATAATTTATTTAACACTTGTCAAATTTAGTCCCTTAAGTATATGTATCATGTATCTATAACTACATTAGACATTCTTTCACTATTAGTTTGACTATCGGGTTTAACTACAACTTAACTTTCGTTGACTAACCAATCATATCAAGTCTCCCAACTCATAAAATTCTTAGTCAAACTATTTCAATGGCATTCTCGTTATTTAATACTTTAAACTTGGTTTTGGGTGTAACAGTTATCAATTGACCTATTTATGTGTCATGAATAGTTGTCGTCATTTCTTAATTTTGTTTGGTTTGCTTGAGTATTAAAGGTATCTCTTTGTTGATGTCTTTCCTCTTTTACGTGAGTTATATGTTGAGTCTATGTTTCTTACCACCACATGAAATTTTAAAACTAAACTTTTGGAGATTGATAATGGACTTTGACAGTAATGACATGAATAATCCATGAAAACTACGACACATTATCTTTTATCGACTTCGTCATCATATGAGCCGTATTTTGAGATGATCCTAGACGCATTAGGTTGCGCCATTTCTGTTCTATCGTACTCGCTGTACCTTCTTATGGATGTCGTGGAGATTAGCTTTAGATGCCAGTCATGTTAGTTGTGAATAGTGCATTGTCATGGCTAAGGCTAGTTCATAGCCCTTTTTTCAAAGGTTTTTATAACTATTTTGGGGGAGAATACATGCTGGTTTTGACTAAACTTAATGATTGTGAAATTAGATATGTGAAATGTTATTTGAGAATGATTGTTGATTGACATATCTGAATTGGTGATTTAAAACTTTATGTGTTTATTGGATGTAAATGCGAGTTGCAAACTATTTCTTGGACCTGCCACTACTCTTTTGAATTACTAATGTGCTGACTAGGAAGGGTTAGATATGCGAAAGATGTTGACTTAGACTAGGGTAGCTATCCTTTGCTATAACTACTATACCTAGCTAAGAATAGACATCTTTATCTAACCTAGACCGGGGTAGCATCGTATTATGCTTTGCTATGGTTGTGGTACCTGGCTAGAGTCGCTAGGGCCCTACTGAGAACTCGATGCGATGTTGGAAGGATTATTGAAATGATTATTGGAATGTTGTTGTTGGAATGAATAGCATGTATATATCTGCCTTAGTCGCACATAGGAAATAAACTCTATCAGATCCACTGCTAATTTTGTGATTAAACTCTATGAACTTACCAGCGTAAGCTGACTCTTTTTAGCATGTGTTCTCAGGTTTAAGGCGATAGCTCACTATTAGAAGACGCTTGGCAAGGGACATGGTCATAGGCGACTCTGATGAACAATTGGGACCGTTCTAAACTTCTTTATGGGCCTATTTCCGTACTACTTTCATATAATGTAAACTTAATGTTTTCAAATAATGAATTTTATTCTGAACGAATGAAACAAAAACCATTCTTTATACCTTATGTTGTGATACCAATATGGTAGCACCCCAAGGTTGGTATGATTCCGCTAGACTCTATTTTGGGGTTGTTACAGATTGGTATCAGAGCCTAGGTTATAGAGAACTGGGTAATTTTAAAACCTAGACTATAACCACTTTTGAGAAAACTTAACCCTATGACCGCCACTTGCCTGCCTGCCAAGCTGATGCCTCGCATATGATTTGTTTGAGGATATACATGATTGGATGATCGAGGATATATTAGAAGAATTTATTAATGAGATAACTAATGAGATGTTTATGGTGTATTTGATGAATTGTTCGATGGAATACTTATTGAATGTGTGTGTCGCTAGTAGATGATTTAAGTCCGCCTATTTTAGTACTTCACTAGAAGCATTTTCACATGCTTATGCATGCACTATGCCTGTCACAGAGTTACGCTATTCCCTTGCGTAATCTCATCATTCGACTTAGAGCTTGCACACTAGTACTAGCCTTAGGAATGATTTGGGATGTGGAGGACATGATGCTAGTATAACTAAGTCGAGTATATCAAAATTCATTGAACCTCGGGTGAATATATACTGATCACCTATATTCAGCCAGGGACAGTGGGACATGGACTGATCACCTATGTCTGACTCAGAGGTGAATTTTGCGATACTGGGAGTAGTTATAACAGAATTATATCTGAGGTAGAGTTTGTATTTAGGAATGATGAGCTTTAGGTGGACACACACACATTAAATATCACGAAAGCATGCATTCACACACGACACACTGGCATCGCAACACCTCACGAGTCGTAATGCTGCTGATGCCGCCATACGTCTCTGCTTATATGGAATTCCAGTCGTCACCGACGAGTGTAGTTCCCCTTGGATCGGGTTGGCCCCAATTGACGCCATTTGAAATCCGAGTTGCTTATCGTCATGTGACAACTCATAATTTCAGGTCATTTTATAAAATTTGAAAATTTCACTATTCATCTCGGGAATTTACTATTCATCATTTTACTATTCATCGTTTTCGAAGTCGATTTGATATTTTGAAAGGGTATTTCAAAATTTTACTATTCACAAAACACTATTCATTCCCGGGGAAAAATCACTATTCATGAGTCACTATTCATCATTTTTCGTAAACTAGGTTTACGAGTATCAAATACGCGTAACCTGGAGGGTTAAGCTGCGTATTCATGAAAAATCACTGAGGACATTTCACATCGGCTAGAATTAGTCGACATATCATTAGTAACATCATTTCATATCAATTTATGCATGGGTTTGCATTTTTCATTAAACGTTTATTTTACTATTAAATAAACGCTATCGCGTAAACATTTATTTTGAATATTGATCCGACACTTCCAAAAATAATCCTAATATATTTTTATACTCATTTTAAGACAATAAAAATTATATTATTAGTTTACCCGATGTTTTGAATTTATTTTGGTATATAAATTGTTATATAAATAATTACGATGGTGATCGTAAATTTTATTCGATAAATTATTTATTCACTCAGTACTTGCGAGAAATGTATTTTTATAATTTTTATGACTCCGATATGTTTTATTTTGTTCCATTAAAATTGATTTCTAGCTAACGCTACACTAAATAACTCATTATACTTACAAAACAAACAATATACACAACTTTAAGTACAACAATACATTAAAAACTCACACTTTGCTTCCCCCTTTTTCTTATTGCCGTCCCCCCCCCCCCTCCTTGTCATCTTTTATTAAATATTTTGGCCTAATAATGTACACATACACAATGGTTAGATATTTGTTGAATAGGTGCATTATATAACTTTATACTAATTAATATTCAATCAAAATATCATAAGTAAGAAGAAAAACTCTCCCACCTCTTTCTCTTCATCACCATGGACGGCCAAAAACAAGAAACAAGAAGAAACATGATTTTTTTTCAAGCTTCAAGTGGTTATCAAGTCCATGTAGTAATCTATTTCAAGGTTTTGAAATAAATACCTAAAGATTAATTAAGTTACTAGCTCAAAAACTCTTCAATCCTTCAAGTAAGTGTTCTAGTAATTTTTCATAAAGTTGCCGTAACTATATTAAATAAGCAAAACTAATATATTTCTATTAGACAAACATTACGGCCACAAATGACCATGTTGAGGGTCGTTTTTAACATTGATGTAGTACTTTTTATAACATGATGTCTTCTAGTCAAAGTAAGTTCGCCTAGCATATTTTCCAAAATGTCCAACCGTTCGTCAAACGGAGTTGTAACGAATAAAATACGGTCACTTAAACTTTGCCGAAAACCACCCTTAAACAATATTTTGGACACAAGTACCATACTTTACCTATGTTTTTCTCCATGATCGAGACCTCTACGATAAAAACTTAAATGCTAAAACTTCGAGATAATGATACAATCTTTCCAAAACCGTTGAGTTTGTTTCCTAACACTCGATGTGCACCATTTTACGACTAGCATTTAAAGGCTAATTAGTCACTTTCATGAAATTGGCAAATGACATTATTTTACGACGAAAAGTTATAATTTCATAATAAATCACTAAATGACTATCGTAGGATATCATTTCAACGAAAATACTTGTAAAGTAATTTATAAGTTGTCAGGACGTTATAAGATTATTTTTCGATGATAAGCGTTATTTTCAAAAACGTACAAGTGGTATAGATTACATGTGGATTTGCATGCACGACATTGTTTCATGATTTACATTAGAACATATCATTCATAATAGGTCACGGCCAGAGGTTGCGCCTCATTTCAGTATTGCCATTATATCATCATTATCATTGCAACAGGTGAGTTTTCATAGCCCCGATTTTATTCAAGTTTATACATTATTTCAAACCTACGGGAGAGAATACATTGCACATCATTTTATTACGATACCAAGTATATCAAATTCATTACATTGCTTAAGTTACCTCATTGCCAGTTAAATGTCCCCATTTCACGAATCATGAACCATTAATTTCGAAAGAAGCGAGGGTGAGTGGATAGATCTATTGAGGGTGACTCCTCCATCCGGGTTGGTGGATTCCAACTGGTTAAACGGATGCATTTCACTTCATGTCAGAATTTTTGAGTTGTTTGGCAAAACACTCTGTTGGAGCGAACATCATGATCAGTCAAGCTTCGGTGTCATGTGCTTAAGCAATTGTATCATTTTTGTGACATATTGTCATACATGGCCTATACTTGTGGTAGTCGTATTAAACATTTTCAAGAACTCTATGAACTCACTCAACCATTGTGTTGACACTTTTAGCAATGTATTTTCAGGTAACTAAGTCATTCACTTCATGGCATGCATGTGGACACATCATAGAGTCGCGGTGACGACGCGTCTCACATGGATTTATGCATTTTTAAAAACATCGTTTGACTTGTACCAAACTTATATTCCGCACATGTTGATTTTCATTTAGGACCTATCTTTGTAACTCTGAATGTTTTTAATATATCAAACGATGTTCTTTTCAAACGACATTTTAGGTCGTTCAATATAACTGTGATTGTGGTGCTATGACAGTCATCCCCCAGGAATTCCATTCCGCTGCAAAACAGGTAATTTGGGGGTGTAACACGTCATAAGCCCCGTTAACCTTATTGAAATTGTTGGATTCGGTTTTGACTACCTTCTTGTAATTTTGGACCTCGTTCAAAAATTTGAATCGGCATTCGACCTCGAACCGTCATTCGACCTTGAATCGTCATTCGGCCTCGTTTCGTTGATAATTTTTTTGGAACCGTCATTCGACCTCGAATCGTCGTTTGGCCTCGAATCGTCATTCGACCTCGTTTCATTGAGAATCTTGTCAGAATCATTATTCAGCCTCGTTTCATTGGTAATATTTCCCAACGGAAATCTCGAGATCTTAAGGAGTACCCTGAACTGCGATCCTTGGAGCTGACGCCTAATTCTTCATTCGTCTTTCGAATATACCTGCTATCCTTACTACCCTCTTACCGACCATTATGCTACGCCGTAGACGAAACCTTAGAACTAGATCCTGCGCCTCTATCTGAGTAGTTGTTAATTATCCTACCCAACCTATTCGCCTCCCGCTAATCAGCAAAACAGAAAGTATGGGCGACCTTGCTCGTCTATACGTAAATAAGATCGTGTGTGTCATGGAGTGCCGATTCCTATCACCTCACACCCACGTTTCGTCTATCACTTCCAAAAGCCGAGAGAACAGATCTGGATATGCATACAATGTATCATCTCCAGACTGATGGTCGAAGTGAAGAAACTATCCGAGCGTGAGTAGACACGTCGCATGCCTATCGAGTTTGGCAATGGTTGGGATAGACACCTTCCGTTGGCCAAATCCACTTGTAATAATACCTATCGTTTCAATGCCTCAAAGGCACAAAAAGAGAGACCCTCTAAGGTATAAGTGTCGATCCTGATTGTTGGGTAGAAATGGAAATACCCAACTTACCGACCCCGAAACCTATTTGAGAGCTGCCGAGGAGATCGTTTGAAGACGAGATAAATATGCAAGCTGCTAGCGAATCATTAGAAGACACAAACGACGTAAATCTCTTGAATCCCCAGATATATCCTAGATTAACCTTAAAGATTCACCATGAGAATGTGTGAAGCGTTTAGTAAACGTGAAAAGCTTAATCCTTGCTATATCGATCTTTTTCAAAACCCTGGCAGGAGTTAGACCAGTAGCTCAGAGCCTCGAGCTACCGTCAAGACTCAACAGCGTTCCCGACATTTCATGAGTGTGATATGAAGAAAATGACTCGCCGATGAGGCAATTGTTATTCCTCTGAGAGATCCAAAACTTTGAACGTTTAAACCTTGTTAACCTATCGAAATCGTAGACCATGAAGTCGAACGAATTTAGTAAAGTCGCATCCCTATCGCCTAAGTTCGTCGAAACTCGCGAAAAGATCCTAAATTCATGTAGGGAACGTGAAGATGAATCCTCGTGGGTATATACTCACCTCTTTTAGACCTTAACAGATAACTTAAATTGAATCGCTAGGACACGATTCCTCGTGGGTATTCACCCGAAACTTCTGAGGACCGAGAAGAGCTCGAGAAAAGTTATTCGTAAAAGATTAATAAAAGTTTCAAGTTAGGTCCCTGTGGTAGTTCACCCGCCGCCCCCCATATTTACTCTAATTACAACTTCAGTCCTTCATGGAGTATAAAGAACTCCCACCCTCTCTCTCCTCCCTCATTTCACACTCCACTTTCTCACACTAAACCCTCCTCCTTCTCTCTAAATATTTCAGTGCCACCACATTTTCCGGCCACCCTCCGGCCACCACCACCCTACCTCACCGCCTACCCTAATTGATAGATCAAGACCCCGTGGTCATTTCTATGTGGTGCAATCGCAGTGAATCTCACCTACGCTCCACTAACCAAGAAAATACAAATTGTCTAGGTTAGGGTTTAATGGTTACTGATTATCAAGGGTTTCTAGCTTGGTTTGGGTACGAGTTTTGCTCGTAAAAGACACCAACAATGCCAACTCTGAGGTTGGAAGTCGTGTGTTAGTAACACACGACCTTCGATTCTTTTCCTCTCGTTCTCATGGTAAAACCGCGAACCTATTTCATATATATTGTTAATTTATCTGTCTTGAACGATTTGGTATAATGTTGTCAATGTTCTCGTGGATAAAAGTGTTAAAACTAGTTAAGAATGTTATGAAACATGGTTAATAAATTTGGTGAACAAGTTTTAACATTGTTTCATGTGGTAAAAATTGTAAGAACAGATTTAAGGAAGTATTTGGATTCATTCATATGACTAAAGAAATTTGTGTTCATGTTTGGATGACTTAGATTGTTTGGATTGATTTGAGGTAGTCTCGGTTGGGTCATAAAACCCGTTTGGGTTCTGAGTTGACTCAGTGAGTCACGGGTCATGACTCGGTCGTAAAGACACTAATAAGTGGGGTTTGTTAAATTGATTTGGTCACAGATTTGTTAGACTAGGGTTTGATGACTTGCAATTGTGATGATTGTTTGCTCGTTGAGATTTTGGGACAGACTCGGTACGCTGAGTCGGGTCTGCTCCATCGAGTCGGGTCGGGTTTGAACCCGTATGTTCACTTTAGGGTTTGTTTGGTCTTAGTTTCTAATTGGACATGTGGTAAAGATAATCTGAAAAGGGTTTGCTTGCTTCTTGTTGTTGTTTGGTTGCGATTGACTCGTTGATCCAAGTCGGGTCGACTCAGTCGAAAAGGGTCGACTCAAGTGGTAACGGGTTAATTATAATTGATTATTTTAATTGAGTGTGAGTCGTAAATGGTCGTTATAATGGGATATCGAAACTAATGAAACGGTTAATGGTATAAGTCAATGGGCTAACTTGTAATACGGCTATGGGCTAACTTGATATATATTTTAAAGACTTAATTTTATAACAAATTAATTATATAATGATACCGGAATAAAACTACCGGGTTAAACGATATTAGACTTGAACGAATAATAAACATTGAATGGGAACTTGAAATTACTTGGACATATATCGGACTTGGACTATGTTGAACCTATTGAACATTTTAGACTTGGTACGGTATAATATATTGAATTCGGAATGAATTTAATATATTAGACGCGGAACGGACCTAAAATATTCAATGGGCCAAACTAGTACTTATAAATAATAGCGATACATAAACATATAAAATTTTGCAATTACAAAGTGTTAAAACCTAGTTATAAGAGAATATTAGTTCGAGGTATTATTATCAACTTTTTGATACGTGCATTAAATTGTAGTTGATATTGAAATGCTTGACTAATCGATATTCATCTGTTATTTGTAATATTGGTTAAAAATGCTAGGTTCATTTCGGTATACTTAAATTGTAATAACATTCTTCGTACATTAAATACTTGTCATATTTAGTTTATATGATACGTGTACTAACTTGTATTTAATACTGAAACACTTGACTAACGATAATTAATTGTTACTTGTGATATTGGTGCGTCTCGGGAAATTGAGATTGGGATTTGAAATGGGATAAAACAATTACTTAATCGAATTTGACACGTTAGAGTTAACGGATCGTTATTAATAGACAATTGGACAATTGAACATTTCGTAACGGACTTAAATATTCAATTGACAATTATCAAACTAATAACGAGGAGTTAACGTATCAATTACCTAAGAATACGGTTTAAATGAATTTCAAGTTCTTAATAATTAAAACCTAAACTTATATTTTTATAAACATAAATCAACTTTTCCAAACTATTAGGGATTATGTGAAATTTATAGAAGGTTATCAATTGACCTATTATGTGTCATGAATAGTTGTCGTCATTTCTTAATTTTCTTTGGTTTGCTTGAGTATTAAAGGTATCTCTTTGTTGATGTCTTTCCTCTTCTGCGTGATTTGTATGTTGAGTCTATGTTTCTTACCACCACGCGAAATGTTAAAACTAGACTTTTTGAAGATTGATAATGGAGTTTTGAAAGTAATGACATGAATAATCCACGAAAACTACGACACGTTATCTTTTATCGACTTCGTCATCATATGAGCCGTATTTTGAGATGATCTTAGAGGCATTGGGTTACACCATTTTTGTTCTATCGTACTCGCCATACCTTCTTCTGGATGCCGTGGAGATTAGCTTTAGATGCCAGTCGTGTTAGTTGTGAATAGTGCATTGTCGTGGCTAAGGTGAGTTCATAGCCCCTTTTTCAAAGATTTTTATAACTATTTTGGGGGAGAATACATGCTGGTTTTGACTAAACTTAATGATTGGGAAATTAGATATGTGAAATGTTATTTGAGAATGATTGTTGATTGGCATATGTGAATTGGTGATTTAAAGCTTTATATGTTTATTGGATGTAAATGCGAGTTGCAAACTATTTCTTGAACCTGCCACTACTCTATTGAATTGCTAATATGCTGACTAGGAAGGGTTAGATATGCGAAAGATGTTGACTTATACTAGGGTAGCAATCCTTTGCTATAACTACGATATCTAGCTAAGAATAGACATCTGTATCCGACCTAGATCGAGGTAGCATCGTATTATGCTTTGCTATGGCCGTGGTACCAGGCTAGAGTCGCTAGGGCCCTACTGAGAACTCGATGCGATGTTGGAAGGATTATTGGAATGATTATTGGAATGTTGTTGTTAGAATGAATAGCATGTATATATCTGCCTTAGTCGCACATAGCAAATAAACTCTATCAGGTCCACTACTAATTTTGTGATTAAACTCTATGAACTCACCAGCGTAAGCTGACTCTTTTTAGCATGTGTTCTTAGGTTTAAGGCGATAGCTCACTACTGGAAGACGCTTGGCAAGGGGCATGGTCATAGGCGACTATGATGAACAATTGGGACCGTTCTAAACTTCTTTATAGGCCTATTTCCGCACTACTTTCCTATAATGTAAACTTAATGTTTTTAAATAATGAATTTTATTCTGAACGAATGAAACAAAAACCATTCTTTGTACATTATGTTGTGATACCAATATGGTAGCACCCCAAGGTTGGTTTGCTTCCATTGGACCCTATTTTGGGGGTGTTACATCACATGTGGACGTTCCCCTCCCAGCCTAGTGAACACTTCCGGCCGTGGCCGTCGGATATTCTCCAGGCTTCGCTCCCTAGAGCGTTTAGTCTCTCAACTGTCGAGTCTCGAGACGACGCTTTGGGATCTGGAGTACTCCGTAGGATCAGATCTGGTGCTGGGGCTATCCCTTTGCCTCTTTTTGGACTTCTTTTTCTTTTGGGACCCCGACTGGGTGTTCCGGGCGTATTCCAGACAGGTTTTGACCCGGTCCAGCTTTTCTTGATGAGCTTTTTCTGCCATCAGAGGTAGAATCCGGTTATAGTGTAGGTCACATAACTCCCTTATTGCCGTGTTTGGCACAGGGCTAGGAGAATAATGTTCTATACCTTTTTCCTTCTCCTTCCCACCCATGTTTCTAACTGTGGAAGGTTTGAGGGAGGGAGAGCGGTTGTCTGCCTGGTTACTCATGTAAGAGAGCTTCTTTTTTTTTGAAATGCAATTGTGTTATCGTCCCACGGATGGCGCCAACTTTTTAAGACAAATTTGGGGCTCTTCCACACAAGGGCTAGTTTAGACTATCTTTGGTAGAACAGATATTGAATTAAGTGATGGAATCTTGGGCTGTAGCTGCTAAGAAATAGAACATTGTTAGCCTCACCGCGAAAGGGGTCTTCCGCGGTCAACCTCGGGTGTGAGAGTAAGTATAGGTTATAGAGAGATAAAGTATTCTAGAGAGAGAGTGAGTCCAAGTTACCATTTGAACATGGCGAAGACCCCTATTTATATGTTGGACCTTCTTGTCGGGTTCTTATGATCACGGGTCATGAGAACGACAGTTATGGGTGGGAAGAGCGCAAGTCAAACCCAAAAGGTTGTCTTGTTGATATGGCAACGATGGTTTTAGGCGTTAATCCGTAGCGCTTTCCCTTTTGAGGATTGTGAGGGACAATACCTCATTCCTATGTAAGATTCCTTACCCTTTTTGTTGGTCCGTTGTTAAGCTTTCTCCGGACTATGTCACTTATCCGCGGCTACGATCCCCAGTCATGGTGACGTGTTGCGGGGTGGATGACGTCCGGGGTGGTTTTTGGCCGATGGGTCTTATTACGGGGCTGGCCCGGTTTATCCATTCTGTTAATACAAATAAACCGTAAAAACGTTTATTAATATTTAGCGATCTCTTTGTGTTTTGTTGATAACAAATATAATGTTATCATAAGTAAAATTATAAGGATACATGTTATCTTTGTAAAGCATTTACATATAGTCATTTAATATAAATTGTTGTAATAAATCATTTGTTGTAATAGTTTATTAGGATGGGTAAAAACCATAACCCATGGTATTGACCCATATCCATTTGACTAGATGCATTGCATCTATTAGATACATTGTATCTAATGAAATACCCATGGACCAACCCATAACCCATGACCCATAACCAAAAAATCCATGGGCAAAGAGGAGCGTCCCACGGATCCCTGTAGTTACACTAGACAGATCCCTTAAGGGAGGGATCCGTGGGATTCGTGCAACAGTGGCAAGTTTTTGCCTATAAATAAAGAGTCATTTCTTCATTTCTCTTCACCCCTCTTCTTACTAACTCTCTCATATATTCTTACACTCTTCTAACAAAAGATCACTTGATCTAGAGAGTTGTTCTTCTTTCTTCTATTGTAATTCTCATATAGGTCATTCTCTAAGGCGAGTTCACGGGCTTTCTACAAGTCATCCAAGCAAGGGGTCCTTGATTGATTTGTTCCTCCACAAGATTTCTGTAGCAAAGATCTTGTACTTGATATTTCACATATTTGTTGTGTAATAGTCGTGTTGGTTTGGTCCTCCGTGTTGCGGGCTCGGTATTTAGCTTTGTACCGGAAAAAGGTGTAAGCAACATTGTGAAGGCTTCTCCGCCAAGTTGAAGGAGTTTGTTGACATAGTGCTTGAACTCTCGAATAGGTGACTCGAGGAGTGGAGTAGGGCAAGGAAGGTGTCCTTGTAGCCGAACCACTATAAATCGGTTGTGTCATTTCTATCCCTTACTTTACTTTCTTTACTTGCATTACTCTTAGATCTATACTTTATCTTCATTCATACGATTTCACATAACATCGAATCTAAAGTTTTTAGAAACTAACTTAAAATCGGCAAAACTATTCAACTCCCCTTCTAGTTTTCCACACATTCGCGTCCGGGGTATCATACACGATCAACCTGACTAACACAAGACTAGCTTAACAAGCATAGTTTTAGCCAAAGACATAATAAATTACTATCGGTCACTAACGTGTGCTTAGACGATTGTCACATTGTGGCACGTGCTGCTACTCATATCTTTTGTAAGATCAGTTTTTCGATAGCTAAAGGAGTGAGAGCCAAGATAGTATCTCAACTTCCTACTAATTCTTATAAATCCTATTAATTTTTAATAAAATAATGTTTTAATAATAATAATAACAACAACAACAACAACAACAAACAACAACACCAATAACAATAAAAATACTAACAATAACAATAACAACAACAACAGTACTAGTAACAATAGTTGCAGTATCAACCGAAGCAATAGCAGTAGTAGCTATATATATATATATATATATATATATATATATATATATATATATATATACTAGTTTTCGAAGCCCGCCCAATGGGCGGGCATGACTTGTGATTATTCTTTGAGTGTATTACTTTTCAAATAGTAAGATATATATGTATACGAAGCTATTAGTAGCGTAAGAAGGGTGAAAGTTAAATAAACGAACATCCAGATTTATAGAACAATTAAAATATACAAAGTTTTTTTAAACAACATAGCACATGATTTAAACTCAAATGAACGTTATGATTTATAGAACAATTAAAAAATACAAAGTAAATTTACTCATATTACATGCAATTTACTCTGAATAAATATCTACAACTTTATCTTGTGTTGAAACAGGTCTTCAATATTAGATCTTCTAACTTCAATCATCTTTCTCACCAAATCGCTCTCAAACCATTGCTATCTACACTAATAGGCACCTTGTGAATCTATAGTGTGGATGTAGATGAACCTTCAAGATTAAGAGAATGTCATAATAAAAGCTGAGATATGGTTATTAAGAAATAAAAACCTAGGTGATAGCAGCATGTAAATATATGGAGTTTGTTTAAATTTTGAGTTATACGTAGGACTTGTAACCTAAAATATATAAAATAATTATAACAAAAACAACAATCTATTAACCTTCTCTTTTGTCATTGATCTTGTCATACCGAATTCCTTCACTGTATGACATTTTATGAAGCTCGATGAAAGAATAACTATCCTTCCCTCCTTTTGGCTTTTAGTTGCAGTTTTTTTATGGTATCCAACAACAAATTTTTCAAAAGAAAATTACCTAAAACAAAAACAAAAGAGGTTTTCTTATAGATGATAAAAACAATATTATGTACCATTTATATAGATATGTACTTGATATGGAGTCCATACTACTTGATTAATCGTATTTATAGCAGCCTCTCTGAATCCTTCAACATAGGAAAACCATTGTTTTGTTGTCCTAAATATTATAGGTTTTTTTGTTCACCGGTCATATGGATATTTGTGCTCTAAAAAATGAAGAAAATGGCTTTTAATTATATTATTCATATCCACAACATAAGCATAGCCCGCCCGATGGGCGAGTCATGAAAAAGCAAAGAGAAAATGTATACCATGTCTCGTCTCTAAATCCATTAAAGATGTCAGCTCTCACACGTGCAGTCCAATCTTCGACCGGAGCTTCCAAATTTCCGACCTAAATTTAATAACGTAACCATACATACATAGTAAGATTGGCATACAAAGATCTAGATTTAAAAACAATGAATAATTTACTCCGTAGTATACAACTGAGAAAAGTAGTAGGTTATCCGTTAGAAAAAGATTGCATTCATATCTTTATAAATGCACAAAATAATTTACTCCGTAGTATACAATTTAACGGGTGTTTGTCCATTTAACCATATACATCAACAAATTATAAAAGAAGCCAAACTTAACTTTCATCAGGAGGAACCTTCTCAAAACTTTTAAAAGGTAATGTAACTGAAGTAAGCATTCTACCGCAAGTTGGGCTCAATAATTTAGAAAATAATGGAAGTTACTAACTGAATTTAGATAGTGAACATATTTACCTCAAACTTGAATGGGATTGTGGCTCCATTTAAATAAAACGTAACATGTATAGATGAAATGAGCATGAGATTACCTGCACCGTTAATATGACATCCTGGTGTAAAACTCCAATGAACCATCATTCGAAATAAGGCCTGCACATTTAACAAAGCGTAATAAGATATAATCGATGCTAAAGTCCTAGAACTTAGCTAACAAAATATAATTTTTCCAAATTAACATTGTTAACCTGCTTGTCGAGCATTCTTCAGAAATCCCAGAGAACGTATCTTCCTTAGACTACAGTCGATATTTGTATATGATATTTCTTCTTCTACAATCAGAAAGATGTAAATGAAACATCAAAAATATGTTACAAAATTATCAGTAATTAGTTATATTATGAAATATTGAAGTTTATTACCAAACTTTGTCCAGAAGGAATCTTTTCCGTTGATGGACAATAACTTATATTGAGTAGGGGACACTATCATAGAGGTAGAACTGTCAAGGCTTGGTTATATGCTGAACAGATAGTTATTAAATTAAAAGAACAAAAGTAGTCATATTACAGAAAAGAAACTTTAGATTGAGTCTGAAGCATCACCTGGCTAAATGTCGATGTGAGTATGGTGCAATTGGATGTAGAGCTTGTTAGGCATGATAAAGCCGAATTGACAACAGTATCAGCCTATCAAAATTTTAAAGAACATGAATATTCCATATAGTTAATATAACTGGATGAAAAGTCTTTGGTTGAAGAATGGATTAGAGATGTACCTCAAGAGCTCCAATTGCTAGCCGTTTTTCATAGTCATTTGTTGTGTATTGTTTAGCGTATATTATACATTTATACTGCTATACTTTGAACTCCTTTTCGTTTCTTTCAATCATTGCAAATATTTGATTATAAGCCCTTATGATTTCCATGAAATGTCTGTATGTGAACAACTGCATTATGTAATGTGGATATTCTGGTTGCAGGCGCAATACAACTTTGCCTTTCATGCAACATCGATGGTACTCCAGCGATCTACGACTCCCTAACTTGAAACACTCGTCATACCAAAAAAGGGCTCTACAATGGGTACAAACACAGTTACACTTACCTAACGAAACATATGTCTTTGGTGGGCCTGAAAGAGATAAAATAAACAAAACAATGAAAACCGAAAATATTCAAGAAAAAGGGAAGAAAAATAAAGATTGTGACGATGGACAGACACACGAATATTAGTACACGAACCTCTCTGAACACGCATGAGATGATTGATACGTAAGGGAGCGGCACAAAAATGCACATAAGAGGAGCTAGGCCCAGCTGAAAAAAAGTAGTGAACAACGAATGATCTTAAACACCACAACTAATAGAAAAGTGGTCAAAATGACAGTAGTAAATCAAAGAAATAAAATATACAATTTTTTTAGAAAACGTACATTCTGAAATACACCGCGACTGAGTAGAACCCGTAATTGTATTAAAAGAGCGCGTGGCATTTGTAACCCTTGTAGCTGTAACAGAAACAGGCGACAGTTAATCATTCGGAAAAAGTAAAATAGGGGGCGTAACATATATCATATAAGGAACTAACGAAGAAATGCCGTTCACGTAAAGCGAAACCCAATTAAGAGTAAAGCTGCAAAATAACATACTTCTAGTAGGCGGTTGCATTTTGTAGGTGTTAGCTACCGACGCTGGTAACATTCTTGCGCTTTCGATATTTATATATGAAACATGAAAATTAAATCGAATAGTGTATGACTATGGAAAATGGCAACATAAGAGTATACAGTATCGTCTGCATCTGCTGCATGTTGTTCAGCGCAAAAAATAATTGGTTGAGCGTACCCGGCAAGCACTGACTATCCACAATTATAAAATGATGGTAATAGGATATGAGACAAAGGTAAATGTATGAAGATACAAAACAATGAGGTTATATTAATAGACTCAACCTTGGGGTACATGATGTTGAAGTGAACAACCATCTTCAATGGCAACGACATTCGACACCATCGCATTCATAACATTATCAACAGGTACATTGTTATTATTACCATTCCCTTGGCGCAGAGAGGTTGCAACATCTATAGCACGAATGACCATACCATCAAAAATGGACAACAACATAAATCCTAAAAAAGGAATAAAGTCCCGAAAAAAAACAGAGCAAACATACCGACAATATGAAAGTGAGCGTGTGTAGGCACATAACCAACTGCATATTCTTGAGAAGGTTTATAGTGTCCCGGAATCTGGGTTCCAGTTACAAATGCTGGATAAAGAAACATAGATGTCAACTGTTAAAAAACCATCGATTCCCAAAACCCTTCAATGACACTATAAATGTAAACATAACATATAAATCAGTTATCAGTATATAGATATAAGAGTATATCATGAAAGGCTGAGTTGTAAAGATCATCCACCTTTCCTTTTCCCTTCCCAACGACTGGAGCAGCTGAAGACGAGCTATTCATGGAATCCGGTTTATTTATTGTCAGTTTAGTGGAAACATAAGGCGAAGCATACAGATATTTCCATCGTATCATCCACCCTTTGTATATCCCCGGAGAACCGTTCAAAGACACCATAAATGTAAACATAACATGTAAATTAGTTATCAATATATAGATATAAGAGTATACCATGAATGACTGAGTTGTAAAGATCGTCCACCTTTCCTTTTCCCTTGCCAACGACTTCAGCAGCCAAAGATGACCTTTTCATGGAATCCGATTCATTTATTGTCAACTTAATGGAAACATAAGGCGACGCATATAAACATTCCATCGTATCGTCCAACCTTTGTATATCCCCAGAAATAAATGCATGATGGTGAAAGATATCAAATACTTTTCTTTTCCCCGTACATGAATCAGACCTAGTGATAGTCACTGACAGATGTACATACGCATCGGTAGTAACCGAACATAAAGAAGCAGTGGCGTCTATCGTATAATGTAAAGGACAACTACCCCTAGATAACGTAAACTCGTTATCCACAGCATAATAGTTTGGTCTAGGATTCAGCACATCAGAAGAAATAACTCCGACCACCTCATGCATCCCCAATGGACCACACACATTCATGTTAATGAACCACAAACCTCGTATCATCATTCGCTTTTAAGATGCCGAGTATCAATCCTAGGTACATTTTATTTCACATTTATAGAAGCAAACAACGTAACATACACAAAAAGTGACTACTAAAACGCGGGAAACCCATAAAAGAGCACATCATGTTAGTAACATGGATCAAAAGCAACCAACGAACATGGAAACACATACTTGAAACTTTGTAGTCTTGATGTCACAAAAGTACTTGTCCAAGAACCTGTCTTCACTAAAACCACTTGCAGCAGCCGGTGCAAATACTCAAAATCTTGAATGATCTCAAACTTTCTCTTCGTGCTGCAAGTCCCTCTTAATCTGCAACCTTAATAATCCACATAAACATACAGAAGCTCAGTCATTAACATGTAATTGTGGGGAAAAAATTATTTAGATATAATAGATGTTAACTACTGTTGAATCTCTTTTGGGTATCTTGCCATTGTTGAGTGTATAAAGAAAGTTGTATACAGTATTCTCACTAAATCGAGCTGCAGTGACAAAACTGAGATCTTCTGAATCCACAATACCTTTGACAAAACTAAGATATTCAAGGATGATGTCCTCACAGTTGTCCATGATAAAGACACGGCGAGCATAAATCTTTGAATTCCAACCGTCCTTCAACCGAGAAGGTGTATGACACTATGACCACATGCTCATGCAGAATGGCTTGCAAAGGGGATCGATTACCTGCGACATAGATCTGCATTATGGTATTAAAATGATCTCCTTATAGAGTACTTTCAGAAAGAAATTGAGCGATGAACTAAAATTACCAAATAGTTGGAAATAGAAAGTAAAGATAGAGAAAAGGATGTTGTGTTTACTTTTATTTTATACTATAGTAAATGTAAGTGACAACAGTGTTGCACTTGGCCAACACGTCCGAACCCACATATAATGATATGATCTTGCAAATCATATGTCAAAAAAAGCAATAAAATGTTTTTGATGTTATTAATCACAACTATATCTAAATAAATGCACCAATGAATGATAACAAAACTTATAATACCTCAGGAAATAAACTACGGACATCATATTGTTCAAAACATGACGCTATTAACTGACCTCCAGCAGCTAACCATGGTGTGGGTGCCATTGATATCCCCGCCACAAGAAACATCAAATAAGATAATCGAGGACTCATTATACCCAAAAAAAACAAATTTTAAGTTTTAATCAAATTGCTGCAAAATTATCTAAACATTAATAAACTAAAATGAGCAATTAACTTGTGAAATACAGAAAAAAGGGAAAACAATCATAGAGAAACATGAAGTTAACTTATTAACCTGGCTATCTTCTCGTATTCTTAGGTAATGCCCTGTTGGATTAAGCAAGTCGTTTATGACCTAGAAAAAAGATATGTGAGGTCTAAAGAGTGTAAAGACATGATAAAATACGTCGTACAATTCTGAATAGTTTTGGCATATCAAGCTTCCATCAGAGAAGTATAAATTATAAGAGCAAAATATTTGCATGTTGACAATCAATACCTAATTAAAGAACAAAATCCAAAATCCAACATCCAACATTTTATTATTACAATCGGCTTAATAAGACATACTAATAGTACAATATTTGTTAGTGAACATATGTTGTAGCACAAGGTCACATTCCTGTCATGTAGTCTATTCAATAATATATGGTTGGCCGTCTGCCATGCAACATCTTCCATGCAACCTTCAAATCACATATCTGGTTAACAACATAAAAATTGAATCAAAGGTATCACAATCCACAACACTAAAATTAAAACCAATGTGAATCGATGCTTATCAACAACAAATCAAAGAGAATAATTACAAACAGGCATTCCCATCTAGTATTACATCGGATAATATGACTTAGATTCTTTTGTTAAATTCCCTACCTGCTCTAATCATTTTTTTTGTTGCAACTAATTTTCATTATTACATTCAACCTCCAATGGTAAACACCCATTTAGGGACTAAAGGCTCATTAAGAAAACATGTCAAGTTGTATGGCCTGGTGCCCATAATACCTTGCCAATCAAGTGCAGTGAAACAGACCAACATGATGAAATCTCAGTTTGTGAATTCGGTTGCTCTTGGTCCTGCGACAAAGCTGATATATAACTGCACAGAAAGAGCCAAAATAAGACATAAAAAGTTTGATAATCATGCTTAACAATGAAAGAAATAATCTTTGTCACATTAACACAAAGAGAATTGTTCAATTATTTATCAGATACATAATACATTTTTACTAAAATTACCCTAGCAATGAAGAACGGTGTGAGAGAGTGGTATAGGCGGATCAGATTTAGGGTTGGAGAAAGGTACGTATATGGGATGAGTTGGGCCAGGTTTTTGTCACTAAAGTAAATTATTCTTGTATTTAGTATAAGATTCCAATATAATTTTAGCCATTTATATACTATAATATGCAAGATAATAATAAAAAAAAAACTTGTTGCCTAAGTGGTAAACACACTTGTTATTTATCCAAATAACCAAGGTTCAATCCTTGCAAGACTCGTTTTTTATAAATAATTTTCGAAAATTAATAAAAAAAAATACATGAATATTAAAAACGAAATTTAATAAAAATATTAATAGGTGGACTAATGTGATGACATGGCACTAAAAACAATTACTGGGCATTGAGGTGACATTAATGTCAAATGCCTCCTGTTATATATATATATATATATATATATATATATATATATATATATATATATATATATATATATATATATATATATATATATTAAAAAATTTAAGTTTAAAGTACATGAGGTATTTCTCAAATTTATAAGATTTTAAGAATTTTTGAAAATTGAGAATTTCACACTTAAGTCCAAAAAGTAATATTTAAAATTGTAAGGTTTGATTGTAAATTATGTTAACCATAATATAACGTTTATTTACACTTAAATCCAAAATTTTAAAAAAAAATAATAAATAAAAAATAAAATAATAATAATAATAATAATAAACCCCTCAAAGTCATGCGTATTTTCCTTTTTTTTCCCAACAAATTTATCAAAAGTTTATCAATTCAATTCAACTTTGACTTTTATTAGCAAATAGGAGGGCTTAATTTTGAAACGGAGCTCTCGTATTGGTTAGTAAAAGAATTGATTGACACAAAATATTTTTTCATTATTATATAAAAGATTTTGTGAAATGTATTTTAAATATCAGGTATATTTGTTATTATACGTTATTAGTAATTATAAAATTAATAGACTAACAAGGTTTAGTACTCGAGGAAGGTCTAGTTCAAACCTTATAGGCGATGACTTTGAGGTTAGCTTTTGGGCATCTATTCCTTCAGCGTAAATAATATTTTGGGTTTGAGAAATGCTTTTCAAACAATAGGTATTTGGTCTACTTAAAACTCTCTTAATTCGCATGAAACATATGAACATTACTTAGGTTGATGCTTAGTGAAAGGCCATTCGAAATTTACGAGTGTATGAAATTAAGCTTCTATGTCGATTTAACTTTTTTGGAGTGTTAAGGCTGCGGTTTGTAATTAAGAGTCACTATTGGTATGAGCTTGATAGTATGTTGTAATGGGTATGAGCTTGATAGTATGTTGTAATGGGTATGAGCTTGATAGTATGAAATTAAGCTTCTCTGTCGATTTAACTTTTTTGGAGTGTTAAGGCTGCGGTTTGTAATTAAGAGTCACTATTGGTTTTTGTCACTAAAGTAAATTATTCTTGTATTTAGAATAAGATTTCAATATAATTTTAGCCATTTATATACTATAATATGCAAGATAATAATCAAAAAAACTTGTTGCCTAAGTGGTAAACACACTTGTTATTTATCCAAATAACCAAGGTTCAATCCTTGCAAGACTCCTTTTTTATAAATAATTTTCGAAAATTAATAAAAAAAAATACATGAATATTAAAAACGAAATTTAATAAAATTATTAATAGCTTAGGTGGACTAATGTGATGACATGGCACTAAAAACAATTACTGGGCATTGAGGTGGCATTAATGTCAAATGCCTCCTGTTATATATATATATATATATATATATATATATATATATATATATATATATATATATATATATATATATATATATATATATATATATATATATATATATATTTTTTAAATTTTAAGTTTAAAGTACATGAGGTATTTCTCAAATGTATAAGATTTTAAGAATTTTTGAAAATTGAGAATTTCACACTTAAGTCCAAAAAGTAATATTTAAAATTGTAAGGTTTGATTGTAAATTATGTTAACCATAATATAACGTTTATTTACACTTAAATCCAAAATTTAAAAAAATAAATAAATAAAAAATAAAATAATAATAATAATAATAATAATAATAATAATAATAATAATAATAATAATAATAATAATAATAATAATAATAATAATAATAAACCCCTCAAAGTCATGCGTATTTACCTTTTTTTCCCAACAAATTTATCAAAAGTTTATCAATTCAATTCAACTTTGACTTTTATTAGCAAATAGGAGGGCTTAATTTTGAAACGGAGCTCTCGTATTGGTTAGTAAAAGAATTGATTGACACAAAATATTTTTTCATTATTATATAAAAGATTTTGTGAAATGTATTTTAAATATCAGGTATATTTGTTATTATACGTTATTAGTAATGATAAAATTAATAGACTAACAAGGTTTAGTACTCGAGGAAGGTCTAGTTCAAACCTTATAGGCGATAACTTTGAGGTTAGCTTTTGGGCATCTATTCCTTCAGCGTAAATAATATTTTGGGTTTGAGAAATGCTTTTCAAACAATAAGTATTTGGTCTACTTAAAACTCTCTTAATTCGCATGAAACATATGAACATTACTTAGGTTGATGCTTAGTGAAAGGGCATTCGAAATTTACGAGTGTATGAAATTAAGCTTCTCTGTCGATTTAACTTTTTTGGAGTGTTAAGGCTGCGGTTTGTAATTAAGAGTCACTATTGGTATGAGCTTGATAGTATGTTGTAATGGGTATGAGAATCGATTTCTAAACCCACCATAAGTGGTGGGTATGAGGACACCCTTATTTGTGGGTTTCAATCCGATATCAAAACCCATATTTCTCAACCAAACATTCTTTTAACATTCTCATTCTCGTACCCCATTTTAAAACCCATGAACCAAACGCACCCTAAGCATCTTCGGGTGTATTTAAACTGTTTAAACTTACGAGGACTAGATAGGAAAAACCGCCACCTTAAACTTACCGTTGGTGGTTTTTCACATAACCTAAGAAAAACACAAACGTAGTTAAAGTAAAAACTAAAACTACACACAAAAGTCTCCACGGTCACTTTCAATCAAACACACCTTTATACTCAACAAGTTTTTACAGCACAAAACAACAAATAAGCATCTCACTGAAATCAATATAATAAACACACAAATGGAACCCCACATGCAATAATGGATCAAAAGATAATAAATATTCCAATTTCTTCACACCGTTGAATTAGTTACTAAGCAACAAACAACCAAAGATAAGATCATAACATAGATTGAAACCTAAAAAACAAGGTTTCATTTAATGATCATGGATTCATCATCATCTTTTAAGTCATTAAGATTCATATCTCATCAGTCTTTTTTTGCATCAGTTAGATCAAATGATATTGAGCAACTAAAACTGGTATTTAGTAAAGAAGATGATGATGAAAGCATTAAAGCTTTAATGAGTATGCAAAATGAAGGTGGTGAAACTGCTTTGTATATTGCAGCTGAGAGTAATTTTGATGAGGTTTTTGGTTTTTTGTTAAAGTTTTGTGATGTTCAAGTTGTGAAAATAAGGTCTAAGGCGGATTTTAACGCGTTTCATATCGCGGCTGAACGAGGTCATTTAGGTAATCTAAGTAGATCTTATGTGTTTTTATATTGGTATTGGTTTACTTGATATTTGAGCTTTTGATGTTTCCAATTAACTTTAGATGTTTTTTTTGTTGTTTTTTATGGAATATATTAGTGTCCAGGATTACTTATATGATTATTTGTGATTGGGATAATCAAATTTGAACTGCTTATTTTAGATGATTAGTTTTAGTTAAGCAAGTAATTGTTTATCAAGATATGCTTATTTTGGAAAGCAATAAGTAGATAATCAGTTTTAATAGGCATTCTCAAACACCCCTAAAATTGTTGAACTTGTTAATTTTGCTAATATAATCATAGTATTTGTTCTGTAGTTCTGTAAGGGTTAACTTTCTAGCAATCTTGCAATCTTGGAGGTGTATATTTGGAGTCTTTAGTGTTATTGATTTCTTACAAAAAATTGTGATGAGGGGTTGTAATTGTAACCGATTATATCATTATATACGCGACATGTGTTTTCAGATGTCCAAATTTAAAACAGTAGTGATTCAATTACTAAAACATTGTTGGAAGTCAAAGCCATGTGACTGATTCTATTTGTCATCGCTTTTTAAAAAAAGATTTCTTTCTTCTCTTGTTTGACAATGTTTGCTATAATGATACAGGAATTGTGAACCAACTTTTGGCATTGTGGCCTGAGCTTTGTAAAGTATGTGATAAGAAAAACACTAGCCCGTTGTATTCAGCAGCCGTCAAGGACCATCTGGATGTAGCAAACGCCATTTTAGATGCAGATGCTTCTTGCATAAGGATAGTGAGGAAGAATGGGAAAACAGCATTGCATACAGTGGCTAGATACGGTAAGATAAGCATGTTAAAACTACTTATTCAAAGAGATCCAGGAATTGTACCAATTAAAGATAAAAAGGGTCAGACTGCACTTCACATGGCGGTAAAAGGGCAGAGTACTGAAGTGGTTGAAGATTTATTGGAAGCTGATCACTCGATTTTAAATGAGCGCGACAAGAAGGGTAGCACGGCCATCCATATCGCTACTAGGAAATCCCGATCACATGTACTTTTTTTTATAGATATATCTTATTGAATATTTTTATACATGCTAAACTAACAAGAATTGAAACATATCTAAAACTCTATAATGATATTGTTTTCGATTATCTAGCAACTTTTGTTAATAATTTGGTTCGGCATGTGCAAATTTACTTTGGTGTGTTCTAAGATGTTGCAAACGGGGTGGATTTTGACATTTGGTCCAAATGGGTAATTTTGGTACCGAATCTGCCCTGAAACTCCTTTTTGTCCAAATTTTTGGATACTTTAGATGTGATTATTGTGTCCAAATAACTTTATGTTTTGAATGAAATGATTTAAGGGTTTTAAGCATTAGAAAAACACTTTAGGCGACTTTCAGCCCATTTTAAACCTTGACCTGTTTTACCCATTTTAAAGGTTCAATCTTTGTTTTGGCTTCTTCGAATGGAGTAAATTTTAATGTAGCTTGTTCTAATATAATGGGTTTAAATTGTACAGATTGTAAGCCTTTTACTGAGCTACAGTTCAATAAGCGTCAATGTAATCAACTTCCAACAAGAAACCGCAATGGACATAGCCGATAAGCTGAACTATGGACCACCTAAGTTAAAAATCATGGATGCTTTAACTGAAGTCGGTGCCAAACACGCTCGATATGTTGGTCGAATCGATGAGCAAATGGAACTCAAACGAACCGTTAGTGACATCAGACATGAAGTCCATTCCCAACTTTTACAAAATGAACAAACACAAAAACGTGTATCTGGTATCGCTAAAGAACTCAAAAAGATTCACAGGGAAGCAGTTCAAAATACTATCAACTCATTAACAGTGGTTGCTGTTTTATTTGCGTCAATAGCTTTCTTAGCTATTTTTAATCTCCCGGGGCAATATATTAGTTCGGGTAAAGATGCTGGTGAAGCTGATATAGCTCACACTACAGCTTTTCGAGCTTTTTGTTTGTTCAATGCCACATCATTATTTATATCTTTAGCAGTTGTTGTGGTTCAAATCACATTGGTGGCATGGGATACAAGGGCCCAAAGACAAATTGTTTCAGTTGTGAACAAGTTAATGTGGGCAGCTGGTATTAGTACTTGTGGGGCGTTCTGCTCAATAGCATTTGTAGTTGTTGGGAAAAGAAGTGCATGGATGGCGATAACTATTACTGTTGTAGGTGTTCCGATTCTATTGGGGACACTCGTAAGCTTGTGTTACTTTGTATTTAGGCAACGTGGTTACTTTGGTAATGATTCTCAGAGGAGGATTAGGAGGGCAAGCGGAAGTAAATCTTTTTCGTGGTCTTACTCTGCAAATATATCAGATGATGAATCTGACCATGAGAAGATTTATGCTTTGTGAATGTTGAGCTTGCCACTGAGCCTTTGAAGAGGTTATGTATCCAGGTATATCAAGAGATCAAATTATTTATATCTCTTATATATTTTGTAGGTTATGTAAATATTGATGTATAGAAATTTGAGTTTGAGTGTTTAAACCGTGTTGTTTAACCACAGTTAATGAAACCATGTGTACCATGTTTTCAGCTTAATAGCCCGATAAGGCAATAAAAATGAGTCTCTATATATTGACAAATTATCTTGCAGTAACAGCCTTTTTTATTTTTTTTAAATCAGTTTTTCTGTCAACACGTAATTCCGATATAAAGAATTTATGCCATCCCGCTGCTATCCTCGTTTGACATAGTGGACAACACATAAATACCTAGACTTATTATTTTCTTCCAAAGTTGGTTATTTGATTGCTATATGGTGGCCAAACATCGAGTATAAACTGCAGAAAGTTGGATCCACAGTACAAACCGCAGAAAATTGGGTCAAAGGGCCAGGGTGGTGTTCTCGACCTTGACAAAAACGAGTATATGGACTCAAATACTCCATTAATCGAACACATTAACCTCGCTCAATTGGAGTTCTCACACCTGATGTCATCACCGATATTATTTAAGTGTAATAGATTGACTTAGTTGACCAATGTGTAATTGTGATAAATGTTCAACAAGTCGGGGTTGTGCGAAGTGCACACTTGTATGATGTTATTATGATTATCATTCGGGGGCGAAGCCCCGAATGACGGGGGTCCGGGGGCAGCGCCTCTGATAGCAGGGTCCAAGTGGCAGCAACCCTGGCAGGGTCCAAAGGGCAGCGCCCCTGGCTGGCGGTATTTTACCCCTTAAATTTGGTATAAAGTGCTATGTTAAAAACGCACTAGAAAATAAAATTTCCGGTATTTTACCCCTTAAATTTAACTGTTTTTTGCGGTTATTATAACTGCAATGGCAGTTACAACCACCGTTGGTTAATTGGTCATATATTCGTTTTTGGTTCTGTTTCATAACACACAAAAACATATTCTCGATTCTAAATCCGAGTTTTATCCGATTTAAGATTTTGATATGAAAGTATTTACACGACTCTCAGATTACTGTGATCCAAATTTCGTAACACCCTACACCCTACAAATTACAAGAGAAATATAGGGCCTGTTTCTTTTTAACTTAATGGGCTATTTGGAGCCAGTTCACTATCCATCTAGGATTTTTGTATGTTTCTTTTTAACTTATTAGATAAGGATATCCTAGTTGGATGTGGTCAAAATGAGTACCCTCTTCCACTCAGGACACATTTGCCTTATCTTTTCCTCTTTCTTCTCTCATGATATAATCACAGTCAACCAAAAATTATAAAAACTCCTCCCATCATCAATCCTGTTTTCATACATGTTACCAATTTTTCACACAAGATCCATCAAGTTACATTGTCAATACCTTTCTTCGTGTCGATCCATTTTCTGTTACATCGTCAATCCCATTCGCCGTGTCGATCCATCGAGCCCGATCTAGAACAAGATACTGTATATAGTTTTTCATGAAATTGATTTTTTTTTTTTTTTTTTTTTTTTTTTTAATTGTGGTAAGTGATTGTTTTGATTAACTTATTAAGGAAGTATGAGGTGAAAGATATTTGACTAATGAGGATGGGTAAAATTGATTAAAGGTTTACCATTTGAATGGATCTGTATATTAATACAGTTCATATTTTGTCAATGTTTATTGCTTGATTATATTGATTATCAAGTCGTTCTTCCTTTAAAGGGTTGTAATTTTGTTTTGTTTTCATCTTATTTTTAGATTGAAAGTGATTAAAATGAGTAAAGTTTGGTGATTTTAGTGTTTCAAATGGAAGGTTAAATTGTTCGTCATATCTTAATTTACCAAGAAAAAGAAACAACATTTATAAACTAATTTCTTACTACAAACATGTTGTATGTATGTAAACAGGCTATATATTCAAACAAGAAAAAAAAGAAACAGCCCCATGCTCATTTCATATTTATCAAATATCATTTTAGTGCTTCCACTTTGACTCTTTACAACATAAAACGATTTGAAGAAAATATTTATACACCGCTAGACCCATTCATTAAATGGACTTTGTATACAACGGAGTATCATATATAAGAGTAATAAAACACATTCCATGAGTTCCAGCATACCTTAAGGGATTGATTGCTTCAGATAAAGACGCCACTGATCAATATATGCCATTTTATCATGCTCCATGCTTGGTAGTTCAAATGTCTCTAGTCTTTCCATTATCTTTGTAGTCTTACCAAGAAGTTTGGCTGCAACCTTGACGCTTGCCTCGCGTTTTTCTATCACTCTTTCATGGCCTTTCATTGTTATTACTCGTAGTATGTTGGTGAAACAAGTAGAGAACATATCTACAATCATGCCATTTAAAAGTGCAAACAACTGCTATATACTAAGTTGTTCTGCGTTGCCTTGCTCTCTAAGCAAGATTGTTTGTGCAATTCGGTATATTGAATTGTAAGCAATGAACTCCTTAAAAATGTTGTTCTCCATCATTTTTCGATTGGAACTTCTTTTATTTTTCATTACAGTCTCTTCAGCTTTATCAACAAACCAGTTAAGAATTTCTTTGAGGTTTTCCCCTCAAAAGCATCTTTTGATAGAGCATGCTTCAAACCAGTTAAGAGTACTTTCGGCTTCAAGCCATAAGGTAACATTGTCCCTTCGAATATTCAAATATTCACTAGAAATATTTAGGTTAATTTTCTTCCGCGAGATGGGTGTACGATAGACCTTTTTGCACAGGTTGTTAGATGGATTTCCAGGATCGATATGATCAAACTACATCATGTGTATAATCATCATTCAAAGAATTGATAAAAGGAAACAAGAAGATGGGTTGAACCCTTCTAATAATCTGATATAAATAAATCTGGAAGGTTGACAATTGTTTACAGAACCCTAATCTATATATACTATCTGAATCGACACACACAAAGGTTGTGTTGTTTCATTGATACCGTTTCATGAATCAACACACCTTTTAAAAACCTAAACTAATTAACTGATATCTAACTGCCATGTTTTCCATGTTGCTGAGTGTTTGTTTTCAGCCCAAACACAGAAAACGGGCTTGACATTATACTAAACTAATACATATACTTAACATAATTTGGCCTATTGACATTATCTTCCAACAGTTCCCCCTAATGTCAATGCCAAATTTTCTTCTTCAATCTTGCTAGTTCCTTTTTCTTCACGAGATGATGATGAAATCATCTTTGCTCTGATATTTGCAGGAACTTGCAAGTGTCTTCAATTTCTTCATTGTCCCTTTGATTATCCTCTTCTTATACTTGATGTCTTCATGTCTCTTTTCTTTCTTTTCTCTTTTCTGATATTCTGATTGAAACAAAGGTTTCAATTTTTTTTCATAATGATCGAAAAATTTCGATGGACTGTTGTTCGGTAACGATGAACAAAAAAATGAAATAGTTATACAACGGGCGATTGAAAAACGGCAATCGAAAAACTACAATTGAGTAAAAACGGTACTCGGTGTAATCTGATTTTGCAAACCTGTTGGATATTGGATTTCACAAACACATCAAACCATTAACACAAGTGGGCGTATAAGTGGAATTCTAGAGAGAGAAAGTTAGAGGTTTAGGGAACTTAGTGAGAGAAAGTGAAAGATATTATTATGAGCTCCAACTCTCTACCTTGGGAGGTAGAGAGTATTTATAGTCTTACATAAAACGCCACACAACGGGCTGTGGATCAGGCATACAGTGGGTAAAGACCCGTCCGTCCTCCACGGTGTTACTTATCAAAATACTACTTAACTAAATATAACTATGACTACGAGCATTCTAACGATTACATATACTTGAGGTGACCGACTCTTTAATACCGGAATTTCTAATTCCTAACAATCTCCCCTAAGGGAGGTCACCTCAACCATATACTAAAATGACATTGAATACAATCGGATATTACATTAACAATTGATCTTGCATTCTTGATGTAGTACTTTGCTTCAAAGCTCGTAGTCATTGATTCCACTCATTGCATGTTTGGTTAATCCAAGTGGAGGTCTTTTCCTGATCCACGTGATAATAATGTTGGGCCAGCTTTTGAGATCATCAGCAAATATAAAATCTCTGATACATCCATTGTGGTGTTGGTATTATGTGATGATGTGACTTTCGGACCGACATGCTCACATTCGGGATCATGATATCTTCTCATCAGAGTAGCGGAAGCTTTAGTTGATTCATGATATTGGCGTAGCAGAGCGTAAGCATGGAGTGAAATATCAGAGTCATTGATGCACTAATCATGATTTCTTTTGAGATGAATGTGTTAGGTGAGCATGCGGCTATGGATTGACCGCTTCATTACGATCACCAAGCGTCGGGTGTACCGCATAAGACAGTTAGCATTAAGCGCACGAAAGTGTCTTTGATCACTTTCGATGAATTGAGGTACACGGCCCACGGTTCCCGTTGATCAAGATACAAATCGCTGTGATCGGGTATAATTCAAGAATTTCCTTGACAGGGTTTCGCAGTGCTCTAGCGTTCTCAAACCGAACGTCTCAAAGAAGACAACACGGAGTGAGTGAACCAAATAATTTACGTCCAGCGATTGATGAAAAGATAATTGAAAAACAATCGTGTATTGCTCAATAGAAATTGTTTTTGCAATATAACGAAGGTTTTAATGAAAATCAATTATCAATCATAAAACACCTTTTGATTTGAAAAATTAGTACACGGTCGACGTGCTAATGAAAAGAGTTTTAAAGCACAAAGACCGGTTTTTCAAAGGTATCCGTCAATCCATAACCTAAACCAGGATTGATTCAAAAGATTGAATCGCCCCATTGTTTCTTCAGGTTGTCACATGGTTGATCTATATAATAGATCTCACATGCCACCTACCAGGAGCTTGTTAGATGTTGGCTCCGGAAGGCTTTCCATCTTCATAGTGAATATGTAAGCACATCACTCGAGATGTTACGGCAATACCACAAGGATAATGCGTAGGACTCAAGATATAATCTCTTTTTCCACATTGTGTGAAGCAGAGAGTCTTCATTGAAAGTGTCCTAATGAGATTTATTGATGATCTCGTGGCTCTAGACTCAATTTGTGCATATTTGGATCCTATATCGGAGACTAGGGAGAGGGTCTCCTCCTTCAATATCAACAATCTCTAAGAGAAAGTCGATAGATAATGTCGGTTCCCGTGAGAATGAAACAAGTCCTTTTAAGAGGAACTTGAGTGGTTTGGGAAGTTGAAGTGCGGTCGTCCTTTGGGTCCATGACGTCTTGTCTTAAATACTGATGTTACCATCAGTAGCATATGAATTGAACCCGGTTTTACGCCTAAGGTTGAATAAATGGAGGGCTATTTGTTTTCACCCTTTTCTCATTCAATTCTTTTAATTCTTCAACCCCTTCAGTGCTTACCGAGACTTCATAGCTAGAACCTTGTTGGGTTTATTCCATTACTAGCTCGATCTTAGTCCGCACTCTACCCATATCTCATTTTTCTCCTTTTATCATCATACCTAAGAACTCTACACTAACTAGTGGATAGTCCCGGGTAGATCCCTCCGGTTCTGGCGGATCATGGGAACACATACCTAACCTTATCGTCCTTATATCACCATACATAATGTAAAGTTGGTCGGTCTTTTTGGTATTGTTCATCTGCCATAGGAACCAATTGAAAACCATTTGAAAATCAATCCGGATACTTATGATATTTTATCAAAGCATTTTGTACCTGAATTGTTTTTGATATTTTTAGAAGAAGAACTCCCCCTCAACATGTGAATCAAGTATTTGAAATAGTTTTCCACGCGGAGGCAAGAGAAAGAATTAACTTCTTTGATTACCATTTTCTAAAAAATATCAACATCACTTCCCTAATCGAATCAAGTAGATAAAGCATTTTGGGGAAGGATGAGGTTTTCATGATTTTGCTCCCCTCAATATGTGCCTCGAGATTTGAAAAGAGTTTTGCACATACTAGAGGGAACTTGCACATTGAGATAAGTGATCACGTTTCAAATCATTGTGGTTTAAGATAGATGCTCCCCTCAACATGTGCATGGAAAATTTGAAATCGTTTGTCACATACGGGGAGGCAAACATGCTAATCACTTAAGAAACCATTTATCGAATTATCAGTTTAAATCCTATTTAAATCACACATTCTCCCCGATCACAATTATCAAATCATTTGAGATTTGTGATCTCTTATAGATTTAAATTGATTTTGAAAGCTTTTAAGGAGAATTGTGACTTGATTATGAAAGCGTTTTAGCGATAAGGATCGATGTTGAAGATTTTAAACTCCATAGGTTAAACATGCATGATTATCTTTTGAAAACAATTGAATGCCAAATAACTTTTTAATTTAATTGAAATCATTCTCCCCCTCAATCAATGACATAGGTTGTTGATTTTAAAAATAGAGACTGAGTTATTTTTCACAGCAGTTAGTTTTCAGCAGATAAATGTTTAAAGAATCAGAGCATGGAATTTTGAAAACATGATAAAGTATGGCTCTGTTCTATCCTTGACAAATCGGGTTACTACCTGAAATGACAATAAACCATTGTTTCTCTTTCTCTCAAACATATTTTTTTGATTTTTTGATTTTTTTTTTTTTTTTTTTTTTTGGAATTCGAACAACATCTAAAGTCCCGTGTCATTCTTTGAATGACAGCACAAAAACCGTAGATATTATCGAACCGAGAAAACGCATGACAAAAAGACAATATTTTTGAAGATTTTTCGAATTTTTGAGATTTTTATGGATTTTGAAGGTTTTATAATTTTGTATTTTGATTTTTGAATAGATATATACAAGAGATAGATGAAGATAGACCTTTACTCCTCGTCTTCCTCACGAAGGCGTTTGAGTGTTTCGGTTGAAGACTTTTCAAGCCTAAGTCGGGAAGAATGAACTCAAAGCGTTCTCTTGGAAGAGCTTTGGTGAAGATGTCGCTAAGCGATATTGAGATCTCACAAAATAGAGTTCCACCACACCTTTTTCCACTTGTTCCTGATGAAATGATGTCGAATGTCGATATGCTTTGCTCTTGAGTGTTGAGCGTTGTTGCATGAGAGAGCAATAGCACTTTTATTATCACAGTAAGAGGGATTTTGTTGAATTCAAAGCCATAGTAGATAATTGAGATCTCATCCATAAGATTTGAGCACAACAAGATGACATGGCTATGTATTCATCCTCTGTAGAGGAAATAGAAGTACTCATTTGCTTCTTTGAAGACCAGCTCACAAGCTTATCACCCAAAAGCGAGCACCTCGGGGCGTACTTCGGCGAGTATCTTGACATCCCGCATGATCAGGCATCTGCATAGGTCGTTAGTGACATACCAGAGTCCTTCGGGTACCAAAGTCCCATATTGATGGTTCCTTGGAGATACCGAAAGACCCGTTTAACCGCTTCAAGGTGCTTTTAGTAGGCTTAGCACGGTATCTAGCACACATGCAAACAGCGAACAAGATGTGCGGTCTACTAGCCGTGAGGTACATCAGGGATCCAATCATACTACGATATTTTGTTTGGTCAATCATGATCCCTGAGTGGTCCTCATCTAGTTTGGTTCGATCAATCATGGGAGTGTCAACAGGGTCACATGAATCAAATCCAAATTTCTTTAAGATCTCAGTTGCATATTTAGATTGATTTATGAAAATGCCTCAGGGACTTTGTGAAATTTGTAATCCCAAGAAAAATGACATTTGTCCCATCATTGACATTTGAAATTTTGAACTCATTTCATTAGAAAAGCGATCACATTCCATTGGGTCAGTCGAGGCAAAAATAATATCATCAACATAAATTTGAACATGAGTTAAATGTTTGCCCGACTTCACGGTGAACAATGTAGGATCAACTGCTCCTTTGCTAAATCCGGTAGATAGAAGAAACTTTGACAACGTATCATACCATGCCCTTGGAGCTTGCTTTAAACCATAAAGAGCCTTCTTCAAGCGATAAACGTGAGTAGGATGCTCTTGATTTACAAATCCTTGGTTGGTGGACGTAGAGCGACTTCTTTAAGATATCCATTCAGGAATGCCGTCTTCACGTCCATTTGATAGACTACCATGTTCTTACTTGCGGCATTAGCCAAAAAGATTCTAATTGCCTCGATTCGAGCCACAGGAGCAAAAGATTCTTCAAAGTCTATACCCTCCTCTTGGCGGTATCCTTTAGCAACTAATCGAGCCTTGTTCTTCAACACATCACCATGCTCATCAAGTTTCACTTTGAAGATCCATTTTAGAGCAATAATCATAGCACAATCTGGGCGGTACTAATTCCCATACATCAAGTTGATCAAACTCATGAATTTCTCCTTGCATGGCATTGAACCATCTATCTTCATTCATGGCGGTTTTAACATCTTTTGGTTCGATCTTAGAGAGTACGGAGTTGAAGAAGCACCATAAGGCATCGGTTGCAAGTTGTTTCCGTGTGGATCTGGGCGAGAGGATTTCCAATGATGTTGTCTAATGGATGATCGTGAGTCCATTTTCTGAGGTGTTCATGTGGTAGTTGTTGAGGGGTGAAGTAGCGAGTCGATGTCTCGAAGAAGATGGTTCGATGAAGATTCGAGGAGCAAATATGTTTTCAAATGGAGCATCTTCGGGATTAGCAAAGGGATTAACTTCATCATTGATGCCAGAAACATTTCCATGATGTACATTTGAAGAATGATGATTTGTTGATGAGGCGAAGGATCGGCGGGTGCTTCTTGACTTAAAGATATTGAGGCTGAAGGATTGACTTCATTCACAGGAATATGAGCATCCTCTGTTGTAGGGATCAACACCTCATTAGTAATTGAATCATACAGTTCATCAAACATAGGATCAAACAATTTCTTTAAATCATCTTCGGATGGAGGTACATATGGAGTTTCTTGAGAAGAGTTTGGAACAAGGGATGAACCAATGGGACTGTTTTGAAGTGCGGGTCCCGAGCTGGAGTGTCCAGGAGCCATTTGACCGTCGACTCATCAAACGTAGCGTGAATTGTTTCCATGATATTTCGGGTTCTTTTGTTGTAGATTCGGTATCCCTTTTTGTTTGGTGCATATCCTACAAATACTCCAATGTCACTTTAGCCCTAAGTTTCCCTAAGTCTTGACCCTCATTAGTTGGATAACACAATGCACCAAACACACGAAGGAAAGAGAGATTAGGTTTTCTTTTGTGGACAAGTTCATATGGAGTTTTTCCATGTACGGTGTGAATCGGGGCGATTTTGTGTGTAGCATGCAGTGGAATTGCTTCAGACCCGAGAGAAACATTGGAACCTTTGAGTAAATCGGCATTGTTCTAGCGGCTTCAACAAGAGTTGATTTCGTCTTTCAACTACACCGTTCTGTTGAGGAGTTCGTGGAACACTTCTTTGATGGCTGATTCCAACGCTTTCATAGAATTCACTAAGTTGTTTGTTGACAAACTTCAGTTCCATTGTGCGTTCGATAATTACGGTTTTGTTAAGTCGAACTGCATTTGTTTGATGAGTTTGATGATGATATCAGGAGTTTCATCCTTTGTCCTTAAGAACTTGACCCAGATGAATCTAGAGTAATCATCAACCACAACTAACACATATTTCTTCCCAAAGATATTCGCACCCTCATTGGTCCACATAAATCCATATGAATCATATGAAGAACTTCGGTGACAGAGTTAGTAGGTTTGGGTTTATGGGCATACTTCTTGCTTTTACCCAATTGACATCTTGAACAAAGATGATCCTTTTCATACTTTAGTCTAGGTAAACCTACAACTAAGTCCTTTACGGAGAGATCATTGATGGTACCGAAGTTCAAGTGATTGAGACGGCGATGCCATAACCATGACTTTGTTTTTGAAGCCTTTGATAACAAGCAGATTGGAGAAGACTTCATCATATCATCGATAGAGATGGTGTAAAGATTTGAACCACGAGTTCCTTTTAAAAGTTCCTTACCATTAAGATCTCTAACAAAGCAAGGGTATGTTTTCGAAGGCTACTTCTAGATCGAGAATCACAGAATTGACCAACAGAGAAGTTTATGACCCAAACCTTCGACATAGTAAACTCTAGAGATAACACTATCACCAACAACATAATCTCCATAACCCATAATAGCACCGAAATGATCATTACCAAATCTAACTGTCCCGATGAACTTGCTCACGAAGTTCATGAGCCGCGACCGGTCTCCAGTCATATGCTTGGAACGGCCTGAGTCCGGTACCACGAAGCGATTTGAACGATCTACAGTTGAACACAGACAAGAATGGATAGCTGGATAATTGGGATCCCCATGCAAGAATGGGTTCCATTTGGTTAGTAACAATGTTTGGAACACCCACATCAGAAATAGAAGCATCCATATCAGAAGTGGAAGCAATGGAATCATTGGGAATAGATGCAATCTAGTGTGCGTATTTGACCTATTCAAAGTATGTTCACTTCTTAAAGGAATAGTTCTACCATAGGCATCCATTTTCTAGTGGGCATAATATCTCGATTAGTCTTATGACCAAATGCAGGTATCCAATAATAACCTATTTTATAAAAGTTCTTCTGTGGGTTTCCACTGTTTTCTAACTTTCTTTCGTTTTTACCTTTTAGCCTTCTTAGCATGATTTTTAGCATTAACAATTTTAGCTGGACATTTAACATCATTAGACAAACATTAACACCACATTCATGATTAGAAGCAGAATTCAAGCGGACATCATTACAAGGTTTGCAAATAGTATCGAATTGAATTAATTACGATGCGCCTAAGGCTAATACTTGAATCAACACGATTCGTTTTATTCAACTCAAGCTTAAAGTTCCTAGATTGGTCTTCTACTCTCTTCCAATGCACATTCTTAGCTTGCAAGGTCCTATCATTCCTTGTATTGTCTTGAGACTTTGACCCTTTGCTTTAATGTCACTTGATTACTCTGTAGAGGGAATGGGAACATTAGTTGGTTGATCTAATTTTGCATTCCTGAACTTGATGTGCAAGGATCTGAAGTACTAGAAGGCACATTAGTGTATACTTTCTTAAGGCTGTGATTTGAGCTTTTGGGCACACTAAAGTTCACTTTCTTAGCACTAACATATCCGGAATCTGAACTACTTGAAGGCACATTAGTGTTTCCTTTCTTAAGACTGGGCATAGAACGGATTTCTGCTTGGCACTAGGCATAGAACAAGGCATCACAGCTTTGCCTTTTGCACCTAAGGTTAAGGATTTGGGACATGTGGCAATTACACATTCTAGCAACTCTTGAGATCGTTTGGCATGGAGGCAAGCAAACCTAATTTCACTATCAAGAGGTTTGTTAATGAAATCCTCTTCGACAATCTCACGGAGACATTCTAGACTATCCTTAAGGTGAGCACAGTATTCATGAAAAGCATGTTCATTATTCCTAAGATGAGGAGGAATATATTTAAGCATCACAGTGTATTTGCAAGCTAAGGGTGACTTTGAGACAACATTCTTATTGAAAACAAGTGGCAGTTTCCCATTTCACGACTTCTCGATTCTCAATTTCCTTTTGTAGAGACGTTATTTTTTCGTTGTTTTGGTCACGGGTGACTTTCATTGAATCATATAACTCTTTAAAATGTCGTTTAACTTTTCATTTTCTTCTAGAAAACTCTCGTTTTCCTTTTGTAAGGCATCAACTAAGTTTTGAAGATGAAAAGTTTGAGAATTCGGAGAATCTAAAGGAGGAGGCATTTGGGAGCCTGTCATATTGTTCGTTTGACCCTTTAATTGAGAGATTTGGGCTTTCAACTTTCGATCGTGTTGCGAGCTTGAATCTGTTCATCACGTTTGTTAATTTGAAAAAATGCATCAAACTCTGGAGCATCTGAGGATGTCTTGATATTTGAAGTTTTAACATTTTCTTTAAGATGTTGATATTTTAGTTGTAAATTAAAATGCTCAACTTCTAGTTTAGAAAAATGTTTAACCAAATTGTCGTGATCATCCAGTTCAATTTTCTCGTTTAGTTTAGAATTAGTTTTTCAAGCTCAATGACACGATCATGGGAGACTTTCGAGGGCCCGCAGATAGTTCATGAAATTTGGAAGCATTAATAGAGCAATTTGAAGTGAAAAAGATATCTTGAGCAACACATTCAGTAATAAGAGTCTCATTTAAGGTATGCAAGTTCTTCCTCTCAATCTCATTATATTTTAGTGCACGCTCATAATCATTAACTTCAACTACCATTGCATCAAATTCCTTTTCCATTCCCTTGATATCAGTTTCTATCCCCTTTTTAAGACTCTCAAAGTGATCTTTTAGAAGTTTAAAGAAAGGCATGACCTCGGTTAAATAACATTCTTTCATTTGCTCAAAACCCTTTCTCCTTCGTTATACATGGGTGTGATCCTTTACTTGCAAGTTTTCTCAAAATCAACAAATAGTTGAAATATAACATATTGGCTAATTAAGGTCTTGCTTTTAGTGGCAATTTTTCTAGGAACAAGATGCATTGGTGTATTAGGAGGATACACGGTCGCTCTAGGCATTTTCCATAGGGGAGGGTTTGTTTCAACAATATTTTCACTTTACTGCTTATCTAAATCCTTTTCCGAGAAAACTTGTTAGGGAGTCAACAATGTCTGAGGCTTAAACATGTTCAAGGAAATCCAGTTTTCCTTCTTGTAGTCATGGGGGGAATGATAATTATTTTTTTCTCTTTGCATTTAGGATCATCTAATTTTTTATTCATCCTTTCCCTAGTGACTTCATCTGATTTCTTATCTTCCTCGGTGCACTCAACGCAACTAGGTTTCTGTCTAGGTTTAAGAATCTCATTGCCATCATAGATCACACTTTGAGCAGCTTTAGCTATCTTTCCGTACTTAGGGTTGGGTTTATCAATAATGGGAACACTATGCTTATCGCTTAGAACTCTATGTTTAGTGACCATGTGAGCGGTCTGAATGGTGTTTCCTTGTATGTACAACTTGTTTTCAAGTTTGTTTTCAAAGTTTTCAGATTAGAAAAATCTCTCAAGAGTTTTGATTCCTTTGCATTAAATTCTTGCTTAAGCATTTTCACATTTTCTTGAAGTTCTTGTTTTTGCTTATCTGTTTTAGAAAGTTTTTCTTGCAAGGAATTTAATTCTTGTTTCAATACTTCTTCTCTAAAATTACTTTTTCTAATGGTATGCGCACTTGGTCATCCATTTCCTGCTCACGAGTGGTCAACTCAAATTTAGCACGTTGTTCATAAATAGCAACACGTTCTTTATAGGCATTTAGTTGAGAAATTACGAGAATCATCGAGGGTCATGGTTGTATTCATCAAAAACATTGTCATTGTTGATTGCAGAAGATGCATCACTTGGTACACCTTCACTTTCACTTTGTTTCACGTATTGATCATATGGGATAATATCGATATTACCCATATTTTCAACATTTGATTCAATAGTTTCAGTTGATTGTACTTTGTCATGCATCTTTTGCACATCGGCATTATCGTATAGTTTTAATACCTCTGAGATGAGTTTGTCTTGGGATGGGCGGCTAGTGGTGAAGAAGAGACCTTGGGAGAAACCATTGGAGAAATGCTAGCCATAAAAATTGTGTGTGCCGTAGGTCCATCATCCACATCAGTGTCGTATGCATCACAATCAGCGACTTGAAAGGCATTCTGATGATTGTGACCTATCTCTGAATAGAACGCTCATCCACATCTGCATCATAGGTCTTGGCATTGCCCTCGGCTAGAAACAACAATTCCTCTTCATCCAAAGCAGCACCATTGTCACGAGCTTGTACCGGCATCTTATCTCTGAAGTAATCGGCATTATGTGGGCGCTTTGGAGATGTTCAGATTTCTTGCAATGTGTCCCTCACCACCACAGTTGTAACATTTGATAGGCTTAGCTTGACCTTGGTTACCATTCCTTCCTCGATTCGATTGCCAACATAACCTCTACCGCTCCACCTCTTCCCGATCATCTTGTCTTTCTGAGCTGGTTGCACCACGATCCTTCCATCTTTAACAGGTGGCTTGATTGTGTGGGTTAGATCTTTGCGAGGTTGTTGTTGGTTTGTGGGAGAGAATTCATGTTTTGACTAATGAGAAGAGCTAGTTGATTAATGAAGTTACCAGCGTGTGCATCGGCATCGACTTGTTTGAACATAGGATCAGGAATGAGTTTGTGATTACCATTACCCAAGGGTATGACTTGTGAAGCTTTGGTTGTGATTCCGATGTTTGAGTAGAAGGCAGTTGAGTCATTAGGCGAGCTTGTCTCTCCCTGGTTGGTTTTGAACTGATTGAGAATCAATTTTTCAAACATAGCATGTCTCTCATTCGGAAGGAGGAAGGCATAGAGTTGCTCATAGTTTGTATTCTTCAATCCTTTAGTGAGCTTCACAGTGGTGACAAACTTGTGCCATTCGGGATTCATGTTGTTCACAAATTTTGAGTTCAATTGAATGTTAGGCATAGTCATTCTGATGTTCCTCATGTCATTCACTAACTTATGAAATCTCACATAGTACTCATAGACATTCTCATCAGGTTTCATCTTGAAGTGTTCAAATTCGTCATAGAGTTGGGATTCTCTGTCTTCCATAGTTAATTCGAACACGAGAGAAGCATCTTAATATTATCCCAAACTGCCTTTGCATCGGTGTTGTGATTGATCAGCTTGTAGATGTCTTTAGGAAGACCTTGAAGAACAATGTTTGAAGCCATGATATCTGCATCGAATCTCTTTTTCTCCTTATCATCAAGCTCATCATACATTTTAGGTCTGTCCATTCCGTAGACAGGAGTACCATCTTCATTAGTATCAAGTATGTCTCTAGTCGTCTCAACTCGATATGGTCCTTCATCAATGGATTTGAGAATGTTGACACCATTTTCCTTTCCAAGGCAGTACAATCGGATTCGTTGAGCCCAAGAATCGTAGTCGAGTTCATGTCAAGCATGGGTGGGCGAGTATCTCGACCCGCTTGAACATCCTCGCACCGATGGAGATGATAGTAGGAAGGCGTTGGTAGACATGTTAACAGATTATACGGGATTTTATAACTCTATGATTAAGCCGGGAAATAGATTCTTTCACGGGATTTTACTAAATCAAGAGAAAACCGTAAGCAATCACCCAAGTCTCTAGAAGATAATGAACCAAGTCGCTAGCAACACTAAATAGTAATAATCCCAAGTCGTTAAATAATTGCAAAATTAAGCTAAGTAGTAACTTCGCTAAGCATTAAAATTAAGCTAGCAAAATTTTGGCAGCAATTAAGCTACTCAATTAAGCTAAAGATACAAGTAAGCTAAAGAGCAACTCGCCATAAACCAAGTCGCTACCTCCAAGTCGCTACCTGTGGTGGAAAGTCCACTACTTGTACTTTAAATCACTAGTTCTAAGTCGCTAGGTCTAAAAGCGTAACTTCGCTACAAATTTGTAAAGCAAGTAGCTACGAAGAGAGTATTCCGTGTGTTAAGTCGCTAGCAAGAAAAAACCACATAAACATCACTTTTCAATCCAAAAACAACCCAACCAAGATGATTCAAGCTTACCAAATGAAAACCTACACACTTGTGATGATTCTAAACATAAAAGTACTAACAAAATCCAAACTTTAACACAAGAAATCAACCAAATGATGCAAAAACCACTAAACTTTTTCAAACTCAAAAACCACCTAAAAACCACTAGAAATCCAAAGATGTGCAAGATATGATCTAACCATGGCTCTTGATACCAATTGTTGGATATTGGATTTCACAAACACATCAAACCATTAACACAAGAGGGCGTATAAGTGGAATTCTAGAGAGAGAAAGTTAGAGGTTTAGGGAACTTAGTGAGAGAAAGTGAAAGATATTATTATGAGCTCCAACTCTCTACCTTGGGAGGTAGAGAGTATTTATAGTCTTACATAAATCGCCACACAAGCGGTACGTGGATCAGGCATACATTGCGTAAAGACCCGTCCGTCCTCCACGGTGTTACTTAACAAAATACTACTTAACTAAATATAACTATGACTACGAGCATTCTAACGATTACATATACTTGAGGTGACCGACTCTTTAATACCGGGAATTTCTAATTCCTAACAAAACCAAAATAAAACTGGTGATTTATGGATGATTTTAAATCACAAAAAACTTATTGAAACAAAGGTTTCAATTAAACTGATCGAAATTATTTCTCTTCAATCCGACATCTATGGTTGCGTTTCTTAAAGAACGCAGGTTTGATCTTGAATGACAATTGTAACATGATTTGGAATGTTGTTTGATCCCATGAAGCTCTGATACCACTTTTGCACAGGTTGTTTGATGGATTTCCAGGATCGATATGATCAAACTACATCATGTGTATAATCATCATTCAAAGAATTGATAAAAGGAAACAAGAAGATGGGTTGAACCCTTCTAATAATCGATATAAATAAATCGAAAAGGTTGACAATTGTTCTGAGAATCTAATTATATATACTATCGAATCGACACATACAAAGGTTGTGTTGTTTCATGAACCTTTTCATGAATCAACACACCTTTTAAAAACCTAAACTAATTAACTGCTATCTAACTGCCATGTTTTTCATGTTGCTGAGTGTTTGTTTTCAGCCCAAACACAGAAAACGGGCTTGACATTATACTAAACTAATACATATACTTAACATAATTTGGACCATTAACATTATCTTCCAACAGACCTTCACCAACACTTTTTTGACCAAGTTCTCAACTCTGTCCTTGGGAATACGCGGGAGAGCAACATCGATGCATGTTAAGGTCGCTATTGGTAGGCTCCAACTGTTAACAAGCTCAACATTAAGCAGAGGTTGAATATGATCAGTGTCAAATTCCTTGCAGCCTTTAAGATGAAGAAATTCATGGAGTTTAAAATCCCCTTTAGTTTTTTTCAGCAAACTCCATAAGTAGTGAATCTATAAAACATTGAACTACTTTAAGGTCTTCATTTATTTCGCCACTTCTTGAGGCTATGGCTGGAGTAACAATTTTGCCTTCGATGACTTCCAGCAGTACGTGCAAGTCTTAGAACGACTATCGAGATGAGCCTTATTACTTTGCACAATACGACAATTACCTATTGAAGTACAATGCAAGGGCTAAGAATGATATTTTTCAAACTATAAAGGAGACTTCTCGATCTATGGCTGCTTGATAAAAAAGGTATATGATTTTGTTTCCACTCATATAACTTTTGGGTCTAGTACGTTTATAATTTAAAAACTATCAAATGATTCCTATTCCATATAGTGATTAGTTTGATGCTTACAACTGAAAAAAACATCTAAATATAGGAGCAATGCTACCTACCACGACCCCTATGGACTGTGTTATGAGAATGAAAAGTACTGACTATTAGTCGGTAGTTACGTATATGGGCTTTACATATTTTGTATAGGTCTAGCCCACCTTTGTAACTATAAATTGAACATATTGGTGTTTAATTGTTGGAATCACTCCTAACTTGTATTTCAAGTGTTAGTCATTTATATATAATAGGTTCCTTAAACTAGGCTTTTAAGTTAGTATTTAAGGCTAGGCTCATGTAGAAAGCCCATGAGCCTATGCCAAAGCCCAATAAGGAAGGAAGGGACTAGATGTGTTGCCCTAGCTCCCTTCCCCTATAAATAATGTTGTAAACCTTCACTTGAAGGTTGGTTGTTCACTCTAATACATTTCCTACGTGTTAATACAAATAAGCCGTAAAAATGTTTATTTATATTTTACGATCTTCTAATGTGTTGTCGATAACAAATGTAAAATCATTTTAACGAAACAAATAGAGTACGTAAATAGTTTGAGTTAATAGTTTTCTAACACACTTACGCTTTCACATAAAACACTAAAACAAGTATAAGTGATTTTATGATTTAGATACATATGTACAACAACTAGTGTTTACATATACTTAAACTAAGTATACTAAAATGGGTAAAAACTAAGTGTATGCTAAAATGGGTAAATACAAGTATATACTAAATGGGTAAATACTAGCAAATGGTTTTGACCCATAACCCATGGTTTTATATATACCACTTAACCAACTTCATTGTATTCTTAAGATACATTGTATCTAGAAAGAAAACCATGGATCAACCCATAACCCATGACCCATGACCCATAACCAAAAATACCCATGGGCAAAGAGGAGCGGACCAAGGATCCCTAGCTTTGTGCTAGCGGATCCATATGGTAGGGATCCCAGTGGGATCAGGGAACATAAGAGAATTTCCTCTATAAATAGAGAGCCATTTCTTCCTCTACACACATGACTTCACACACATACTTCCCGAAGTATTCTAACCCTCAACCTACTCGATCTAAGTGATCTATAAAGTTTGTCTTTTGTTTTTGTGTGATCTTCTAGGTTCCTCTTAAAGGAGAGATCACCACTTCTTGAAGACGTGCAAGCTCAAGTCCATGAGTTGCCATTCTTCGTCATCATCAAGACAACTAAGGTTCTCTTGTTGATAGTTCTTCCTTTCTCCCTAGATGTTGGGTTGAAGGCATTAGTGAAGAATGCTGAAAGTGTCAAGATGAAAGCATTAGTGAAAGGTGCTCATCATCAGTGTCAAAGCATTAGTGAAGGATGCTAAAGGTGTCAAGAAGAAGGCATTAGTGAAGGGTGCCAAGCGTTGTGTCAAAGGCATTAGTGAAGGATGCCAAAAGAATCAAATCAAGTAGCATTTGGGAAGAATGCTTAGGTCATTATATCGATGAGGTGCATCGTTATACATATATGTATTTGTTTATGTACAAGGATGGTGATATCCTTGATGGTGTTGTAACAAGGAGTAGATCTCCTTGAGATTAGGTGTTATTAATAGTGTCGTGAAGGGTAGTAGTTCCTCCATAGTAATGGAACTTGCTTAGCTAGTACTAATAAAGGGTAGGCTACGTTGTGATAGGATTAGTTCTCCTAAGGTGTGAAAGAACTCGGTGGTTAGCTTAGCACCGTATAAAGGGTAGGCGACGTTGTGTTAGGTGTGGTTCGCCTTGGTGTGAAAGAACTCGGTATTTAGCTTGTAGGAAGGTTAAGCGGCGTTGTGAAGGCTTCTCCGCCACAAGGAGTTGGTGTAGTGCTTACGAACTCTCGAGTAGGTGACTCGGGGAGTGGAGTAGGGCAAGGAAGGTGTCCTTGTAGCCGAACCACTATAAATAACTTGTGTTGTGGTGATGTGCTTCTTACTCTTTATATTTCATTACACGTTTATATATCTATCTATCAACGTCCAATATAAACAATCAAATAGATTGACATAAGTCGATCTAAATATTTAAAAGGAAGTTTTAAATTGGTAAAACTATTCAACCCCCTTTCTAGTTTTCCACAATTGGTATCAGAGTTTTGTTACCAAGTTTTTTAAAGTATGTTGTACTTTAAAGACTTGATACGATCCGTGTATGTTTGAAAACTACAAAGAAGGTTTTTTTTTTCGTTGGTCATATTTTCCTTTAAATCATTTTGTTGGACATTGATAGATGATTCTAACCATTTTTGCTTTTAAGAAATTTTCATGCTAGAATCTCTCCAAAATCTTCATTCAATAAACAAGGAAGTCAACATTCAAGGAAGGATCTAAAAAGTAATCACAACTTACGTACACCAAGTACAAAGGATTAGTTTATAAGCTCATGAAGTATTTTTGGTATTATGCCAAACTAAGAAGCATAGAGGTATGTCTTACTTTTCATTAGATAGGTTACATGAGTTCCATTTATTTTCATAAGTTCTCTTTGTTTATTAATCACTAACATCATTAGAAGTCTCTTTCGTCACCTTTTTCGTCTTTTTTTCAACATGGAAATGATATTCTTTTTGATTCGTCAAACTAACACCGTCATCACATATGAACCCTCGATATGTGATTCATCTAACCGTCATTCAAAACAATCTTCATCTAATACCTCTAAACTAGTCTTTAACAAGCTAATTTATAAGTCTACTACAAAATAATGCAAACAACTCCTTTTTACGTCGTGCGGATCCCTCTAGTTGTAGTAGCGGATCCCAAATACAAAGGATCAGGGGAACGTGGAACAGAACTCAGCTATACGCTTTCAAAATTCACCACTGATCTTTTCCCTCTATTCACATAACACTAAAACGACTAAGCTATTGAATCCATCCTCATTGGCTTCCATACTCTCAAGTATTCCTTCCTAGAACATCATTGTAAGTAATTACATTAACTTGTTCTAATTTTCATCATCCTCATCCTAGGGTTTATGGTTTTCCTTAATTTTAATCAATTAATTTAATTAGGGCCTTTTAAATTAATCATGAAAAGGGGCTTTTAACAAAATCACATTTTGTTCTAACATTGTTAATACAAATAAAAACCATAAACCCATCCCAACTAATTTTACCTAATTGGAAAATTTGTATTTTTAGGACCAACCATGCCCAAAGCTACTCAACAAGATCATCATGACACGGTTCACTACCTTACTCATTACTATCGTAAAAAGGATTGACCAAAACCGGCGAAGTAAAATTTTCAAAAGCTTGTAAAACGACTTATCCACGAAGGCGTGTAGTCAAGGAATGTTTCCTTGAAGATACTGGACATTAGTCAAGCTTTCTCGACAATCAACTTTGATTGTCTCCTTGACATAGATGAACAAATTTGTCAGGTTTCATTTTGAATTTTACAAAAGCTTTAGGATCATTCGAAACGTCGATGATAGCATTTCAATCGCTTTTATCATCAATAAACAAAACTTCACTCTTCCTCTCAACATCTTTGCTCAAATTCTTCGCATTCCTTATGAAGGAATTTGTATGTACTCTCAAGATTGGGCAATTAGCGCTCAAAACCTTGCACTTGATCCTAAGCCTCTCTATAACACTTCTATTGATGAACCCGAAACCATCCGAGATACTATCTTCAAAATAAGAGCCGACCAATCCTTCGACCGGGAAACAAGAAGCTCATTCACTGTAATCCCTTTCAAATGGAACTTTTCAAAATGCATCCCATGTTTAGAAAATGGGAAGAGATCCTTAGGGAAAATGTCATTAGCCTAGTTGGAAACAAAGATCATCCAAACGCATGCCTTGTGCAAATGATCTATTGTCTTATCCACCAAAGGCCATTTAATCTTGCCTATTACATGGTAAGGAGAATGGCTGGGGTATTCAAAGCTTCCAACATGGTACTTCCATATGGTATGCTTCTAACACGACTTTTGTAGGATATTGGATTTCACATACACACTAAACCATAATCATAAGAGGCGTACAAGAAGGTTTTTAGAGAGAGAAAGTTAGAGGTTTAGGGAACTTAGTGAGAGAAAAGAAAAATCTTATTATGAGCTCCAACTCTCTGCACCTTGGGGTAGAGAGTATTTATAGAATCTTACAATAAAAGCCACACAGCAGTACGTGGATCAATCTGATGGGTAAAGACGATCAAGTCTCCCATGGTGTTACTTAACTAAATACTACTTAACATAAAGAACTACGACTAGAGCTTTTAGCGATTATATACTTGAGGTGTGAGCTCTTTTTTTAATACGGAATTTCTAATTCCTAACATCTCCCACAAGGGAATTACTTCTAACACAAATTTAAACTTACATTGAATACAAACCGGTATTACATTATAAATTGTTCTTGCACTCTTGATGTAGTACTTTGCTCAATGGCTATTAGCATTGAATCTTCAATTGCATGTTTGGTTAAATCCAAGTGGAGGTCTTTCTAGCGATCCAGTGATAATGATATTTGAGGTAGCATTGAGATCATGACCACATTAAATCTGGACTCTTCCTTTGTGGTGTTGATATTATGTGATGTTTTGTGACATTTGGACCAAACATGTCACATGGGATCATGATTTCTTCTTATCAGTGGCGGAAGCTTTTGTTGATTCATGATATTGGCGGCGGCTTAGTAGAAGCATGGAGTGGTAATATCAGAGTCATTGATGCACTAATCATGATTTCTTTAGAAATGAATGTGTAGTGTGAGCATGCGGCTATGGATTGACCGCTCCATTACGTCATTATGGCTTGATAGGGGTGTGCACATAAGGCAGTTAGCAATAAAGCGCACGAGTGTCTTTGACCACTTTAGTCGAATTGAGGAGTACCGGACCCACGGTTCCCGTTGATCAATCCGTATGTACTTTGCGAAGTCGGTATAATTCGAAGAATTTCCTTGGCAAGGTTTTAGCATTTGCTCTAGCTTTGTTCTCAACCGGAGCGTCTCAAAGAAGACAACGGGTGAGTGAACCCGTGATTAAGATTCAGCGATTGATGAAAGAGATTTGAAAAACAATCATGTAGCTTAATAAAATGTTTTTGCAATACGAAGGTTTTAATGAAATCAATTATCAATCATAAACACCTTTTGATTGAAAATATTATTACAATTTACGATCATTTGTGCTAGAAAATAGTTTTTGAGCATAATGAGGTTTTCAAAGTATCAGTCAATCATAACTTTGAACGAGGATTGATTCAAGATTGAATCACCCCATTGTTTTTGATTCAGTTGTCACATGGTTGATCTATTGGAATCGTATACATGCCACCTACCGAGGAGCTTGTTTGATGTTGGCTCGAAGGCTTTTCCATCTTCATTGTGAATGTGTTTGCATATCACTGGAATGTTACGGCAATACCACAAGGCTAATGCGTAGGACTCAAGATATAATCTCTCTTTCCACATTGTGTGAAATAGAGAGTCTTAATTGAGTGTCTAATGAGATTTATTGATGATCTCGTGGCTCTAGACTCAATTTGTGCATTTGGATTCTATATAGGAGACTAGGGAGAGGGTCTCCTTCTTCATATCAACAATCTCTAAGAGAATTAGATGAGTTATGTAGGTTCCACGTTGAATGAAACAAGCCCTTTAAGAGGAACTTGAGTGGTTTGGAAAGTTGAAGTGCGGTCGTCCTTTGGGTCCATGACGTCTTGTCTTCACAGATGTTACCATCATAGTATATGAATTGAACCCGGTTTACGCCTAAGGTTGAATAAATGGAGGCTATTTGTTTTCACCCTTTTGACATTCAATTCTTTTTTAACCCCTTGTACTTGCAGAGACTTCATTACTAGAACCTTGTTGGGTTTATTCGTACTAGCTCAGTCTCGGTGCACATTTCCCATATCTCATTTTTCTCCCTTTTTTTTCATCATTCCTAAGGACTTCTACACTATCTAGTGGATTGTCCTGGGTAGATCCCTCGGTTACGGCGGATCATGGGACCTCAACCTAACCTTATCATCCTTATATCACCATACATAAAAGTAAAGTTGGTGGGTCTTTTGGTATCGTTCATCTGCCATTGGAACCAATTGAAAACCATTTGAAAATCAATCAAGATACTTGTGATATAGAATCAAAGCATTTTGTATCTTAATTGTTTTGATATTTTAGAAATGCTCCTCCTCAACATGTATACATAAAATTTAGAAATTGTTTGCACATGGGCGAGATCTTAAATCGTTGTTGAGAATGAAAGGTTCAATCTTTTGATTAACATTTTCTAAAATGATCATCATCACTTCCTAATCAATTTGAGTAGATAAAACATTTTAAGGAAGGATGAGGTTTTCACAAGTTTGCTCCCCTCAATATGTGCATAGATGTATGAGAATGTTTTGCACATATTAGGAAAAAACTGCACATTGAGATAAATTGATCACGTTTCAAATATTTGTGGTTTAAGATAGATGCTCCCCCTCAACGTGTGCATGGAAAATTTGAAATCGTTTGTCATATGCGGGGAGGCAAACATGCTAATCACTTATAAACCATTTTCGAATTATCGGTTTAAATCAATTTAAATCACAAATTCTCCCCCGATCATAATTATCAAAACATTTGAGATTTGTGATCTCTGTAGATTTAAATTGATTTTGAAAGCTTTAAGGAGAATTGTGACTTGATTATGAAAGCGTTTTAAATTATAAGGATCTGATTTTGAGACTTTAAACTCCATTGGTTAAACATGCATGATTATCTTTTGAAAACAATTGTATGACAACAAACTTTTTGAATTAATTGAAATCATTCTCCCCCTCAATCAATGACATAGGTTGTTGATTAGAGATAGATATTTTGACAAATAAGTCCGGATGATTTTCAAAACTTGAGTCCGAGTTCTTGTATTAAGCAATTAGTTTTCAATGAGATAAATATTTATAGAATCAGAGCATGAGATTTGAAAAACAAGATAAAGCATGGCTCTGTTCTTTCTATGAAGCCGGGTTATTGCTGTGACAATAAACCATTGTTTCTTTTCTCAAATATTTTTTTATTGATTTTTTTTTTTTTTTCTTTTTTTTTTTTTTTTTTAAAATTAGAACAACATCTAAGTCCAGTGTCATTCTTTGAATGGCACACAAAAGTAGATATTATCTTGAAGGAAGAAAAACATGAACAAATTATTAAATTTTTTGAAAATTTTTTGAATTTTTCAGATTTTATGGATTTTTGAAAGTTTTATATTTTTGTATTTTGTTTTTCGAATAAATATTTACAAGAGATAGATGAAGATAGACCTTTTACTCCTCGTTTCCTCGAAGGCGTTTGAGTGTTTCGGTTGAAGGCTTTTCATACCCAAGGCGTGGAAGAATAAACTCAAAGCGTTCTCTTGGAAGAGCTTTGGTGAAGATGTCTGCGCTGGCGGTATTAGGTCCTTACAAAATAGAGTTCCACCACACCTTTTCCACTTGTTTCCAATGAAATGATGTGGATATGCGTGTGCTTTATGTTGAGTGTTATGCGTTGTTGCATGAGAGCAATAGCACTTTATTATCCGATCTGAGAGGATTTTGTTAAATTCAAAGCCATAGTCAGATAATGGGATCTCATCCATAGGATTTGAGCACAACAAGATGACATGGCTATGTATTCAACCTCTGTAGAGGAAATAGAAGTACTCATTTGCTTCTTTGAAGACCAGCTCACAAGCTTATCACCCAGCGTACCTCCAGGGCGTACTTGGCCAGTATCTTGACATCTGCATGATCGGCATGTCACGCATAGAGCATTAGTGACATCCGGTGTCCTTGGTACAAAGTCCCATATTGATGGTTCGGATCGGACCGTTTACTTCAAGGTGCTTTTTAGTAGGCTTAGCACGGTATCGCACATGCAAGCAGAGAACAAGATATGGGTACTAGGCTGGAGGTACATCGGGGATCCAATCATACTCGATATTTACGTTTGGTCTACCATAATCCCTGAGTGGTCCTCATCAAGCTTGGTTCGTTCAATCATGGGAGTGTCAGCGGGGTCACTTGAATCAAATCCAAATTTCTTTAAAATCTCATTTGCATATTTAGATTGATTTATGAAAATGCCTCAGGGACTTTGTGAAATTTGTAATCCCAAGAAAAATGACATTTGTCCCATCATTGACATTTGAAATTTGGAACCATTTCTTTTGGCGATCACATTCATTGGGTCATTCGAGGCAAAGATAATGTCATCAACATAAATTTGAGCGTGAATTAAATGTTTGCGACTTTACGGTGAACAATGTTGGATCAAGCTGCTCCTTTCTTTGAAGCCGGTGGATAGAAAGAAGACTTTGATAGCGTATCATACCATGCCTTGGGCTTGCTTTAAAGTAAAGAGCTTTCTTCAAGCGATAAACACAGTAGGATGCTCAGGATTCACAAAGCCAGTTGTTGGCGTGAAGCGACTTCTTACTTGCGGCATTAGCTAAGAATATTACGATTGCCTCGATTCGAGCCTTTGGGCAAATGATTCTTCAAAGTCTATACCTCTCTGGCGGTATCCTTTTGCAACCAATCTAGCCTTATTCTTTAAAACATCACGTGCATCAGCTTCTTTGAAGATCCACTTAGAGCAATGATCATAGCACCTGTCGGGCAGTACTAATTCCGTACATCGGGCGATCAAACTCATGAATTTCTTCTTGCATGGCATTGAACCAGCTGTCTTCATTCATGGCGGTTTAACATCTTTTGGTTCGATCTTAGAGAGTCTGGAGTTGAAGAAGCACCATAAGGCATCGGTTGCAAGTTGTTTCAGTGTGGATACTAGAGCGAGAGGGATTTCAATGATGTTGTCTAATGGATGATCGTGAGTCCATTTTCGAAGGTGTTCATGTGGTACATTGTTGAGGCTGAAGTGCTTGATGATGTCTCTGTAGAAGATGGTTTGATGATGAGATTGAGAACAAATATATTTTCAAATGGAGCATCTTCGGGTAGCAAAGGGATTGACTTCATCCTTGTGAATCGAGGCATTTCCATGATGTACCTTGATGATTGAAGATTTGTTGATGACGATTGGTGATGCTTGGCTTCTTGGCTTAATGACATAAGTTGAAGGGTTAATTTCATTGATTTGGGATAGAAGCGGCCTCATTGATTGGATTGACATTTCATTGTTACTTGGCTCATATTGTTCATCAAACATTGGATCAAACAGTTTCTTTAAATCATCTTACGGGGGGTACATGGAGTTGCGATGGGAGTTTGGTACAAGAAATGAACCAATGAGATTTGTTTTGAAGTCTCTGGTCAGAAGCTGGAATGTCGAGAGCCATTTGACGATCGACTCATCAAACGTGGTAGATTGTTTCCATGATATTTGAGTTCTCTTGTTTATAGATTCGGTAACCTTTTCTGTTTGGTGCATAGCCTACAAAACTCAATGTCGCTTGCTCTCGGTTTTCTAAATCTTGACCATCATTAGTTGGACCATAGCACTTAGAACACGAGGAATGAAGATCAGTTTTCATTGTGGACAAGTTCATATGGAGTTTTTCCATGGCGGTGTGAATCGGGGATCGATTTTGGGTGTAGCATGCGATTGGTGATGGCTTCACCCGGAAACATTGAACTTTTGAGTAAATCACGCAAGTCCTGAAGCTTCCACAAGAGATTCGATTCGTCTTTCAACTACGGATTACATTGAGGAGTTAGAGGAACACTTCTTTGGTGACTAATTCCAATACTTTCATAAAACTCACCAAGTTGTTTGTTAACAAACTTCAGTTCCATTGTACTGTTACATGATTTTGACCGTTTTGTTAAGACGAACACAAATTTGTTTGATGAGTTTGATGATGATATACGAGTTTCATCCTTTGACTTAGAACTTTTAAGTGAATCTAGAGAAATCATCAACCACAACTAACACATATTTTTCCAAAAGATATTGCACTCATGGATCCACATAAGTCCATGTGAATTGTATGAAGAACCGAGAGGCTGAGTTTGTAGGTTTGGGTTTATGGGCATACTTTCTTTTTTCCCAATTGGCATGCAGAACAAAGATGATCCTTTTCATACTTAAGTCTAGGTAAACCTACAACTAAGTCCTTTACGGAGATCATTGATGGTCTTAGAAGTTCAAGTGATTGAGGCAGCGATGCCATAACCATGACTTTGTTCGAAGCCTTTGACAACAAGCAAATTGGAGAAGACTTCATCATATCTTAGATGGTGTATAGATTTGAACCCGCGTGAATACTTAAAAGCTCCTATAGTCAAGTTCTCTAACGAAACAAGTATGTTTTGAAGGCTACTTCTAGATCGGAATCGAGAATTGACCAACAGAGAACGGGGTTATGACCAAGACCTTCCACATAATACACCACGGAGATAACACTTTTACCAACAATATAATCTCCATAACCCATAATTGCACCGAAATGATCATTCCCGTCTAACTGTCACTGAGATTTGCTCACGAAGTTCATTGAGCCACGACGGTCTCCGTCATATGCTTTGAGCGGCTGAGTCAGTACTTGTGAGCATTTGAACAATCGCGTTGAACACATAAAAATTGATAAGCGGATAATTGGGATCCCATGCAAGAATGGGTTCTACTTGGTTAAATGCCGATTGGAACACCCACATGAGAAATAGAAACATCCATATCGAGTAGAAGCGATTGGAATCATTGGGAATATATGCAATGTTGGTGTCTGTATTTGACCTATTCAAAGTATGTTCACTTCTTAAGGAATAGTTCTACCAGTAGGCATCCATTGTCTAGTGGGCATAGTCTTAGCGGTTTGAGAATAGCTGATTATTCTTATGACAAAAGGTATCAATAATAACCTATCTTTATAAATGTTCTTCCTGTGGGCTTCCTTTGTTTTCTAACATCTTCGTTTTGCCTTTTTGCCTTCTTTGCACAATTATTAGCGTTAACAATTTTATGGGCATTTGACGGCATTAGACAAGCATTCACACCACATTCATGATTAGCAGCGAAATTCAAGCGGGCATCATTACAAGGTTTGCAAATAGTATGAGGTTGAATTAATTCTGATGCATTTAAGCTAATACTAGAATCAAACGATTCGTTTTTATTCAACTTAAGCTTAAGTTTGGGTAAATTATTTCTACTCTCTTCCAATGCACATTCTTAGCTTGCAAGGTCCTATCATTCCTTGTATTTTCTTGAGACTTTGACTTGCTCGCTTTAATATCACTGTTACTCCATGAGAGGAATGGAACATTAGTTGGTTGATCTAATTTTTCATTCACGAACTTGATGTGCAAGGATCGAACTACTAGAAGGGACATTAGTGTTTGCTTTCTTGGTGGGCATAGAACGGATTTCTGCTTGGCACTAGGCATAGAACAAGGCTTCACGGCTTTGCCTTTTCACTGGGATTTTGGACATGTTGCAATTACACATTAGCTTTGAGATCGTTTGGCCATGAGGCAAGCAAACCTAATTTCTCTATCAAGAGGTTTATTAATGAAGTCCTCTTCAACAATCTGACAGAGACATTCAAGACTATCCTTAAGGTGAGCACAATAGTCATGAAACACAAGTTCATTATTCCTAAGATGAGGAGGAATATATTTAACCGAATCCTGATGTATTTGCAATCTAAGGGTGACTTTGAAACAACATTCTTATTAAACCAAGTGGCGTTTCCCATTTCCACGACTTTTGATTCTCAATTTCCTTTTGTAAAGACGTTATTTTTTAGTTGTTTTGGTCACGGGTGACTTTCATTGAATCATATAACTCTTTAAAGTGTCGTTTAACTTTTCATTTTCTTCTAGAAAACTCTCGTTTTCCTTTTGTAAGGTATTAACTAAGTTTTGAAGATGAAAAGTTTGAGAGTCTTGAAATCTAAAGGAGGAGGCATTTGGGATCGGTCACATTGTTCTTTTAACCCTTCAATTGAGAGATTTGGGCTTTCAACTTGATGATTGTTACAATGAGCTCGAATCACATTCATCCGTTTGCTAATTTCAAAAGCTGCGTCAAATTGAGGCATCAAGGATGTCTTGAAACTTGAGGTTTTAACATTTTCTTTTAGATGTTGATATTTTAGTTGTAAATCAAAATGTTCAACTTCTAGTTTAGAAAGATGCTTTACCAAATTATCGTGATCATCTGATCAATTTCTCATTAAGTTTTAAATTAATCTTTTCAAGCTCAATGACCGATCATGAGAACTTTAGAGCAACAGATAATTCATGAAATTGAGAAGCATTAATGGAGCAATTTGTACAGTTGTAAAACATCTTGAGCAATAACATTCAGAAATAAGATTCTCATTCAAGGTATGCAAGTTCTTCCTCTCAATCTCACTATATTTTAATGCTCGCTCATAGTCACTAACCTCAACTATCATTGCATCAAATTCCTTTTTCCTTTAATATCTGAATTATCCCCTTTTAAGACTCTCAAAATGATCTTTTAGTAATTTGAAAAAGGCATGACTTCCCAGTTAGATAGCATTCTTTTGTTTGTTCAAACCCCCTTTAGTTATCCCGAGTGGGTGTGATCCTTTTCTTACAAGTTTTCTCAAAATAAAACAAATAGTTGAAGAATAACATAGACGATTAAGGTCTTGCTTTTAGTGGCAATAGTCCTAGGAACAAAATGCATTGGTGTATTGGGAGGATACATTGTGAGAAGCATTTTCCTAAAGGGGGTTTGTTTACAACAAGATTCCTTTTTGCTTATCTAAATCCTTTTTTTCAGAACACTTGTTCGGGTGTTGTAACATGTTGAGGCTTAAACTTGTTGAAATCCAATTCTCTTCTTTAATCATGGGGTGATATTTATTTCTTCTCTTTAAATTTAGGATCATGTTTCTTGTTCATCTTTTCCCTAGTGACTTCATCGTTTCTTATCTTTGAGAACTCAGCGGAACTAGGTTTCTGTCTAGGCTTAAGAATTTCATTGCCATCATAAATAACCTTATGGGCAGCTCTAGCCTTTTAACAACTTCTGGATTTGGTTCCTCAACAAGGGGAGTACTATGCTATCACAAAACTCTTGCTTAGTGATTAAGTGAAGCGATCTGAATAATTATTTCTTACATTTTCAAGCTTGTTTTTCAAGGTTTTAGGTTAGAAAAATCATTCAAAGTTTTGATTCTTAGCATTAAATTCTTGCTCGTTGCATTTTCTTGAAGTTCTTGTTTTCTTGCAATTTTAGAAAGCTTTTTCTTGTAAGGTTTAACTCTTGTTTTATACTTCTTCTCTAAACCTACCTTTTCTAATAGTTATACGCATTTGGTCATCCATTTCCTGCTCACGGGTGGTCAACTCAAATTTAGCACGTTGTTCATAATAGCAACACGTTCTTTATAGGCATTCATTCAGAGATAACATGAAATCATTAGGGCACATGCGGTGTATTCATCAAAAACATAGTCATCGTTATTTGCGAGAAGATGCATCACTTGATAAAATTTCACTTTCACTTTGTTTCACATATTGATCATATGAGACAACATTGATATTACCCATATCTTCAATATTTGACTCAAAGTTTCATTGATTGTACTTTGTCATGCATCTTTTGCATATCAGCATCATCGTATAGTTTTAGTACCTCAGAAATGAGTTTGTCTTTGGATGGACCAGCTTGTGGTGAAGATGAGACCTTAGGAGACCATTGGAGAAATGCTAGCCATAAAATTGTTTTGGCGAAAGGTCCATCATCAACATGAGTATTGCATTATGATAGCTACTTGAAAGGCCGATGATTGACCTATCTCTTGAGATCGGTGAACATCAACATCAGCATCATAGGTTTTGGCATTTCCTTGACAGAAACCATTAACTCCTCTTCATCCAAAGCGCTCCATTGTCTTGAGCTTGTACCATTAGCATCTTATCCACGAAGTACTTCGGCATTCGTGGGCGTTTTGGAGATGTCAGTTCCTTGCAATGTGTCCCTCACCACCACGGTTATAGAATTTGATCGGCTTAACTTCCTTGATTTCAATTCCTTCCCGTTATGATTTGCAACATAACCTCTACCGACTCCACCTATTCCGCGATCATCTTGCTCTTTCACGAGCTGGTTGCACATCACATCCCTTTTAATTACACCATTTTACGTGATTGATACCTTGGGGAGGACTTGTCATAGCATCAAAGTTGATTATATCGAGCGACCTAAAGTGTCGTTTAGAAAATACATCGTTTGATTAAGTAAAATAATCAGAGTTTACAAAAAGTAGATCCCAAATGAAAATCAATGTATGCGGAAATAGGTTTGATACAAGCCAACGATGTTTTAAAGTGTATAAAATCCATGTGAGACAGCGTCGTCCTGCGACTCTATGATGTGTCCAAATGCATGCCATGAGTGAATACCTTGATACCGAGATAAAACATGCTAAAAGTTGTAACACAAAAGTTGGTGAGTTCATAAAGTTTGGTTAACAAGTAAAGCCTTAAAAGAGTGTTTATGTAACAAAGGCAAAGTTTTTTGTCAAATAGAATATTCATAAAGCAAAGGCATCGTAAATCCCTTTTCAGTTCAAATTCCATACATACAAAACTTGCAACATGTGTTTACAACCTTGCTAAAAATAGTATGTCAATCATGTATGCATGTATAGTAGTTAAAAGTAAATATGTCCCACAAGGGTCTTCCAACAACTTCGTGTTGGGATGTTCCTCAACGCTTCACGTTGGAACATATCCATATAAATGGCCCCAACATAAATGATGGGATGTTCCTCCAACGGCCTTGCGTTGAAACGTATCAAATTAATGGCCTTCCAACGCTAAATCTTTGGGATGTTCCTCCAACGACGACGCGTTGGTATTGTATCCAAGTGTGGCCTTCCACATATAAATCTTTGGGATGTTTGTTTAAGTAGTCAATCACACACAAGTCTAGAGTATAAGTAATGTTGTTTGGAAAAAGAGTTTAAATGTTTGGATAAATAAGCATATGTCTAAGCCCCAAATAGTTTATAGGAATTTAAATGAGTAAGCGGGTATGAACTCACAACAGTATGTAAAAGTTTAGAGTACTTGTGAAAGTAAATGAAAATAGTTTGAGCATGTATCTCCCCAAAAAGTGATTGAAAATGAATAAAAGTAGGGGCTATGGAAACTCCATTAATATGTCAAAGTTTAGAATATTTGTGATAGTGAAAGTAAGTAGTTGAGCATGTATCTCCCCCCAAGAGTTTGTAAGACAAATACGTAATAGAAAGTGGAGCTCTGAACTCTGATGTGATTGATATGCTAACAAAATGAAGTGCAAGAAAATGAGGCTCGGAAACTATCAGCGACCTAAAATGAATGATATGATACTCAATGAGTTATGATGTAATGTTATGCATGCATTTAGTATCTATTTATACCATTTGCGAGTTTTGAAAATAATACTCTAACGTGAAAAATACTCCTTTGACGTCTTGACCATCAAAATCACTTTACAAGTATTTACGTAAAATGTCATCTACAACGGTTTTATAATGATTTATAGTGAAATTATCACTTTTCGTCGTAAAACTGATAATCGGTGAATTTCATAAAAGTGACAAAAATGACTCAGAAAAACAGTTAGTAAAACGGTGTCGTCGATCGTTAGAAAAGCGAACTCGGCGGTTTTGGAAAGTTTGTATCAAAATCTAAAAGTTTTAGTTCATGAGTTTTCGTCATAAAGGTCTCGAACATAAATATAATAAGGGTTAAAGATGGTGATTTTGTCCAATGTTGTGTAAAAAAAAATGAGTTTCGGCAAAGTTTAAGCAATCGTAATTAATTTATTACAACTCCGCTATACAAACGGTTGGTCGTTTTAAAAAATATGCTTGGTGATCGATTTTTATTAGAAGACATTTCGTTCCAAAAAGTTCCACATCATAGTTAAAAACAGCCTCCAACATGGTCGTTTTAGTTACCGTAACACTTGTCTCGTAAAAATAATATAGTTTTCAGAAAATAATATTACGGCAATTTTATAAAATGGGCATATCTTTGTCGTTTCAAATCCGTTTTCACGAATAATATCGTCCTTAGCCGTATTAAAGTATACTAATATATTTTTGATAATTGAAATAATTTGTGAAGCTTAAGGCCGTTTTGACTCGTACAAAATAATAATAGTATGCTGAAATTTCAGAAAAAATATATATTTTAGTGCGTCAAACTTGTAAAATCCATAACTTCTTCGTTATAACTCGTTTTAATCCATTCAAAGCCCACGGATTCGTTTTAAAGTATACTTTCTAAATATCAAGGCCAAAATTCGTTGCCTACTGTCGGATTTTCCAGAAAAACAAAATAAGGACAGACCACTTTATATACTTGTCGAAAATAGTTTTTCTCGTACTAAACCTATTCCAATCCCTTCAAATCAACTCCAAAGCTATTCTAATCCTACCATACACCTTCTTAGGGTGTCATGGGTTCCTAACATCATCAAGACCAATATATACCAAGGGGATAATTATAGGATGACTTTATATGTAGAACTCTTAAAATCAATGTAAAAATGGTATAAACAACACAAGTCTTGCATGTTTTTGCTCAAAAATGATGAGATGAGTATGAAATGAATATGTAAGATGAAAAATAAACATGAGATGCTTACTAGTGATATGATGAGGTGCAAGAACAAGGTTTAGCCTAAACACTCTAGTTTTTATTTCAAAACCTTAAAAATAAGAGTGTAATCTAGATTGTAAAACACTTGGAAAAATTGATGATTTCTTCTTGAACCCTTATATGGCGGTTTTGGAATGGAGAAAAGAGAAAGAGAGGAAACTCTTGAGTGACTTGAATTATTGTGATATAATGTGTGAAATGAAGTTGGAGTGTAAGTTTATATTATCAAAGAAACATTTTTCCAACCCAATCAATGTTTCCCCACTTGCGGTTTTTATGGGATATGTTTCTCAAGATATTTTTTTTCTTTTTATATATTATGTAAAATTTGTTAAAAGTATAAGAAAATGTATAGTTAAGTAAAATTGTTGTAACTTACATAATTTGTGAAATTTGAGTAGTATGGACTAAAATAAGTTTTAATGGACCAAAGTAAATTATATTAAGATCATAAAATTTGTAAAAATATATTTCTTGTAAAATTTGAGTGCTAGAATAAATATCGTGTAGTTTTTAAGAAAAGTGTTGTAATAATATAAATTTAACGATTTATATACAATATAAATTTTAAAACACTAGGTAAACTCATAATATAGTTTTTATAAACTAAATGTAAGTATAAAATATATCGGGATCATTTTTGGAAGTATCGGATTAAATGTTCAAAATAATAACTTAGCGATACGTTTATTTAATATAAAATTCTGGCGTTTAATGTGAAATGCAAAGTCATGAATGAACTAATATGATGCAAATGATGCTAATGAAATGTAGACTAAACTTAGTCCATGTGAATATTGCGTGATGTTATGATCATGAATTAAGCTAAACCATAAAGGTTCTGAATTTGGAACCGTAAACCTAGTTTACGATAAATGTGAAATTGAGCGTGAATTGTTTTGAGAAATGACCAAAATGAGAATTGTGACAACACAATCTTCCCATCTACATTGTTAGCTTGATTGTGTGTGGTTAGATCTTTGTTCGAGGTTGTTGTTGGTTTATGGGAGAGAATTCAAGTTTTGACTTATCATAAGTGCCAGTTGATTGATGAGAGTTTCCTATACACTCAGGCATCGGCTTGTTTTGAACATTGGATCAGGGAATAGTTTATGATTACCATTGCCCATAGGTACAACTTGAGAAGCTTTGGTGGTAATCCCAATATTTGAATAAAAAGCGGTTGAATCATTTGTTAAGCTTGTTTCTCCCTGAGCTTTGAACTGATCAAGAATCCTCTTTTCAAACATGGCATGTCTCATTTGAAGAAAAGGAAGGCATAGAGTTGCTCATAATTAAGTATTCTTCAATCCTTTAGTAGCTTCCACTTGAAGTGACAAATTTGTGCCATTAGGGATTCATGTTGTTTACAAACTTTGAGTTAAATTTGAATGTTAGGCATAGTCATTCGTGTTCTCATGTCATTCACCACTTATGAAATCTCATAGTACTCATAGACACTCTCATCACGGTTTCATCTTGAAGTGCTCAAATTCATCATCACATTTTGTGATTCTCGGTCTTCAAGATTAGCTGAGCTAAGAAGAAGCATCTTGACATTATCCCATCTGACTTTTGCCTCGGTATTTTGATTGATAAAGCTTGTAGATGTCTTTTGGTAGACCTTATAATATGATGTTAGAAGCTCGGATATCTCTGCATCGAATATCTTTTCTCCTTATCATCAAGCTCATCATACATCTTTGGTGCATCCGTTCATGTCGAGTTCCATCTTGGTGATTATCAAGTACATCTCTGTGTAGTCTCAAACACGGTAAGGTCCTTCAATGATGGTTTGGGAATGTTAACCCCATTTCTTTTCAAGACGATTACAATCTGTTCGTTGAGCCCAAGAGTCATAGTCGGGTTACGTCAAGCATGGGTGGACGAGTATCGAGCATTAGCTTGAACATCCCGACAGCGATTGGAGATGATAGTAGGAATTGGTAGACATGTTAACAGTTACGGGATTTTATAACTCTATGATTAAACCAAAAAATAGATTCTTTCACGGGATTTTACTAAATCAAGAGAAAACCGTATTAAAATTCACCCAAGTTGCTAGAAAATCTTGAACCAAATCGCTAACTACTAAATCGCTATAAACCAATTCGCTAGTACACAGTCAATTAAGCTATATAATAAACTCGCTAGATTCAAGTCGCTAGGAAAATTTTGACTTACAATTCGCTAAGATCCAAATCGCTAATGTGTTGAAATCGCTAAATAGCAACTTCGCTATGCACCAAATAAACTAACACCAAATTAAGCTATGAACACAAGTACAAATTCGCTAACTTCCACAATCCCATTACAGTAGTGGAGAATCCACTAAGTGTCTTTACATTTGTCGGCTTGTCTCACTAGACAAGTCGCTAACTTGACTCGCTAAGACTTTCAACTACAACTAAGCTACCAAATTGCAAAACAAGTCGCTACGAAAATTTTCCGTGGCTCACTCGCTAGCATAGAAAAACACATAAACCACCACTTTTAATCAAAACAACCAACCACTGTGATTCAAACCTTCTAAATCAAAACCTAAACACTTGTGATGATTCTAAACAAAGTACTACCAAAATCCAAACTTTAACACTAGAAATCAACCAAAATGATGCAAAAACCACTAAACTTTTTCAAACTCAAAAACCACCTAAAAACCACTAGAAATCCAAAGATATGTAAGAGATGATCTAACCATGGCTCTTGATACCAATTGTAGGATATTGGATTTAACATACACACTAAACCATAATCTTAAGAGGCGTACAAGAAGGTTTTTAGAGAGAGAAAGTTAGAGGTTTAGGGAACTTAGTGAGAGAAAGAAAAATCTTATTATGAGCTCCAACTCTACCACCTGGAGGTAGAGAGTATTTATAGTCTTAAATAAAACGCCACACAACGAGTGCGTGGATCAGGGCATACATTGGGTAAAGACCGTAGTCCTCCACGGTGTTACTTAACTAAATACTACTTAACATAAAATAACTACGACTCCGAGCTTTCTAACGATTACATATACTTGAGATTGTGGAACTCTTTTTAATACACAGATTTCTAATTCCTAACAACTGTAAGTATGTTGGTACATTGCAACCATCTCCTATCAGCGATGATTATTATCTTTTCCGATCAGCGTCATGGTACCTCTTACAAACGACCCTCAAAATGGTTCATGGTCATGGAGAGCAGGAAGCTCTCTCGGACTCCTTCGCGGTGAAGAAGAAGAAGATGAAGAAGAAGATGATGTAGGCCGGTAGCCAACATCAAATTGGAAATCCTTGAACCTACAAACAACTTCCAACCATTCCAAAGACCCTTGAATTTAAGCAATTGAGGGCATGATTCAAAACCTCGCATACAACCTCACTAAAGCCGAGTCAAAAGGAAAAAGGATTGATAGCGAAAGAGACAATAGGATTGTGTTTTTTTTCTTTGTCTTATGTTTGGATGATTACATTTTAGCACTTTCGGTTTATGGTTACTTGGATATTGTCTTTCCATCATGGTTCTTTAACTAGTGTTTTGTGATAAACATGCTTGTTTATATTGTTTTTCTTTGAATTTACTAGTGTGCATAAAGCTGCGCATCATTTCGTATTGGTTACGTCTGCCAGATCTGGGATCCTTCCTTTGAGGCAGGTAGGATCCGTGACATCAGTCGACAATACAACATTCATTACATAATAATAGCTTTCTAGATAACATCACATTAGCTTAGCATATGACTTTAGAACCCAACTAAGTCCACTTCTAGGATGAGAAAGGCTTAGACTCACTAAGGGCTTACTTAAGATCTTAGTCTAACTTTATCAACACATCTAAACTCACCATATTTCCGCTTCAACTACTCATAAACTATTTCTCATCTCTCAAAACACTTAAAGAGACAAGTGAAAAAGTTTTAGGAAATAAACTTCTAGTTATTTCTATCTCAAAGTAAGACAAAAATTAGTTTTTCAATTCTTGTGATTTTTTAAGAATTTTTCTTAATATCACCTCAAGCTTAAATCTGATCACTAGGATCATTTATTATGACTTGACACCTTCATAACTCTTAGTGTTATCCTTGACATCCATTGGTAGTCATCTTGTCCCATCCTCTTCCATAAAAGCAATCATTTGCTATAACACTTATTAACTTTAATCATTCAAGTACCCTTTTATCTTAAACACTTAGGAGAACTGAAACATTCAAAATGAGATGAGCCTTAGCTCCTAGAAACCTCATTTCAAACCATGCTTAAGCTGGAGCCGGATCCTAGGTTAGCCTAGCCGGATCCCTTCAAGGAGGAACCGTGGGATCCGGCTGACAGTTTATGTCAAACATAGCTAAAACAATCATTTCAACTCATCTTCCTAACTCAAACACTCCATCTCATCTTAAATGAGTTCCTAGATCAATGAAACTCTGAATCTCAAACTTGTGCATGTTAATCATCACATTTCCAAGAACATTAGTGGATTAAGTCTTAAATGCAATTGCAAAGCTCTTCTCTTATATAACCCATATTGCAAGAACACTTTAGTCATCAAACACAAACATAATTATAAATAATTGCAACCATCCTTCTTAGTCATCTCATCATGAGAAAAGCTCCTAGTGCTTACTCATCCACTAAGAACCACCAAGAAACTTGCTAGAATCATACTGCGAAGTTTCCTCAACCGAATCATCTCCGGTTAAGTCCACCATGCTAGGATTTCCCTACACCAAGGAAACCAATCAAACTAATCCCCGAAGAGTGTTCCTTTAAAGATTTCATCACCAAATCCTACTATACCAAACATATCCTCCACAACTCAACCAACATCATTAGTGCCTAGAGACACTCACAATAATCTCACACTCTCACAATGTAGAAGATTTACCTTCTTGGCCATCTCACCTTTCACCATTACCAACTAATTCACTTGAAAAGATTGAGCAACAAAATCAAAGTGTTGAATCAACACTTGCTCGAAAAGCAAACTCTATCATTCCTCCCAATAGTCCATTTTGGATTATGAGAAGACATCAAAGGCAACCACCGGACCAAATGGAAGTTGATGCTTCTTTACTCTCAAACATTGTAGAACCACCACTTAATGAGCCTCAATCAAATCCTCCTTCATTTGAAGATCCTCAACCCACTTCACTTGAACTTTCACTTCAAGAAACTCAAAACAATGACAAGGATTGCTATCATTGTAAACATGTTGAAAGGTTGATACATGAACTACGTGAAAACAGCGTTTCATGTTTTATCACCTCCTCGAACGTTTTGAAGAGGTTAATAAACCTAAACTACAATGAGCATCACATTCAAAAGCTCAAATCCAGAACGCTTAGAAACCTTTCTCATCCTTGATCATCATCATTTATTTAGTTGAACCTTGAATTAAAAAAATTTATTTAAAGATAAATAGCACTTTGTTTTGGCTAGTTCATTTCGTTTTAGAGATTTGGTCGTATCTTTGTTTTATTAATGAATACTTATGTTATGATTATTTTGTGTTGGCCATATACTGCATATGTATTCTATTTTCTCAAATAGCATTGCTTGACATTTCTTCTTTCACCAAGATTGCTGTCAGAGCAGTCGACTCTTCCAGATAACTAGACGGATCCCACCTTGAAGGGAACCATGGGATCCAGGGTACGTGAGCACAAACTCTACTAACTTGAAGTCTTATTTGCGTGAAATTATGCACTATACTATTGTTTTCTAACCTTTGTTTTGTAGTTATTCAAAATACACATGAAGATATTAACATCATAAAGCTGGGAGCTTGTGTCAAAACAACATTGCAAAATCATTTGCAAACTTAATCCAATTTTGATTACACTTCATGACACCCCATTGCAACATTGCAATATTCGCTGGGAGTAACGCTCATTTAGACGTAACCTATTTGCAAACTTAATTGCAAACACAATTAGTTTATTTTACATTATGTCCTCACGCTCTACCTTGGGGACACTCACAGTGGGAAAGGCATTTTATACCATTCCCTGGCCACTTGCTCTCTTTACATTTTACATTTTTTTTTATAAAAATTGTGTTAGTTTCTTTAACACTTTTGTTTCAACAAAAAGGGGAGAAGAAAGTAAAAACTACAAATTCAAATTTTATGAATTTTAGCTTTTTCCTTAAAATAATTTTATGTTTTGTCATCAACAAAGAGGAGATTAAGATACAAATAAGTCAAAGAAAATCGCTATTTATATTTTAATGACCTTCTAATGTTTTGTCAATAACAAATGTAAAATCATTTTAACTAAAAACAAATAGAAAGTAATGTAAATAGTTTGAGTAAATAGTTTTCTAACACACTTACGCTTTCACATAAAACACTAAAACAAGTATAAGTGATTTTATGATTTAGATACATATGTACAACAACTAGTGTTTACATATACTTAAACTAAGTATACTAAAATGGGTAAAAACTAAGTGTATGCTAAAATGGGTAAATACAAGTATATACTAAAATGGGTAAATACTAGCAAATGGTTTTGACCCATAACCCATGGTTTTATATATACCACTTTAACCAAGTTCATTGGATCCCAAGATACATTGTATCTAGAAAAGAAACCATGGATCAACCCATAACCCATGACCCATGACCCATGACCCATAACCAAAAAATACCCATGGGCAAGAGGGGAGCGACCACGGATCCCTAGTTTGTGCCAGCCTGGATCCTCAGGGTGGGATCCGTGGATCCGGGAACGTAATAGAATTTCCTCATAAATGAGCCATTTCTTCCTCTCTAAACATGACTTCACACACATACTTCCCCAAAGTATTCTAACCCTCTAACCTTAGATCTAAGTGATCTATGTAGTTTGTCTTTTGTTTTTGTGTGATCTACTAGGTTCCTCTTAAAGGAGAGATAACCACTTCAAGACGCAAGCTCAAGTCCATGAGTTGCCATGCTTCATCATCATCAAGACTACTAAGGTTCTCTTGTTGATAGTTCTTCCTTCTCCATAGATGTTAACAAGGCATTAGTGAAGAATTTCGAAAGTGTCAAGATGAAAGCATTAGTGAAAGGTGCTCATCATCCGTGCCAAAGCATTAGTGAAGGATGCTAAAGGTGTCAGCATCGAAGGCATTAAGGGTGCCAAGCGTTGTGTCAAAGGCATTAAGAAGTGATAAAGAATCAAATCAAGTAGCATTTGGGAAAATGTTAGTCGATAATCGATGAGGTGACCGTTATACATATATGGCTTGTTTATCTACAAGGATGGTGATATTCTGATGAGGTTGTAACAAGGAGTAGATCTCCTCGAGATTAGGTGTTGTAGTCGAAAGGTAGTAGTTCCTCCCAGTAATGGAACTAGGTGCTTAGCCTAGTACCCACAAAGGGTAGCGACGCCAGGATAGGATTAGTTCTCCCATAAAGAACCGTGGTTAGCCTAGCAATCAGATAAAGGGTAGGGTGACGTTGGTTAGGTGTGGTTCGCCTTGTGAAAGAACTCAGATTTAGCTTTGTACCCTAAAAAAGGTTAAGCGACGCTATGGCATCTCGCCACAAGGAGTTGGTGTAGTGATTACTTAACTCGAGAGTGGAGTAGGGCAAGGAAGGTGTCCTTGTAGTCAAACCACTATAAATAACTGTGTTGCGGTGATGTGCTTCTTACTCTTTATATTTCATTACACGTTTATATATCCATCTATCAACGTTCAACATAAACAATCAAATAGATTGACATAAGTCGATCTAAATATTTAAAGGAAGTTTTAAATTGGTAAAACTATTCAACCCCCCCTTCTAGTTTTCCACACTACGCCTAACTTTTCACTATTATCATACGTGTGTGTTCGTGTGTTCAACCGATCACCTTCATCTATATTTCTTACATATTGATCCTTGTGTTAACTTATGGTGACCTAACAGTGGTATCAATCTCCATCTAGTTGGGTGAAATACTTTTGCTTTTGAAGTTTGTTACTATAAGCGTGGGTTTAGCGTTATACAATTTTCATACGCTTAAAGTTTTGATTTTTACACTTGTAAACTCAAGATTCTTGTGGTTTAAGGTTTATTTAGTGTCAAAGTTTCAGTTTTTAGCAAAAGTTTCAAACTTTATAGATTAGTTTTAAGCTTGGTTTGTTTCAGGTTCTCATTTATTACGCGAAGGTCAAAAGTTTTTAGGATCAAGTTTCAAACTTTCTTTTTGTTCCGTGATTTTGAAGTTGTTTCATCATTAAATCAAAGTTTATAAAACATTTTTTGGGCATAAAAACCAGCTTTGAATTTGGTACTTCCTACGCCTTGTAAAACCTTAGTTTAATGCTGAAGCTTCTACTGTCATTCATGCCTAACAAGCCTCTACTAAGGTTTTCTTCTTCATTTGATCTTCAAAGTCGTTGGTTTACTCATTGTTTTCTTTCTTGGATAAGCCTAAAAACACTCGACAGGATATCTTTTACACTTGGATAAGTGTAAGGATTTTTTGGTAAACCTAGTTTTACTTGCTTCTAAAGTTTACAAGTAAACACTTTGCTCTAAGTCTAACTTATGCTTAAGGTTCTTACTTATAAACATTAAGTTTACGCATAAGCTTAAGTTTAATCTGTATACTAAACGCAAGAAGTATTTAATGCCTTGCTCCTATTCACGCTTAAGAAAGGAAGTTAGGCGTAAGATCACAGTCTATGCCTAAGCTGGTTTCTACGCCTAAGTATACTTCATCAAAAAACTCAACTTTCATTCGACTACAAAGATCCATCCTCAACACAAGTTTCAAGATGTCTCAACCACCATACTCTAACTACTTTCCTCATGAGTATCCTCAACAACAACAACAACAACAATTTCAACAATATCCCTAAAAACAATTTCAACCACCATCTCCAATGTACTTTCCTCAAGGAGCAAACCCTCTTCCACCACAGATGCCTCAACCAAACCCCTCATCAACAAGTTCAACATTGTAACTACTTCCAACATCGCTTCCCGCTAAGTATGCTATGAATGTCACAACGCAAAAGGAACCTTCTTGGTTTGCAAAGATAAGTGAAGCTTAAGCGCTCAACAATCCATTCATGAAGTCGATCCCTTGATAGACCTCCAAAGCTCACCCAAAACTACGATCAATGGGTGATAAGGTTTTTAGTTTTGTGATCTCAAGAAATCACACATGGTAAGTTTTTGAAGAAGTTCATACTTAAAGGTAATTTTCGATGCCTACTTTGGCTATACCGAGATCCTCAATGCTACCCACCAAGAGATGATGTTACCAACCTTGTCGCGATAGATCAACTCACTCATGAACAACTTCTTCACTTAGTCGATGAACTTGCAATGCAATATATCCCGGACTACCTAACTGATACTAGTGTTGATGCTCTAAGACCGCTAAAGCAATGTGGGAGCATATTCATCTTCTCATGGAAGGAACTGAACTCAATCTAGAAGACATGAATCCAAAATTCTATTTAGCATATGAAACTTCATGATTGAATCCGGTGGAGCCATTAGAATCGTACTATCATCGGTTCTCAGATATCATCAATGACCTGGACAAACATAATATCATTATTCCATGGATTGCAATCAACACAAAGTTCCTCACTTGTCTTGGTCCTGCTTGGGAGAATCTTCATCAAGCTACTTACGAATTGTTGTATGACTATTTGAAGCACCATCGAAAGGAAGTAGACAAATACATAATCATCCGTGGAGTCCCTGCTTCTCCATCACTCCCTTGATAATCAAACCCTGCGGCTTGTATACTCAAGCATGTTATCCTCAATTCCTTAACTTGCCAACTGCCTTCACAAATCACAACCAACCGCCGTATTGCACCATATGATTCATCACAAAGAACAATCATAAGGAACCTAATTGTTCCATACAACAACAACAATGATCAAGAACTATACGCGGAATTAAATGAGGATGGCGCTGACCATTGAATCAAGGATTTTTCATGATTTCTAGAGTTTCTGGAGATTTGCTAACAATCCAATAACGTGATTCACTCATCAAACACAAGAAATCAGCAATACAATGGAAGAGTTGAGGTTCAGAACTATGCAAATGGGTAATGGTCAAGGGTTTAATGTTTATGGAAGGAATAACATGGGTGCTCCACAACAACGGGTTCAAAATGGTTGATCGTGGAAATGTCGCATCAAGTTAATGGTATTCATGCTACAACCGCAACAAGAAGGGTCATCTGCTAATGCATGCTTAAAGTTTGAACAAGAGGCGACTTATCAAGGAGTTTTTTACTCTTGGCTTCGCGATGAAGTCAGAACACTTGGCCAACAAGGAATGTTCGAGTATTTAGCGTCAAGATTCGATGATTACATGGAGAACTTGCGTTAATGCAAATGGGATGTTAATGGCAAACATGCAAGAGCTCCACATAGTGATAAGGTGCCTAGTGTAATGACACCGATGGTTTGTCCCTGTGTACCGCATCCTAATATACTTATATATGATTCATATCTCCTACCGCATTCAGATCCCATTTAGGCACAAAGTAAACAACCTGGATCCTTCTACATCTCATTTCATCGGATAATCAAATGGATCCCGTAGTTACTTTTGACGCATCAAGATGACCTTATGGTTCATATTGATAATCAAGTTGACTTCGTACTTATATTTGAGGAACTAAATAATGAATATGTGGAAACTCAAGTTGAACAAAATGAACCTCTCTCCAATCCATTCAACTCATGACCTTATGTCGCACCAACCTTTCTAAACCGAAAATGCAATGAGATTAAAAAAGAAACTGAGATAAAATTGCACTATTGACTAAGGATAATGAATGCTACAAGTTTCAACTCAACATTTTTGAAACTAAAGAGAAACGTGAACACAAGAAGTTGCTTGCAAAATCATACCAAAATGAAAATCTTTAGAAAATCGAGCACGCGACCTAGTTGAACAAGAATGCATTGCTTCTCAAATAGAACAACAAAATTTTGATCATAAACAACAACTTAACGCTTCCTCACTTCAAAACTCAAAAGCCAAGTCCGAAGTTGTTAACTTGTCAAAGCAGCTTTTGAGTATAAAAAGCATTCAAGGAGACAAATTGATCGATCTTGATGAAACGTATTTACAAAACAAAAAAATCAAAGAGTTTCAAATGTTGTTTACAAACATGGTGGAGTCAATTACAACAATTTAAAGTTTTCTTTTAAGCCAAATCCGTGATGGATATGGACCAATTTTGTCGATTAAAACCAAGTTTTTCACATAGAGCATTCAAACCAAATCCTCAAGTTTACAAAGGAATATAGAATTGTTGACTCAATATGAGTGTTTTTGAATATAATCGAATGAGGAATCGATGTCGAGGCCGAGTCATTTAAAATGGAAATATTGAATATAACAACCATTTGATTACTCAAAATTATACCATTTGTAAAAACAATGATAATACTAACACACCTGGGTTATCACACCAATTCCTCGAAGTCCTCTTTCTAACGATGGTCTCCCACAATGTTTTCTACAAATTAATGGTCCTTTACCTTCCTTCAAGAAGTAAAATCATTACCCGAACGATGTCAAGTTCTTAAATAGTTTGATACATTCATGTCTGACATCAAACTTTTGGAACATGAAATTGAAGTTAATTTCAATAAAAGTCAACATTTCAACGCCACACAAAATCAAAGAGATATCTTTTAGAAAAACTTACCCCATGTCCGAAATTTAAAAATGTTTGCAATATATTGGGAAAGGATCTTCTAGGAAATTGGACTTATGAAAATAGTTTTCAAGAAAAACGAAACATCGATTTCAAATACTAAACAAAAAAGAAAATGTTAAGAATCATGTTGATTCACTGAAGATGTTATCGTGCTATACCATCAATGTTGTGTTGTTACATACCGTTGCATACGATTGATTATATTGCTTTTGATTCTCGCTGATAATGTTGAGAATATCGATAATGTGCCGCAAATCAATCTTTGAAAATTGAAAATGAGTTTGTTAAATGAACTAATGCAAAACGCCGTCTTCAATGGTGTCAAAAAGATTGTAAAATCGAGAACTTGCTTTGTAACAAAATCAACCGATTAAGTGCAAAATATTTTTTGATCCAAAAGTTGAACAACCGATGATGAAAAGCGGTTCTTTAAAATGTCAAGTTTTAAAATATGAACAAGAAATTGCCAAAGTCAAACCTAATATGGTGCATCATATTTGATTTGCTCAAAAAGATTTGTGCTAAAGCATCACAAGAACTTGATAATCATCTTGCATAAACTAAAGATGTCTTAAACGTAAGTGGAAACATTCGCTCTAAAAATCAAGATTTGTTGCATACTTTTGTTGAGTTGAAAGAGAAGTTAGGGAAGTATGAACAAGATAATTCTAGTAACACGAATTTCATTGCATCTGGAATGTTTAAAATTGACACTAGAACGCCTAATGACAAACCACAAGATACTAATGTGATTCCTTCCACTTCTACAGTGAATAGTTTCTAATCCTAATCTAGCACTTCACTTCAAGAGCAAAACGTGAAGAATAGAAGTCATAAACGTAGTTAGAACAATAAAGACCCTCTAAGTAGAAGAACACCTTAGGACTTTGAATAAAACTTATGTTGCACCCACTTTAGACATTATGTTAGACAAATGTAATAGAAAAAGTGATGTAACCCAATGCTTTAAATGTTTGTTTGAAGCACTTGTGTTATTGTCGTGAAAAGCATGCTCAAGTTGTCATGATACATGTGTTGCTAAGTCTCCAATGATTGCGTAAACATAGAAATAGAACTACCTCTAGGCCCAATTAATACTTTCTAAGTTCTGCAAGTAGGTAAATCGCCTTTCTAATGTTTCGCAATCTGGTCATTGGATGAAACCCATGTAACCTATTTCACTCGAAGAAAACCAAAGTAATGCCCTATTCACCTCTGTCGCTCAAGTAATCTGTGTGATGGGCATATCATTCCTTGGATTGTTGAGGAGTGATGTTCTGGCCACATGCATGTAATCTCAAATCGTTATCAAAATTTGTATGGGTCCATTAAATACCAAAACTTAAACTAGGGATTAATATCCTAAGTGTTAATTCAGAACACAATCGTGTCACTGAAGCATAGTCTCAAAGGAGCTTTCGTGACACTTAGTATGAGGCGTAAGAAGGGAGTTTCTACTTCACTGAAGGCGGAACTTAAAGGGTGAAGACTAAGTCAAGAAGAAGATAGGATTCAAGTGAGTGATGACAATAACTCACCAATCCCTTCGAATTCTCTCCAACCTGTTAAACATCAAGACAAACGAAGGAAGAGACCTAAGACTTTAAAGACTCAAGAATGAGTGGATTAGCGGAAAGTTTTACCCGTGATAAAACTAAGTCCCTCGTATTTATCCTACCAATACACGCCTCAATCTATCAAGATCATATCTTCCCATTTATAGTGTTTTCGGACTTTCTATCAAGGTTAGTCACCTACTATAGAAAGGGAAAAGTAAACCAATATATCAATATTCGTGTTTGCTGTGATCCATGTTTTTGTCTTCTACGATAAATTTAATAATCATACTTGTATAAATAGCATAAGAGAATGAGTGAAAAGTTTAAGCTTGTGAATTGTAAAACACACACACACAAGCTAACTTTTCACCTCCAAATACTCACTTTATCCTTGAGCTAGCCCAAGGTTCTATAGAGTTGTGCCTTACTTAGCTTTGAGCTAGAGAGGAGTCACCCAAACTTTGTCATTTCAATCCCAAGTACTATTCCGCAAGTACTGGGTAACGATTCTTTGATTTATTTCTAAAAAGAATATGATGTTGAAAATTACTTTGTGTGTTTTACTTATGTTAATTTTCATCATTATTCACCGTTAATTGCTTTAAGTACTTAATTATTCCTTTTAACGATAATGAATAGGAACAACAAGTGGTATCGAAAGTGTGTCGATATATAAAACCTTTAAGCCGCCGCTTCTAAAATGTTTTAAATCAGCTTCCTATGACTGGAATTGATGTACCCAACTAGTCGATAAAAAGGGTGGAGCTTATCCACCGTTGCCCCTAGACTTAAAGTTGGCAAATTCAACAAATGGAAAAAGCGAATGCTTTGCTATTTGATCGGGATGGAACCTTATTATATCAAGTGTATTAATGAGGGTCCATTTATCCCAAAGATCACCAAGGTTTGCCCAAACCAAGCTCAGCTGACTCGTGGATGAAAGGAGAGGTCAACCAGACCAAAGACTCAAAAGTATCATCATATCATGTCTTCCCGATGATATAATGGAGTCGGGCGATGCTTAACATGACTAAACAAACCTGATGACCTGGTCCATAGCCATGAAGGTCCATCGATACCAAGGAAAACAGATAATGGACCCCAAACTTGAGTATAATACCTTCGTGGCTAAGGACTCCTCAAACTCTCAAAACTTACACCGCTACAAAACTTTTAAATGAACGGCTAATGATGGTGTTAAGTTATCCAAACATGAGATAAATGTTGGTTTTGTTAATTGTCTCCCGAAGAAATGGTTAAACTTCCTCGTGGACTTAGAAATGCAAATCACATTCTAAACTTTGAGCTTCCTCGAAATTTATGGTAAATTTGTTCTATGAGGAAAACCTCATCACCAGATGCATACCTCGAATTTAAAGAAGTCTCAGGAAGTCAAGAAGTCTCCCCCATCACCTCACCTATATCAACTGTCTTCTTTTCTAACAATGTGGTTCAAGATTTTCAAGAAAATTTCGATGATGAGCTCGAAGAGATCAAGCAGAGTATCTAAATGACTCAACGTTGAATTTCGTGAAAGGGCACTCCTTGCAAACTCTTGAAGGTTTATTAAAGAAACAAAGGTTTTCAACTCAAAGCTGCTAACGAGGACACCTAATGCTTTAGTGTCACAAAAGGGTCATTTTGCAAAGGGACTGCTTTTCAAAACAATTTATGAACCTTTCTTACGCACCATCGTGGTCAAATCACCGCTTTAGCAAATTTCACCCAAAATATATCTACTCATCAAAACTTTCTTTAATAAATCAACCGTAACAAACAATAGATTTTGAGCCAAGTATAGGAAGATCAAAGCTAAGCTTGCATTACTTGAGGTCACCGTAACCAAAAGTGTTCAATCATTAGGTAAAACAAAGGTCTTGTTGCAAAACCTTCGACCGATGAAAGAGCCATCCTCTCGTAAGAAGACAAGCTAGCCGTTGGTTAACTGGCGCCGTAAAATGGAGAAATGGTCAACATCACAATGAAGAAGGTAAATATTCTACTTTCTATGGATGATGATCATCAAGCAGCCCTATATGAACTATATCAATATAGATCTTAAGTTTGTAGAGGAGCAAAGACTAAATCTTTTTTCTAAGTACAACAAGTTAAGTTTTGAATTGAATAAGTAGTGATGAGTTACTTTAAAAACAAAACAAGCTTGAGGCTATCACCTTCGATTCAAAACACCTAATTAGTTAAAAGAAATCGTGCTCTTCAAGATGAACTCAAGAAAGAAAAGGAAATCATTGATAGCTGGACCACCAAGAATCCAAGAGTCTTTGATGCCGCATGCCCAAATAGGCAAAAGAGAGTCATAGGTGAACATCATCTACCCGACTCTCTCAACAAAGACCGAGTCCTAAATCATTTGTGTCCGGTGGCATGATTACCAATATGTTGTCCTGCTCCCAAGACCCATTGATTGGATTGAAAGACTTAACCCGATAGTAAGCTTCTAACTTTGACTCGAAGAATTCTAGAACTGAAATCAAGCTCTAAAGAGCATGCTTGACTTCGGATGTGCCCAAAGAGTTAACGTCAACACATCTCCGAACCTAAGATGAATCTCAAGCACCACTTCCACCTTTGAAACCTCTTCAGGTGCTGATCCTAGCTCTTAGCTTACTCCATTACATTACAATCCACACTCGCTAAAGAAAGGTTCGACTTGGTTGAACCATTTTGAAAAGACCATCAAAACCAACTCAACAAGAATCCACCCCCACTAAAAATTCCACATCCTCGGGCCCCCACCGGCCGACGATCTCGCTAACCGACCAACTTGTGAGGAAGCTAACCGACAAAATGGAATCTATTTAAAAGGTCCTCAACAAATCAAGGAGACAAAGTCGCTTCCTCTAGTTCCTCAAAGTCAAAGCCACCACCAAAAAACAAGTAGAAGTGTGATCTATGTGCCACTATACCACCATACTCATCGACAATTGTTATAGAATTTCTTTTCATGATTCCTAAAAGGATGATCACAGATCGGCTGACCACTTGCAATATGTGAGCTCTCTACTCAAGAAAACTACACAAAAAGTTGGTCATCGATATGCTTCTTCATCCAAAGCTCAAAATTGAGAGCAGTTTTTCCTCCCAACACACTTTAATGATCATCGCCTGATGATTGTCTTATGAACACATGTCGCGGATATTTACAGGTAATAACATCATAAGACATCTCAACATGACAATGTCATCCATGCAGGAGAAGTTCAAAACAACCAAAACCCAGTCATCCTCAGCCTCTAAATGTAAAACCTATGGTAGCTCATGCACTCCACCACCGCACCATGAATCGATTGCTCAATTCAAAGAGACCATGAGACTAAGCCCACTAGTAAGTGGTTACTTAAGAGAAACTAATTCGCTTACTACTTGTGCGTGAGGCATGCCGTGGAACCTATCCGGCATCTAGACAAAGGATGTTCAAGAAGCACAACGGTGTGAAGAATATCACGCACAAGTATGTAAAGGAACCGGCCAAAGGTAGTATTTGGTGATAATTCATCATGTCCCACCAAGGTTATGGTTCAATAAACTGCAATGGAATAGTTTTCTCTAGGATTGCTTATGTCAATGGTCTCAAATACAATCTCATCAAAGGTCAATTTATGTGATGCTAAGTATATTGTACAATTCAATGACAAACAAGGTACCATTTTCAATGCCAACAAGGAAGTTGTGTTGATTGCTCCTAGAAGAGACGATGTTTATGTCTTAGACATGTCAACTCTCTCTAAAGATGGAACTCGCCTATTTGCCAAAGCCACTGAACTATCAACCACAGGGCACAAGAGACCTCACACTTAAACTTCAGAAACATCAACAATTTGGCAAAACAAAATAAGGTCCTTGGCTTACCATCACCGGTTTTGCTAAAGATAAACCATGCTCAGCCTGTGATAAAGGCAAACATAAAAGAGCATCTTTCAAAACCAAGCAAAACTTCTCTATCAAAAGATGTCTTCACCTCTTGCATATGGATCTCTTTGGACCAGTTAGTCCTAGATCAATCCAGCATGAGAAGTATACACTTGTCATTGTTGATGAGTATTCAGATACACTTGGTATACTTTCATTCCAAAAAGAGTCGTACTAATACTATAATGTCATTTATCAGAACATTGAAAACCGTAATGACATTACATTGAAACAAATCGAACCGACAATGGTAATCAATTTAGAAATGTTGAGCTTAGAGTTTCTCAGATGAAAGGGAATCTCCCAAAATTTTCATCTCCTTATACCCCCGAACAAAATGGGGTAGCCGAAAGGAAAGACGTAACTCTCATTGAGGCTGCAAGAACTATGTTAAATGGCTCAACTTTTCAAAGCATTTCCGACCTGGGCGTTAAAATAGCCCCGGTTACACTCAAAACAGGTCAATCATTGTCAAAAGACATAATAAAACCCCATATGAGATATTCAAAGGTAGACCTCCCATTACCTATGTGTTTGATGTCCGTGTTTATTCATAACTACAAGGATCATCTAGGCAAGTTCGATGCTAAAGCTGATGATGGATACTTTCTAGGTTACCTTCAATCTCCAAAGCTCGTAAGGTATTTAACACAAGGAGACAACAAGTTGAGAAAACCTATCATGTCACCTTTGATGAAAGTATTGGAAAGCATCGATTCACCAACACTTCATGGAAGAAATAGGAATTGATAAGTCATCAAGATATCCCCATGAGTACAACATCAAACCAATTCTCATACCAAGCTTCGAGCGTCGACATCTCATATTATGTCTTGCCTCACAAACTGTCACAACCAACTATCATGAATCATTGATATAACGGGCCATTCCCTACCGATAGGTAACACTCGATCCATATGATCGGGATCATAACTCAAGAACCTCTACCGTAACAAGTCACCGGCCGTGATGATCTAAATGATCCTGCGGCCCTTGAACCGAACTCACACCAACCCCAAAGGACATATTAAAGCTCGGATCCCGCACCACAAAGTAAGTGGACAAGATCTCGGGACATTGAGTTGTAAACATCATTGGTGAACCCACCGAGGGCATGTCGACTAGAAGCATGTCGCTAACTTAATTCGCGCCGCCCAATGAATGTCTATATGTCGACATCTATCGAGATAGAACCCAAAAGTGTCAATGGAGGCTCTAAAATACCCAAGCCGGGTTCAAAGGCAAGAAGAACCGCAATGCTTGATAAAAATAAGGTCAAGACCTTGATCAAATGTCCTCAGGATGTAGTAGTCATAGGAATGAAGTGGTTTTCGTAAACAAACCGGATGAAACGCATCGCCATTAAAAACAAAGCCGACTTGTAGCCAGGTTACAGCCAACATAAGGCATTGACTATGATGAAACATTTGCTCTGCTGCAAGAATGGAAGCCATCGGGATCTTCCTTGCATATGCAACATACATGAACTTCAGACCAAATGGATGTTAAAAGTGCATTCTTAAATGGTGATCTCAAGGAAGATGTATATGTTCAGAACCTCCGGTGCTTTGAGTAGTGAATTCCTCGACTATGTCCGCAAGCTTGACAAAGCTCTTTATGGACTTAAACAAGCTCCCCGTGGCATGGTATGAAACTCTCTCAGCCTTCCGATACAAAACAAGTTTGTCGAGGAAAGATAGACAACACACCGCTTGGTTCATAGAATGATTCTCAGTCCAAGTGTATGTTGATGACATCATCTTTGGCTCAACAAACTACAAACTTTGCAAACAGCTTGAAAAACTGATGACTAAGAAGTTTGAAATGAGCATGATGGGTGAACTCACATACTTTCTTGGACAACAAATCGTGCAAATCCGACAAAGGAATATCCATCAATCAAGAGAAATACACCAGAATCTCTTGAAAAAATATGAGATATCCACTGCCTCGCTGAAAACTCCAATGGTCCCACCTAACAACCTTGGACCCGATCCACCTGCAAATCAGTCAATCAAACTCATTTCCGAGGGATTGTAGGCTCACTGATATCTAATCGCTTCTAGACCGATATCCAATTCTCAGTCACTAATAGCAAGATATCGCCCAATCCTAAAGAATCCCATCTCACCGCAGCTCAAAAAGAATACTCGTGTACCGGGGAACCCCTAGCCTTGGACTCTATTATCCAAGATGCTCAGGATCTCGAGGGTTACTCGACTGATGCCGGGTTGCAACATGGATGTAAAAGTACCTCGGGTTCCACAACTTGGAGGAAAACTAGTTTGTTGGAGTGCTAAAAGCAACAATCGTTGGTTATGTCCTCACTGTCAATATGTAGGCTTCAGCAGATGTCAGGCTAATGTATTATGGATGAAAAGTCAACTCAGTGACTATAACATTCATTACAAAATGGTGCCCATCTTCTCGTGATAAACCTGCTATTGCAATCTCCAACAACCTGCCTCCTCCACCAAAGAACAAACACATTGATATCGATATCACTTCATCGGGGATCACATAATGGGAGACATTGAACTTCATTTCATCCCTACCAATATCAACCGGCCGATATCTTCACAAAACCCTTGATGAACCTACCTTGAGACTGAAAGTCAATTGGGAATGCTTGAAATTGAAAGTCGTGTATCCAAAACCAATCTCAGAAGTTCATCAAATAGTCATTCTCCCCTGAACATCCAAAACAAACCTCTCACTGAATGAGTAAGACTCACCGTGGTCCCCTGACAGCAGCATTGAATGAGTAACTAAATGCCCAAGTATTAGTTACTTAATGTCCTAGGTTGGTAATCCCACCAATTTAATATAGGAATACATGCTGCTCCATCGTCAAGTATCATCATTACCTCACCCCACTTGGCATTAAATGCTTTCTCTCACATAAAATATCCTATGGATATTTTATTATCGCTAAAGTGCACTTCATCATTGCATTGCAATCGCTTTTCCTTGGAAGACGGATTTATCGTTGAAGTGGTGGGTGGCATTAAATGTGGAATATCAACGATTTCAAAATGGCATGGCATATCCACATTTATACAAAACCACCCCTCCTTACCTCTATAAATACCCTCTTCAAAACTACAAAACACACACAAATTATTTTCTCAGAATCAACTCACAAAATCCTTTCTCAAATCCGTAAAAATTTATGTGTTCTCAAAATCTTTAAAAAACTTCTTTAAAACCCTCTTGTAAACATTTACAAAAGTTTTTCATCACAAACCTGAGAGATCCAAATACTTTGATTGTTCTAGTCAAAACATTTTTTTAACCCTAAAATCTTCTTTAATAGAAATGGCTAGAACACAATCTCTTCCGCCAAGGGTAGTGGATCTTACTAATTAGAATTTAAAACAAATAATGTCATAGGAAATTTTGAATACTCGAAGTGTCCCAATCTATAAATACATTATAAAATTTTTATTCAACTCACTCCTAAAACGGCCTTTGTAAATGTCCTCAAGATTGTACCCAAACTACCTCGTGGATTTTGGGCTATAGCTAAAGCCTCACCTCGACACCTTCTAATGATGAGAATAACCTTAGACCACTGTGGAGTATCTCATCGATTACTCTTTAATAAGCAACAATACACCCCGGATTACAAAAGATTTTGCACTTCAATGTTAGATTATAACAAAGGTATTTATGTCGCTTCCATCCAACCCTCCACGTGAAGGATGGGTTAAAAAATTGTTTTAGATCCAACTTTTTTGACAAGACCCCAACACTAAAAGCTCATTCCCCGTGGCTTGGAGGATCCTCACTTTTGTGATTTAGGTCCTCTGCTGAACCACTCACCATCAACAACATCTATTCGAAGTTCTCTCTCTCTCTTCTCTTGATGATGGCATATCGCTGATGAATGGGGTCACCAGACATGGGGAGACGAAGGATCGCATCCAAGTTCTGCAGAGCAAAACTAGGACGGCACGCCAGTATCCTAGGTTTGTCTCTTGTGCTTTGCAATCAAGTATCGGGTTCAAATTATACTGATGAAAAATTTGGAAATTTACACGGCATCCCGAGCTCATCAAATTTTCAAAGGACCCATCCCTTGTCACTCCCATTAATGACGCCCATGATTGCCAGAAACAATCCAAGTGGATCGTGTCTCCAAACCGCCTCCTAAAAGAGAAAGGGGAAGTCTCGATCGGGACTAAGACTAAACCAAAGTCTCAGGCTCCCAGGCTTCTGTGAGCATGCTCTAAGAGGCACAAGCAGCCCAGACTAAACAGACACCCATAACGACCAAAAAAACCACCCCGTGACAAGCGAAGGACACCGATACATCACAGCCGCCCTTGGTCACACCTACTACTCCCCAAGATCCGAGGGAAACAAACAACCCGCCGGTGGGGGCGCCCAATCAGCTCGATGATGACATTAACAATCCAAGTCTTTGTCCGAGGGCACACCGATGATCCCAAAGACTCAAGGGGAAACAAACAACCCATCGATAGGGATACAACAATCACCGACTCGCCAAAGTACTGGAAACACCCACCGGTGTCTCGGGGTCGGGGACAAAGACTCAGGGAAAGAAACAACCCACACAACCCAAAACCAACTCGACTCCCGAGAAGGCACTGGAAACTCCCACCGTGTCCTGAGGGGTCAACGGGGACAACGTGAGGGATATATACCACCACGATATGGAACCCATCACCAACCCCTGCTCACAATTGCCGATGTCACCGTATTCTCGCTCGAGGATGACCTTGTCAAACCGAAGATGAAATTACAACGGAGAAGAAATGGATCGCCGAGGTTCAATTGAACAAGAACCTCACCATCCAAAGGAGCATACCGAATCCCCATTCCAACATGATGATCATACCAATCCTCCTCGTGCTGGCTGAATTAAAAGAGTTTGACAATGTTCTTCCTCACCGAAAGGCGCTGGCTCATGGATCACCAGGTCAAGGAAGTTATACCAAGGGTTACTAAAACATTGTGGGAACAACATAACAGGTCGGCCGCGGTTACCTGATCAAAGGCGAGGTACGTGGCTTCGATGAAAATGTTCATGAGCACGTGGACTTGATGTATGACCAAATTCACCGATTGGATGTAAATATGGCTAACTTCTTAAGGCACCTTCAGATGTCGCACAAAGATCGATGAAATCGTGGAGTTTGTCGAGAAGATCCAAATTTTACTCAGTGCTAAAGCTCTTGAGCATACTTGCAACAACTCACGCTTTACCGAACAGTAGATCTCGCCGTCTACAAATGTTCGGTCTTCCATCATCGCCCGCCTCTTAAGCTACATTGGACTCTAAATACATTGCAGTGGCAACCATGGCTCAAGCATCCTCTTTCCTCAAAGACTAACGCCAACTCTTGCCCGAAATCTATCAGGCCTTCAAGTGGTCAAGCCGCTTCGCCCTCAAGACTAACGCCCAACTCTTGCCCTCACTTACGCCTCCCAGAGCAGATGTGGGGAGAATATCATAAGAAACTCTTCACACCGAGGGGAGCAAACACCACCAGCCTCAAGAATCCCACATCATCCGCACTCAGCCAAAGAATACCCATCTCCTCACTACCACCTCAAACATCACAACAACAACAACACCGACGGTCACAACAACAACACCACCCTTAGTTGCATCATCTTCCTCGTGCTGACAGTGGCAAAGGCAAATGACAACTCTTGAGCCCGAAGATTCCTATAAAATTGGCGACCAATACATGATCACACCTCAACAAATGAAAACATCTTGCTAAAGAAGAAAGAAGATTGAAACTAGCCGAGGAAGAGAAAAGAACAGAAGCACCGCAAAGGTTGGCCAAGAAGTCGAGAGAATATGGGATTAGATGCAAGCTCCCAAAGGGGTCGCAGACAAAAGTTCAAGGATGCTCGCCGCCAAATGTCTCCAATGAGAAAGGAACATGAGAAAGAAAACTAAAGCTCTCGTGAAAGGAATTGAGGAATACAATCGACAATGAAGTAAAGTAAGGCTTCGAAAATCAATCGATGTCAAGATTATTCCCAACACCAAACCATTGGCTATGAATGTTTACAGAAGGGATGACAAAAGACACTTTGAGGTTCATGATCTTAAAATTCAAAGTGACTTTGGGATCACTCAACTGGATGAACTTGGTCCGATCATTGGAAAGAAGCAAAATAAGGTGGTCAATCGATGAAGATGCTCAAGAAAAGATATGAAAGGCCGAGGATGCACCTCGCCCAATCAATTCACCGCCTTGACCGCACCTCAAGGATCTCAAACCACAAACCTCCACCGGGCAAAAGGAAAAGAGTCGAGTTCCAACAAATCAAAGTACCTGTTTAGAATGCAATGTAGAGCTTCCCAGGGTGTCAAATTTGTGAACTTTCGGTGATTGAAGAACCCCGAAGAGGGCTATTCCACATTGATGTCTATGGAAACCCAAAGATTTCAAAGATGGAGTGATATTGATCAAATGGTGTGGCCGCAATGATCACTATATTCTATACTTCGATCCAATCAATCCTCAAAGAAACATCAAAGTTCTCACAAGACCTCAATGCAAAGATAAGAGACCATCCCGACAGGAAACACTCATCACCAAGAAAGTGAAGCTCGCAATCGTATCCATCCGACTCGACATCATTTTTATCCTTTGTACTAGTGATAGGAAATATGTAACCGATCAATAAAAGATGTATGTTCTTTTCAAATTACTCAAATGTTCCTTATTGTATTCATTAGTACATTCAGTGTAAGAAGAAGCCTTTTGCTCACTTATCCGATCAAACACTTAGGTTATTTGTATATCCAAATAGGGGAGACTGCTGTCCAAGAAATACCCAAACCCCTTAAACTAGGATTTGAATAGAAAATATCCTAAGTGTTTAATCCAGCAAACAATCGTGTCACCCAGCACATAGTCTTCATGAGCTATCTTCGTGACACTTAGTATGAGGCTAAGAAGATCAAGACTCTCAAGGCGGAACTTAAAGGGTGAAGACTAAGTCAAGAAGAAGATGGTGGATTCGGTTGATGACAACTCATCAACTTTGACTCCTCTCCAAATTGTTAAACACCAAGACAAAACGAAAGAAGAGACCTAAGACTTTAAAGACTGAAGAATGAGTCGGATTAGGCGGAAAGTTTTACCAGCATAAAACTAAGTCCCTCAAGTATTTATCCAATAATACACAGCCTATCTATTAAGATCATATCTTCCCATTTATAGTATGTGATTCTCTATCAAGGAAAGAAGCCGCCACCTACTATAGAAAGGTGATGCGAATCAATATATCAATATTCATGTTTGCTGTGATCCATGTTTTTATCTTCTAGGATAAAGTTAATAATCATACTTGTATAAATAGCATAAGAGAATGAGTGAAAAGTTTAAGCTTGTGAATTGTAAAACACACACACACAAGCCAACTTTTCACTCCTCCAAATACAACTTTATCCTTGAGCTAGTCAAATGTTCTGTTGTTGTTCTGCACTTAGTCTGAAGCTAGAGAGGAGTCACCAACCTTTGTCATTTCAATCCCAAGTGCTATTCTGCAAGTACTTGGGTAACGTATTCTTTTGATTTATTTCTAATAAGAATATGATGTTGAAAATTACTTTGTGTGTTTTACTTATGTTAATTTCAGTCATTACTTATGTTAATTGCTTTAAGTACTTAATTATTCCTTTTTAACGATAGTGAATAGGGAACTACACTTTGTCTCAAATTTCATCGGCACTGTCAGGTTCGGGAATGATCACTTCGCAACTATCATGGGATACGAAGATTACATCAATGGGAAAATCGAAATTAGGTGGTTTATTATGTGGAAGGACTCGGTCACAATCTCTTTTCAGTCAGTCAATTTTGTGATGGTGATTTGGAAGTTGGTTTTAGGGAGAAAACTTGTTTCATTCGTGATCCACAAGAAAACGATCTTATGTATAGAACCCGCAAATCAAGCCTTTACACAATCTCAATGCAAGACATGATTGCTTCATCTCCCATTTGTCTACTTTCTAAGGCAACATCAATAAAATCTTGGCTATGGAACCGACGACTTTCACACTTGAACTTTCAAACCATAACTAATCTTGCACGATACAAACTAGTTGAAGGTCTTCCAAGGTTTCGGTATTTTAAAGAGCATTTATGCTCAGCTTGTGAACAAGGAAAAAGCACTCGTTCTTACTTTTCTTCAAAGGTGGAACACAGCTCTCAGCATGTGCTTAATCTTCTTCACATGGATTTGTGTGGTCTCATGCGCTGTGCAAACGATTAATGGCAAATGCTACATCCTAGTAATTGTTGATGACTACTCCAGATGGACTTGGGTTTATTTTCTTCGAAGTAAAGATCAAGCTCCACAAATGATCATCACTTTTCTCACGAAAATTCAAGCTCGCCCGAATACAAGAAGACAAGTAAGTAAAGCATGCAGGAACTGAATTTGTGAATCAAACTCTTCGAGAATACTATGAGAAAGTAGCACTTGAGCATCAAACATCAATTGCAACGGACACGCCGTAACAAAATGTTGTTGTCGAAAAGACGAAACCGTACGTTAGTGGAAGCCGCAAGAACGATGTCAATCAATGCAAAACTTGACACTTTATGGGAAGCCGCGGTCAACCGCAGCGCATGCTACACTCGAACCGCTCAATGATTACTAAACGCCACAACAAAACACCTTATGAGCTTATCCATAACCGAAAACCGAATCTCAAACACTTTCATGTATTTGGTGCTCTATGTTACCCAAATAATGATCGATGACTTTGAAAGCTCAAGGCCAAAGCCGACATTGGAGTCTTCGTTGGATACCGTGGAAAACTCAACGGGATACCGATTTGGAATCGCGCTCAAGGGAGATTATGGAAACGATTCATGCTAATTTTGATGAGCTTCTGAAATGGCTTCAGCAAAAATGACTGGAACCCGCATAACCGTCTCAACTTCCCCAAACCCCATCATCACCGGAACCAAGCATACAACTTACTACTGTCGTCAAATGGAAACGTTATTTGCTCCTCTGTTTAGTGATGATATTGACTAACGTGCTCCAGATGTATCAAATGTTTTCGCTGCACAACCTGATAATATTCCAATCCCTGATACACTTGAAACAACAACAACTATTGTTGAAGCACCTCCAACTAATTCTACAACAATAGCCGAACAAACCGCATCCAATGACGCGGATCCAGCTGATGATCTTCTAAATCAAAATGTACCTGCACTAGCGGATTATGATGGAAATGCATTCTTCAACCCTTTGCATTTAAATCGCATCTTCGGGATGTTGCGGAATCTTCTACCGCCCATCTCAATCTCTCCTAATCGCATAATGTATATCAACATCAACCTCTCCACACATCGTTGGACTAAAACCATCCTTCTTCTTAACATTATTGGAAACCGAATCAACTAGTCATAACTAGACACGCCAGACCGACGGTGAACACCGCATTTATGCCCTCACCGCTCACAACCAAAACTAAAAATTAAAGATGTAATGACCAAAGACAATTGGATTGAATCCATGCAGGAAGAACTGAATCAGTTTAAATTTCTTGAAGTATGGGAATTGGTTGAAAGACCAACAGGGGTATGTGTCATTGGTCTCAAATGGATTTGGAAAAACAAGTTAGATGTCAAGGTACTATCAAAAATAAGTCACGCCCGGTGGCTAAGGGTTATAAACATGAAGAGGATTGACTTGAAGAATCATTTCGCACCGTAGCTAGACTTGAGGTCATGACGGATTTTTTGGCATTCGCGCTCACATGAACATCAATGGTCTATCGATACAAAATCGCTCAATGGTAAATCAAGGAACAAGTCTATGTTAGTCACCTGAAGGATTCGTTGATCCAAACCCTAATCACGCCTACAAACCGGAATAAGGCTCTTTACGGTCTCAAATAAGCCCCCCCAAGGAATTAAGTTGTCCTCCTTTTTCCTTTCTCATAATTTTGTCAAAGGATCGGTCAACCCAACACCGCTTATACAATATCACGGCACACATTTTAATCGTTCAAATTTTATGGATGACATCATTTTTGCTTCAACCCATAAAAAGTACTCAAACGCTTTTTCAAAACTAATGAAAACACATTTGAAATGTCAATGATGGGTGAATTTACGCTCTTCAGGACTTCAAGTTCATCAATCACCCCGGTATTTTCCTAATTCACCCAAATATGCTCTTGAAATTTTAAACAAACATGGAATGCAAAGTTGTGACACCTATGCAACACCAATGGCACATACCAACAACCTGGACGCTGATTTACATGGGAAATTGTTGACCCTACCAAATACCAAGTATTTGTGGGTCTTTATGTATCTAATGCCAAGAAACCCGACATTGTATTTTTCTCAGATATCTTTGCTCCCATTATCGGCCAACACCAATCAACGACACCTCACTCGAGGCTAAAAGAATCGATACGCCGAGAACCATTAATTTGGGGATCCGTATCCGCGATTCGGTTTTGTACTAATAGCTTTTTAGACGTGATCATGCAGAATTTAGATTCTCGAAAAAGTACTTCAGGTGGTTTACAATTCCTTCGTGATAAACTAGTGTCATGGCAATCGAAGAAACAAGAATGTACATCACCTGCCCTCAAATGTAAGGTAATATGTAGCCAAGTCCGTGTTGTTCTGTTTGGATGAGAACACAACTCAAGGACTATGGTTATGTATTTGGATGAATCCCTTGTATCGCGGACAATCGAAGCACATATGCTCTGCAACACCGCTCAACACTCGAAGTCAAAGCACATCGATCTGGATATCATTTCATCAAAGAGCATGTGGAAAAGGGTACCGTTGAATTATACTTTGTTGGCAACACCAATCATGGATCTTCTCACTAAGGCCTTAGCTCCAAAGAAGGTTTCTTGATTTGATTCACCGGATTGGTATGAGGTGTTTGACTCTCGAAGAACTGGACAAACCTTTAAAACATTCTTAAAAATATTCAAACACCAAAACCTCTTTTGTAAATAAATTTTTAAAAATCAAAATATAAAAATATAAAATCTGATAAAATTCAAAAATATTCTTCTATCTAAATTTCTTTCAAACATTGCAAGTACAAATCTTCTGTCAACACTCTGTTCCATCAAACCTTTCACCATTATTCCCGAACAAGTGTTGAGGGGGAGAATGTAAATATTTTTTCAGTCTCATAAAACCTTGTACTTGCATGTTAACTTATGTTGCTTCTTCAAAAATGGTAGATACGTTTCTTGTTAAATACTCTCCTTGGAATCAAATGTTTTAAAATTTTATCATTTCAAAAGCCGAGGGGGCGTATCGTAAAGTTTTTTCCAAAAATTATGTTTTTCTTAACCAAAGTGAAAGTTATGGGTCTTGGTTGAAAATGGTTAAGGTGGAGGGGCCACTCTTGTCAAATTTGAAAAGTAATTTTGATAAAACTCTTCCACCTAACAACCACATTTACTCTTAACATTTAATATCTTCAACCACCATATCCACGCATAAGAATCAGTATACAAAACCGTGCTTCAAATCCAAAATTTGAAAGTTGTAAAACCTTTTGATCATCATTACTAACAATGGTTTTTAAACTTTCTCAATTCCAACGGTTAGATTTTTCAAAATGGATGATTTACGGTTTTTAAGCGTAAGCGTATGAACAAGGTTTTGGAAAAATGTGTTTTTGATGAAATGGGGAGTGTCAAAATGTTTGAAAACAAGTATTATACCCATTTCTATTAACAAATTCTACCGAGAAACTTGTTTTAATAATTTACGAATTTTAGGGTTTATATTTGAATTTTAGTGTTTATAATTGATCATATTCACTCTTAAATCTCACCTAGAAATAACAAAATTGTGGAATTAAGATTTTAGGGTTTATATGCGCGAATGAACATGAACTTTTGATTCTGAGAGTACTTGATGTTAAAACTTGTTGAACATTATTTCATTTGCATCTAAGATAGTGCAGAAAAAGTTTTGTGATTTTTCCATGGTTAAATCTCTTACGCGTAAGTATAGGGTTTACGGTTTAAGAACATGTTTACGCCTAAGCTTTTATACGCATATCTGATTTGAAACTTGACTTGTTTCATGATCTTGAAAGTGTTAGGAAATCATTGTGATCAGTTTGTTGTGTTTAACTTGTTACAGGCATCTACGCGTAAAGATCAGAATAAGGTGTTCTTGGAGGAATACCTTATGCGTAGGTTGTTACGCATAAGAGCAATCTTACCACGTAACACTTACGCCTAAGGGTCTGATGCGGGGACTACGCGTATCATGGGAAGGATATGCGAACTTGATTTTACGTGAAGGGCTACTCCACGTAAACCTTGCGTAAGTCCTTGTCTGCTACGCTGCGAAGCTCATAAGCTACTTGTATACCCCACGCGTAAGACATTTTTTTACGCCTAAGGGTTACTCTTCACGCTTAAGCTTCAGCACTACTTCAAGGTCGTCATGTTTACTCATAAGCTCACTTAAGCCAACTTGTAACTTTATTTTGAAATAAGCGCAAAACTCTTGTAATAAGTTAGTCATATGTCACAAAATCAAAATGTCACTAATAAGCTACAAAAAGTTAAAACGTTGTGTGAATAAGTGAAATTTGGACATTAAAATTCAAAATTAACATACTCACGTAACTTATCATGTCAACTTTGGATTATTGGACTAAATGTGACTTTGGACTCGTAACATTCATAAACATAACAACTTCAATCAATAATTGGACAATAAAATCAATCATTAGACTAACATAATGTCTTTCGATATGTTGGTTCTTTTGTCTCAATACCTTTCAGATCACGAAATGGACGTCGTCATGGAAAATCTCAATGCATCCAATGAACTCACAATGGAAGATATCTTCCCAACGGATTATCGCCAAACAATTGGAAAGAACAACCTCAGAGTTGATTTTGATAACTTCACTTGCTTGGAATCCTCTTGCAGAGTTGCCGTGGATATTCTCAAAGTTCATCCCGACAGTCTTATGCTAACCAACTCGCTAAGGCATTAAAATCTATATCCATCAATTTCGCAACGATGGAGAAGATTGATGGTCAAGATGTTGTCAAAGTGACTCTCAAAACAAGGAAGTCACAATACCAGAGCGGATCTTGCAGACAATTCTTCTTCTACCGGCCATTCGTATTGTGTGTCAACCTCTATGAAGAGGCAATATGTACCACTTACGGTTACATTGGTTATGATGAAGCCATGGAATCATCACCAAACACTCCACCGTTGATTCAAGAACATCCCCCTCACCCGGAGGACACAGCACATCATGATCGCCAAGTTCAGACGGAAGAGACAGGTCTAACATCCTAAACTCATGCACCTTAAAACTATCTGGGGAATGGTCAACAAGCAACACATTGACTTCGCAAGTTTGATATGGGAAGATATGATGCAGCATCTCAAGAAGCTTGGGTCAAAGATTCCCTTTATTAGATACACAAAGTTGTTGATCCAAAACATTCTCGGGAAGAATCTGGACATCCCAATGAGAATAAATGACCCCAAGACTCACTTTGTGTTATATGAGCCAACCTTGAACATTGTCAGGTTTAAAGACACATCAACAAGGAAATAGGGTGGAGAGCTACTTGACTGCCTGATCACTGATACTATCAAGGGTCTTCCTCAGATTCGCACAAAGACGCAAAGGAGTGCGTGCAAAGTCGGGTTTATGGATGAAAAGACTTCAGAGCGCTCAAGAAGACTAGAAGATCGTAGCAATCGGAAGCACCGGAAGGTAGCACAACTAAGTACAAGAAAAGACACCCATCCCATAATAGGAAAGTCCTCGTATCAATCGCCATCTAAGTTAAACCTAAACCTATTCCAGAGGATCTATCGACTCAGTCCTGAAAGAAGAGGTATACTACTCGGGAACACCAACAGAGGATACATCCTCACCAATGTCAGAAGAAAACCACCAAGTCCCTCAGCAGACAAAGGGAAGAAGCCGGTGATAGAAGAAGAGGAAGAAGATTCCGATGCAGAGAATGATCCTATGGATGAAGAAAGAGATTACCAAAAGACTCTGAAGCATCTAAGGTTGCAACAAGCTGCAAAAGATTTTAAAGCTCAACAATTAAAAGGCCTTGGAGGTTCCAGCGGTGGTGCTCCAAACACACCAGATCTTGATGTGGTTAATCAACCCGATAAGGGAACTGGTGACACCACAAAGGAATCTATGGAGCAACAACAACAGAATTATGAGGTCAAGTTCGATTTTGAGGAAGAAGAACAGGAAAGGACGTCAGAGAAGATAATCAATGAAGATGTGGAAAAGCGGAAAGGAAAAAAGCAATAAGAAGAAGCACTTGCTAAAGAAGAAGAAGAAGAAAGGATCAGAATTGAAACCGATAGCTACCTTCGAGACAATCCTGAACAATCTTCGGAGCCACCCCACGACCCTTCCACAACTGAATCATCATCTCACTCTTCACCACCACCATCAAAAGATACAACAACACGATCATCATCCTAATCAGTCAAGAAAACTACTGATACGTGGGCATCTCAGGCCAAGACCAAGATCCTAAAAGCCTTGAAACAAGCAAGGAAACGCAGTATAGTTGACATAAAGCTAAACTTGCTAGCTGTCAACTTACTTAGCGATGAGATGAACCCATTCATCGAAGAGAGATCACAGCTATTCAACGTGAGACATTCAAGGAGAAATGGACCGAGAAGATCAAGGAATACACTCATCGCTTCCTTCCAATATGTTCCCGAATAACTAAAGACATGTTCTCCAAACAACGTATCCAACTTTGAGAACACCGATCGACAATTGTCACAACACCGGTGATGATTCGCACTCAACTAGTCCGACCACCTCATGTCACGTAAACCGACCTACTTTCACAGCTTGATAACTCGTGATGACCGCCGATCTTTGACACTCACACCGATGAATTAAAGTTTCTTGAGGTTCTCCTTGCTCATCAACTAAAGTCTACTTGCAAGGAAGCCGCCGGTATTGAGAAGCGCAATGAGATGATGATGACAAGGACAAAGATCTCAAGTGTAGAAGAAAAGCAAAGAAGTTCATCATCTATGCCACCGCCAAAGACCACCACCGATCTATTACACGAGCATCTCAAAGCAACTCCTCCATTCGATAAACCTCGGGATACTTGAAGCCCCACCACCATTGAGAAAAGCGGTGATCACTTTCAATACACCGGTGGTGAAGACGAAGAAAATCTCGAGCCCCAAAGAATGCCATCATCCCCACCATCAACCAAGAAACAACCAGGACCATCATCCAAACCGAAGAAGAAGAGATCAAGCTCATTGCCTCTCCGGTTGGATGAAGATGACGGAAGAATATGACCGGTTTAAGTTAGTTGATGCTACGCTTCGATACCGAAGGTCAAGAACCGGTAGATGGTCGCATTATGGAACAAGTGAAAATTATCCGTGATAAATTCAAATTCAAGAAGATGACGAAGAGGGAATTTCACGATCAAGAACGAATCGTCTAAACCGCTAAAAGACGATCCGGCAAGGTCGTTGAAGTAGAATACCATCTCACAACATCGCGACGAGCCATGTCTAACAACAATGACCGGCTCAACCTCGAATCAAACATCGACTTCTCATGAAAGAAAAACACCCATATTACACTGACCGACCAAACCGCTACAAACCATTGGTCAATTGCAGCAACCAAAGATTCCTTACCGCTACTTCTTCAACAATGATCTAGAGTTTCTTCAAAGACGGTAGCGACATTAGCAAGAAGTAACATCACTTACCTTCAACATACCAGAAGAATCTTTCCACCAATGTTGCCATCGAAGAAGAGGCCACCAAAATGTTCGTTGACAAAGTGGTGGATTATGTTATTGATGCTAAGTATGACATTCACCATTGGCCACCAAGGAGAAGTCTGTATTACAGAAGCTGCCAAGTTCTACGGTCTAACAAGGAGGTCTATAGTGATAAGAAGATCGTTGCTATAATGAATGTCACTTTGGCTACGAAATGGGATTATTCTTTCTTGAAGGAAATCAAGGTCAAACGCTAGGATGAAAAAGAATATGATTTCACTAAGGCTGATTTTCTGAGATTATCGCTCAACGACATCGAAGATATGTATCTTGCTAAGGTACAAGGACGGATGAGACATTTCTCCACCAACATTCAAAGACATCATGCCTTCATCGATATTCATTCAACCAAAGTGATCCAAGAACATGTTGAAGATCTCACTAAATGGAATCTTATCAAGCAAGACAACCATAAAACCGCGCTACACTTTCGCACATAAACCAACTATCTCAAGATACCATTTTGAAGAAACCAAAGTTTGGGGTTGTTTACCACGTTGAACTTCACCATAATTGCTTCATATGCATACAAAGAGGTTCATAAGCTCATGATCATATGTTGAAGATGGTTCATGATGGGTTAGCGGTTCGTTAAGGACATTCATCAAGGTATTGGGTCAAAGAAGAGGTGGAATCCGAGGAAAAGAGGGATGCAGAAGATAATCAAGAGGTTGGATGAAATGTTTCATCAAGATCGATGCGGAGGTTCGAGCTTTGTGGGAGGAAGATGATTCGACACAACATATCAACGTGAAGAGAAAACTCCTGGTCTACTTGACTAATTGTTTGGTACTCCTAAAAACTCTTGATTGATTATTTGGATTGATTGATTTGTAAATTAAAATGGTTTGGCACACATAACAAAGGTAACCCGTACTTGTAATGAAAGGACCGTGATACGACACAATCCTTATAAAAGGAGCTGCTTTACTTTTGAGTAAAACTTATCAAAACTTTAATCATTTTCAAAGTTTTGCTCAAAATAACAAGTACTTCCCCTTATGTTTTCAAAACCTCAAAAGTTAGTATTTCTTGTTGTGGGGAGTATTTGCTAAAAATCTTTGTTCACAAAATGTTCTTCGTGGAAATCTTCCCATAAAACCAAATGGTCATATTCGATATCACTTCATCAAAAATAACATTTAATATGCCATTTTGAGGGGGGAAAAATTATGTGATACAAATATGTTGAAAATGTGATTGAATCTTATGTGCAAGACTTAACCCATGAATTGACTAGATCTCGAATCACATACATCAAAATATTTGTCTTCCAAGATTTGTCCAAGTAGATCGTACCTATTCGAGAAACTCTTGATAGACATGAACTTTGACGGGTTTGACAACCTTTTCAAGGTTTGTCCACACCTTCAAGGTAGTTATTAGATCTAGTTGTCACCTAAAAGTCGACAATGCATCTCTTTAACTATGCAACGTAATCGTGTCTCATGAATTGTCTATCTTGAGTCACATCAATTCAAAAGTGCGAGCCATCCTCACCGTGCGCATTTAAAAACACTTAAGAACAGTGGAGGGGGAGTATTTCTGAAAATGCTAAACTCTCGAAGTGTTACAAATATGTTTTCATTCATAAACACTTTGAGATATTTTTAAGAAAATGGTTTTATGGCAACGTAGGATAGTCATGGAGTTATAAGGTGACTAAGGTTAGGAATAACCGTTCTATGATCCACCAGGGCTGGAGGGATCTACCCAAGGACACCACCAATAGTTAGTACTTAGAAGTCCTTAGGTATGATTATGGAAACGGAGAAAATGATAATCTGGAGAAAAGAATTTAGAAAGGAAGAATTAAAAAGAAAAGAAAATGGTGAAAAGAAATAACCCTCCAAATTATTCACAACTTAGGCGACAATTGTTCTAATTACATGTCATCGTCATTGTATTTACACCTAAGATTGAAGATTGCCATAACTGTGACGAATGCACTAAACCCCTTTACTACTCAAGTTTTCTCAGCACATAAGTTTGTTTCATTGTCTTCAATAGGAATCCTTACGCATAATTATCAGACTTCTCTTAGAGATTGTTGGTTGTGCTATGAGCGACTCCTCTCCCTCTGCTCAAGAAAACTAAAACGCGAGTCTAAAGCCACAAGATTCATCAAAGATCTCTTAGGAACACTTGACATTTCATCACTTTGTCGCCAACATTAAGGCCTAAAGTGATACATTTTAGAGTCCTTCACGATCTTAGCGATCCGTCAAGAACATTTATGAGGGGATTCACAATTGATCTCAAATATTGAATGGAAACTCGCTGGGTCAACATCAAAGCGGCCTTCCATAAATAGGTCATCTCGTAACCTTGTGGGTTGACGCTTTTGTACACCTCAAATGGTTCTGACATTGAGGTGATGATGTTTCTGTACCTCGCGATCACTCGAATCGTAGATGTACTTTATACATCATGTTATCCCACTCGAGGACTCCATTAGGAACGACCTTTGCTAGAATTAGAGAGATGTTTTCACTATCGTCATAGCACCTCGGTTCGAACTTGTAAGTCTTTGAAATCCTGCTAAGGAGATTCTTCAAGAATCGAGTCCTAAAATGTGGGTCATTACTTGAACTTGTTCAATGTAATGCCGTCTCCTTTATGGGATTTGGACTTATTTATCTCATTCCCACCAAGGTAAATGGAATCAAGACATTTATCGGAAGAACAATTGTAAGCGGGTCAATTCTCTAAGAACAATCACAATGATCATTGGTGTTTTCACTAACCAATTCTTATGTTTTCTTCTTATGGATGCTCACGGGAGGAATGATCGCGGGTTGATTCTCCTCATGCTCATACCAACAACAACTCAATTGAAGCTACAACTCAAAAGTCAAAAGGATTCTTCATCAACCAAAGAATCTACCAAGTTTAAAGACTAGAGAACTACATCAAATCACAACCAACGTCAAAAGCGTGTGAGCATGTTGGAGAAAGATGTTGAGACACTGAAAGCAACGGCGGATGGATATGAAGACAACAACATACAATCACCATATCCACACCAGAACAAAGAACAAAGAACTAAGAATCAGAAGACGTCAAAGCTAAAAACTTCAAAAGAAACAAGATCCTTATTATGGGGAGATTGTTGGAATCAAGGCACTTCTTCTCACAAGAAAGAGGAATGCCAGAAGACGTCCAAGAAACTACTATTACATCAACATCAACAAATTGTCCAAGATTTATGGAGTCATCACTAACACTTAGGGGGAGGTTTTTGGAATCACTCCTAACTTGTATTTCAAGTGTTAGTCATTTATATGTAATAGGTTGCTTAAACTAGGCTTTTAAGTTAGTATTTAAGGCTAGGCTCATGTAGAAAGCCCATGAGCCTATGCCAAAGCCCAATAAGGAAGGAAGGTACTAGATGTGTTTCTCTAGCTCCCTTCCCCTATAAATAATGTTGTAAACCTTCACTTGAAGGTTAGTTGTTCACTATAATACATTTCCTATGCCTAACGTTTCACTATTATCATACGAGTGCGTGTTCGTGTGTTCAACCGATCACCTTCATCTATATTTCTTACATATTGATCCTTGAGTTAACTTATATGACTTTAACATTAATGGCGCCAACCATTACCCACCAGCGCTGCCCATTCGGCGTCTATATGCTATTTGTTCACCATGGTGTCCAAATAAAAGTTCGAGCACCACAAGTGTGTTCATGACTAACACAATTCCACAAATTACCCCAGAAATAGTGGATAACGGATTACTAGCCATCACAAACTGAGGGTTACCGGTTTCTGCCATGATCTAATACGTTTTTTCATGCTGTCCACCTTTCTCAACCATAGACATTTGGGTGATGCAACATTGAGAGTAAAATATTTGCAAGGAAACCATAATTTTTTATTTTGAAGAACATGCAACAAATCCGCAGCCATGGCAAGGATGCAAACTAATGAGGCTAAGATGTAATGAAAAAAAATCCTGAAATGGATGTAGCATAGGTTCATTAAAGATGGCTTAACTATATAACTATATTTTAAATCAGGAATATAACTTTGACTACATATAATTGTTAAATAATAGTTACGAGTTAAAGATTTTATCTATACTAAATATATAACTATAAAATTTAGTCGTTTCTTTTTTTCTTTTTTCTTTTTTTTTAGTAATTTCATTTTGTAGCACATTTATCTCTAGAGTTCAACTTAGCATCAAAAGTTTATGTGACGTGTCTGAATAGATAGCAACACATTCTCTCATACTAGTTTTTATGATGGGTGATGCACCACCACCACCTCACCCTTAGTGCCTGCAACACCATAGAAGCAACCCACCACCACCATCTTTGTGCAAACCAAGAAAGTGAGGTATTTTTTGTTATTTATTTGGTTTGTGAGTGTTTGAAGGAGGGGGTCAATTGTAAGATATATTTATATAAAATAGGGTATTTTTATATTTTTTTTGTTTGGTGGTGACCATAGATTGTTAAAGTTTGTAGGTTTAGTGGTGTACTGAATGCTGATGTGGTTCTGATATGGAGGTGATGATAGTGGTGACCATAGAAACTAGTCTCACGTCCCCTTAATTTTTCTTATTTGTACACGCATACATACTTGACACACGCCAAACACTTTTCTCTCTCTTGTGTAGGCGGCAAAACTTTGCCTAACCAGAGCTTTTTGCTTGTTTGCTTGAAGGAAAAATGGAGTGGTGTTTGCCTTAAGGAAAGCAAAGTTCTAGAAGACCTCCTAACAGTTTGAGGTTGATTTTCAAAACTTTGGTAACACCTCAACCTGAGGATGAACATTAGTTGCATCACCTTTAGAACCAATTTGAACTTCCTTAAGGCTTGCAGACCTCTCACCCTCACTGGCAGAGTCACTAGAGTCTAGAGGACGCCCCCAATCACCCTCATTTTGACCCTCAATGTTACTACCTAAGTGAGGAGGAGGATTGATATGCCTTTTAGGTTAAGTCTCCTACTCTCCTCATCATTAGGTATCTCAAGAAGCTCATTAAAGAAGTCTACATTGAAAATTTTTAAATGGTTTAAATCTTGAATAGGTTGATCATTTTGTTCAACAGCATTTTGTTTAAAAAGAAAACATCCTCAAAAAACCTAACATCTGATGTGTCCTTGTGTGTAGGTAATTATGTTATCAAGTTTTACTATTTATTTTATGCCAACTTTACCTGTAACAAACACTAATGGGGAGTTACCCGATCGATGGTACGTTAGTTGGTAAGTAGGGTGTCTATCACTAAGAGTGAAATGTTAACACTTAAATCTATTAGTATTTTAATTACCTAAATTAGTCTAATTAAACCTAATTCTAATGCAGCAAAAGGGTTTTCAGCCTGAGAGACTGGCACGAGGTTTAGATTTAATAAAACTGTAAATGTAAATTAGACGGATAACACACACAAGCAGAAACACTGATAATAAAGAAGAGGTCAAGCCGATAGTAAGGAAAACATATTAGCCAAGTTAATCATATAAAATGCCTGATTTGTCTACTTGAAATAATGATGATACTCACTTCGTTGGTGGATTTCTAATGTAAGCTAAGCGGTACTTCATTACTAGTAGCCTAATGATCATAGTACTATTTATCTAGTTATAAAGCTAAGTAATATGTGATCTTCTCGAAATAATGCCTATCATCCACTAACTTAGAACTTATTGAATAGTTAAAGAATCAGTAGAATGAATAATCACATAAATAATAAATATGAATGAAGTAATAAACATAATAAATACGCAACGAGTGAGTAAGCAATCCAAATAAACAAATCAAAACATTATATACTCATAAACTTTGCTAATACTTACAGGTATTAGCCCATAATCTCAGTACTAATACAAGCTATCATGTTAAGAAAGATTCAAGTATAAATCCAAAAGGAAAAATACGCTAACCGAATGATTATAGTGTAGTAAAACAATTAAGGGAATCTTCCTATGGAATTATGGCACTAGCAGGACCTTCTTGGTCTTCTTTATGTCTCTAGTCTCATACTTGGTGGTTATGAGCTCTTTGAAAGGCGTACTTTAGGTTTTCTATTTATACTTTTTTAATACGATCGATAAGGCGTATCGGATGTATCCAATACGGCGTATCGGGTTAAATTCACATGGGGTCCAAGATTATTATATTCTAGAATGTTTGTACACCGCTTTCCTGATATGGCGTATCATAAAGATGAATACGGCGTATCAGGTCTTCCTTATCTTGGATATCTGGAGAAGTCTTTAAGATGAATACGGCGTATGATGCGTGGTTCGGGGTCGAAAGACTTCCTTTTCAACGAGCAAGCTTTACAACCCACTAGGCAAACAGGTAATAATCATAGCAAAGTATAGGCAAGCCCAGGGGAATGATCGTTCTCTAGGGGAATAGAGATGATAGTAGAGATGTATGACGAAAAAGTGAGGTGAGAAAGATTCTTTTTTTATCTTTTTTATAATTTATGAAATCAAGTAAAAATCGGTTGAAGAGGGGGTTGGTAATTCTACCAATTAAACTACTTAACAATTTAAATTAAAAACTAATTAAACTAATGAAAGGTAAAAGCTATGTATTAATTAAGTGTGTTTCTTATGATAATTAAAAACATGTTTACTTAGATTTTCTTACTCAATAGTTATCTTTTAAATGTCGGTTGAATTGTCACATCCTCATTCTAATTGGTGCGTTGTATTTTGTGTTAGTCATAGGAGGTGTCTAATTCCCTAATTCTATGAATCGTAACTCTCCTTTAGAACATCCTGGATGGCTAAGTACCAAAGTATCTCCTCCGAATACCTCTATCCTTAAGCTACAACTCACGCAATAAACACAACGATGGCCTAAGTGCACTCTTAAGCTTTTTTCTATTTAGGACGTTCAAGCCCGCAAAAATTAAAGAAAAAGCCAGTTTTCCTTACTCTAGCATCTACCAATTAGAACAAGAGACAACCTAACAATAATTAACAACTAGGTTTCATTGGATCTAAGCAAACACTAGATTAATTTAGTTACGCATGACAGATAAGCAAGAATACAAACAAACAACTAAACATAGATGAAATATGGTGATAGATTGGATAAACAAACTTATCTTTAAGTGTAAAAGAGGGTTTGGAACCCTAAAATACTGCCCAAGTCGGACCTCAAATGAACTAGGGTTTACTCTCCAAAATAATACACACAAAATATAGAAAATTTGAAGTTTATATATAGATTTTACACTCGCGACGGTGTCACCTTTTGATGGTGACGTCATCTTATCGCCGTCATTAGGATTTCGTTTTGACCAAGTCATCGTTCGGATGACGTCAGGTAAGAAGTGGTGACGCCGTCTGGCTTGCATATGGACGTCGTCTTGGAAGGGATCTTGGTCGTCTAGTAAAAAAGGAAGAGTGACGCCCTTCAAGATTTAGGCGTGACGCCGTCAGGTGTTAGGACCAAAATAAGTTCTGAGTCATCGCTTGAGACTTTTTAGTAGACAATGTGAGCGACGGCATCGCCCTTAGAGTTGGGACGCCGTCGGGCTTGTAAAACAGCCTTTGTTAGGATTTAGTAAATCCGGTCATTAAAGAGTCGGTCACCTCAAGTATATGTAATCGTTAGAAAGCTCGTAGTCGAGATTATTTAACAATGTTAAGTAGTATTTAGTTAAGTAACACCGCGGAGGACGGACGGTCTTTACCCACTATTGTATGCCTGATCCACGTTCCGTAGGTGGGTGATTTATGTAAGAACTATAAATACTCTACTCTCCCAAGGTGAGAGTTTGTTTCATAATAAAGTTCCCAACCTCTAACTTTCTCTCAATAAAACCATAGTTTATGCCTCTTTGATCTTTGGTTTAGTGTGTTTATAAAATTCAATATCTAACAATTGGTATCAGAGCCATGGTTTGATCATCTCTCTTACATATCCTTGGATTTCTAGTGGTTTTAGATGGTTTTGAGTTTGAAAAAGTTTAGTGGTTTTTGCATCATTTGGATCATTTCTAGTGTTAAAGTTTGAATTTTGGGTGTTTTGCTTGTGTTTAGAATCATTGTAAGTGTTTGGGTTTTGATTTGGAAAGCTTGAATCACTGTGGTTGAGCTTGTTTTGGATTGAAAAGTGTGTTTTTGAAGTTTTTCTTGCTAGCGACTTGGTTCTCGTTGTAAGTTTTCATCGTAGCGATTTCTTGCTTCAAAAAAATTTAGCGAAAGTTACAAAGTAATTGTTATTACTGGGGTTGTTAGCGACTTGTCTATTGAGACAAGCCAAAAAATAGTACAAGTTAGTGGATTCTCCACTACGCTAGCTTACTTTTAACGACTGGCGAGGTTAGCGATTGCTTTGCAGTTTAAATTGTTAGCTTGAGTTGTAGTGTAAATTGTTAGCTTGACTAGCGACTGGATCTTAGCTTAGTTGTTCTTAGCAACTTAATTGTGTCTAAGCGACTTGGTGCTTAGCGATTTGTTGTCATAATTTTAGCTTACTTGGTGTTAGCGATTGCTTAGTAGTTTCTCTTTTTAGCAACTCTGACCGCGCGAGCTTAATTGGTACTTTAGCGACTTGGTCCACGACTGACTGGGTCTTGAGCTTTGCCAATTTGGGCTTAGCTTAACTTCGGTTCAATAACTCTTAGCTTAATTTGTTTGATTTCTGCTTTGTAATACGGTTTTCTCTTGATTTAGTAAAATCCCGTGAAAGAATCTATTTCCGGTTTAATCATAGAGTTATAAAATCCCGTGTAATTTGTTAACATGTCTACCAACGTACCTACAATCATCTCCATGCTTGCTGAGGATGTTCAAGCAACCGTTCGCGATACTCGGCCACCCATGCTTGACAGAATCGACTACGACTCTTGGGCTCAACGAATCAGATTGTACTGCCTTGGAAAGGAAAATGGGGTCAACATTCTCAAATCCATTGATGAAGGACCGTATCGATTGAGACTACAAGAGACATAATTGATACTCATCGTGCAGATGGAACCATGATCTTTGATTGGCCGCACCAAAGACGTATGATGAGCTCAATGATAAGGAGAAAAGAGATTCGATGTCGATATCATGGCCTCAAACATCATACTACGTAAGGTCTTCCAAAGACATCTACAAGATTATCAATCACAACACCGAAGCCAAGGCAGTTTGGGATAATGTCAAGATGCTTCTCTTAGGTTCTCATTAACTAAGGAAGACAGAGAATCACAACTATATGATGAGTTTTGAGCACTTCAAGATGAAACCGATTCTAGAGAGTGTTCACCACGCTGATGAGTACCACGTGAGATTCCATAAGCTTGTGAATGACATGATATGGAACATCAAATGACCATGCCAAACATTCATTTGAACTCAAAGTTTGTGAACAACATGAATCCCGAATGGCACAAGTTTGTCAATTCCTTCTGAAGCTAACCAAAGGATTGAAGAACACCAACTATGAGCAACTGATGCCTTCCTTCTCCAAAATGAGAGACATGCTATGTTTGAGAAAAGGATTCTAGAACAGTTCAAAACCAACCAAGGAGAAACAAGTTCCTCAAATGACTCAACAGCCTTTTACACAAATGTTGGTATTACTACCAAAGCTTCTCAAGTCATTCCCATGGGTGATGGTAATTACAAACTCATTCCCCGATCCAAAGATATAAGCCTCCGCACTCCAAACACATTCATGGAAAACTTCATCAATCAACTATCTCTCATGGTCAGTCAAAACATGAACTTTCTTCCACACACCAACAATAACCTCATAACAGATCCAATCCACACAATCAAGCAACCCGTGTCCAAAGATGGGAAGGTTATGGTGCAACATGTTCAAGAAAGGCAAGTATGAACAGGAAGAGGAGGAGTTGGTAGAGGATATGTAGTAAATCAGAATAAGGGAAGGAATGGGAATCAAGGACAAGCAAATCCGATCAAATGATACAACTGTGGTGGTGAGGGACATATTGCTAGGAACTACACATCTCAAAACGCCCACGAAAGCGAATACTTCCGAGAGACAAGATGCCGCTGCTTGTACAAGCTCGATAATGGAATTTGCCGCTGATGAAGAGGAGTTGTTGTTTCTTGCTCGAGGGCAATGCCAAGACATATGATGCCGATGTTGATGAACGTACCAATTCAAGAGATAGGTAGGTCATAGTCATCAAAATGCATTTCAAGTAGTGACTGTGATGCATTTGACTCGATGTCGATGATGATGAACCTACTGTCCAAACAATCTTCATGGCTAGCATCTCACCTATGGTCTCTCCAAAGGTCTCTCCACCACAACAACTGGTCCATCCAAAACAAAATCATCTCGTAGAGGTATTAAAACTATATGATGATGTTGATCAGCAAAAGAAACATAATAAGGTTCAATAGCTTGAAACCAGGTGACTCGATATTGCTAATATGGGCAACGATAATATTGTCCCATATGATCAATATGTGACCCAATGTGAAAGTGCGATTGAACCAAGTGATGTATCTTCCGCAATAATGATGACTATATTTTTGATGAATACACCGCATGTGCCCTCGATGATTCAAGTACCTCTGAACTAAATGCCTATAAAGAAAAAGTTGCTATTTATGAACAACGTGCTAAGTTTGAGTTAACCACCCGTGAGCAGGAAATGGATGACCAAATGCGTACAATTATTAGAAAAATTAATTTTAGAGAAGAAGTACTAAAACAAGAGTTAAACTCCTTACAAGAAAAGCTTTCTAAAACTGCTAAGCAAAAACAAGAACTTCAAGAAAATGTTAAAATGCTTAAGCAAGAATTCAATGCTAAGGAATCAAAACTTTTGAATGATTTTTCCAATCTAAAAACTTGAAAAACAAGCTTGAAAATAAGTTGTACGTGACAAGGAATACCATTCGATCCGCTCACTTGATCACTAAGCATAGAGTTTTAAGCGATAAGCATAGCATTCCCTTGTTGAGGAACCAAATCCAGAGGTCATTAAAAGGCTAGAGTTTGCTCATAAGGTACTTTATGATGGTAATGAAATCCTTAAGCCTTTAGATAGAAACCTAGTTGCGCTACTGAAAGTGAATTCGGGAAGATAAGAAATCGATGAAGTAACTAGGGAAAAATTGAATATGAAGCTAGAGGATCCTGAGTGTAAAATGAATAATATAACAATCAAACCCCATAATTACACTAAGGAAAATTGGATATCCTTAAACAAGTTTAAGCCTCAGACTCTATTGACCCCGAACAAGTGTTCGGAAAAGGATATGGATATGCAATGCAAAAGTCAAAATCTTGTTGAAAAAAAGAATCCTTTGTAGGAAATTCCCTAAAGCAACCGCGGTATCCTCCTAATACACCAATGCATTTGGTTCCTAGAACTATTTCCACTAATAGCAAGACCTTAATCACCTCGATGTTGTTTTATCACCGTAGCTGTTTGTTGATTTTGAGAAAACGCGGTAAGAAGATAATCACACCTACCGATAACCGAGGAAAGGGGTTTTGAGCAAACTAAAGAATGCTATTTAACTGAGGTCATGCCTGTCTTTAAACAATTAAAAGGTCAATTTGAGAGTCTTCAAAAGGAATAAATTCAGATATTAAAGAAATGAAAACGAATTTGATGCAATGATAGTTGAGGTCAATGATTATGAACAAGAACTCAAATATAATGAGGTTGAAAGGAAGAACTTGCACATCTTAAATGAGAATTTGATTTCGAGTTGTGTTGCTCAAGATGTTTTATAATTGTTACTAAGCACTCTATTATCGCTTCTCGATTTCATTAATTGTCTATTGCATTGAAAGTTTCCCATGATCGTGTCATTGAGCTTGAAAACAAAACTCAGAACTAAATGAGAAAATTTTGATCGATGATCACGATAATTTGTAAAACATCTTCTAAACTAGAAGTTAAACATTTTGATTTACAACTAAAATATCAACATCTTAAAGAAAAAGACAAAATTAATCGGTTGGTCCCCTGGTTTGCCCATAATTGCAAGTTTTTAGTCCCTAAGTCGCTTTAATTACACCGTAGACATATTTTTTGAAACCCAATCTATTTAGTCCCTATTTTGGATGGCAAGTAGTGCTCCGTTGTTATTTATACGGTCATTTAATAAATTTTGCAATCATAGTCCTTATTTCTAAAATATAGTTTTTCACAGTTAGTCCTCCGCTAATAATAGATATCGCCTCGATTTTTACGTGTTTTGTCCGTTGTCATTTTTATCCGCTTTTAATACGTTTTCGGGCCCTTTTTTTTCGCTTTTTATAATTTTGTCCGTTTATCTTACGCTTTTCTCCGCTTTCAAGTTTCTTTATCGGTTTAACCGCTTTTGTCCGCTTTTTCTACATTTTTCTAAATTTGCTGAGCTCTTTTATCCGCTTTTTCTTACGCTGGTGTTCTTCGCTTTTGCCCGCTTTCATCCGTTGTTCTACGACTTTGTCCGCTTTACATTTTGTCCGGCTTTTACATTTTGTCCGTTTTCGCTTTTTGTACTATTTCAACATATTGAAATTTTTTCCAAAAAATTTGAAAAAAATATTTCCGAAAAAAATGAAAAAATTCAAAGAATTTCCTGGGGTCGTATTGTTTTGAAAAATTTCGAAAAAATAAAAAAAATATATCAAAAAATTTCAAAAAAATTCTAAATTTCAAAAAAAAAAAAATGAATAAAAAATATTTTGAATATGTTTGTTTTTTAAAAAAATTTTTCAATATTTTTCAAATTTTTGTTAAATCTTAAAAATATATTTGAAATTTTGAAATTTGACATTTTTTTATTTTTTCGAAATTCAAAATTTTTCGGAATTTTTTTATTTTTGAATTTTTTTTATTTTTTGAAATTTTTCGGAATTTTTTTTTTTCGAACGATTTTTTATTTTTTATTTTCGATTTTTTATTTTTGATATTTTGAAATTCAATTTTTTGAAATATGAATTTTTTTATTTTTTTTAAATTGTTCAGATTTTAAAAATTTTTGAATTTTTCAAAAAAATCTAAAATGAAAAAAATATATTTTTTTAATTTTTCTCGGAAATATTTTTTCCAATTTTTGGAAATTTTTTTCCAATTTTTCTTTTGAAAAAATATTCAATATGTTGAAATAGTACAAAAACGAAAGAAAAATCGGACAAAAACAGTGATGAAACGTACTAAAACGTATTTAAATCGACAAACGTGAAGAATCCGGACAAAACGGATGAAACGGGCAAAACAAAGAAACACAAAACGAAGAAAAACGGATAAAATGCAAGAAAACGACAAAAACGGATGAAAACCGAGCAAAAACGTAAGAAAACTGGGATAAACGTAAGAAAACGACAAAAAACAATAAAAAACAAAAAACGAAAAAACGAAAAAGGGGAAACGGATAAAAATCCAACGAAAACGGACAAAAAGCTTAAAAAATCGGGCGATATCGCTATTAACGCAGGGACTAACTGAAAACTATATTTGTAGAAAATAGACCACGGTTGGTCCCTTCGTGTTTGCCTGCGTAATATTGAAAGTTTAGTCCCTAAGCGTTTAATTACACCGAGATACCTATTTTTGAAACCTTGTACAGACTCATTTAGTCCCTATTTGGATGGCCAAAGGGCAGTCCGTTGTTATTTGGCGCATCGTTATCCTTTGTTAATAAATTTTGCAACCGCTAGTCCTTATTTTCTAAAATAGTTTTTCACGGTAGTCCCTCCGCTAATATAGATATCGCCCCATTTTTTTAGTTTTTGTCCGATTTTCGCCGCTTTTTATTATCCGTTTCCCTTTTTTACGCTGGTCCGTTTTTTTCGCTTATAATTTTGTCCGCTCTTTTCTTACGCTTTCCCGTTTTCTTAAGTTTTTATCGGTTTCATCCGCTTTTGTCCGTTTTCTTACATTTTTTTGAATTATTCTGTCTTTTTATCCGTTTATCGCTAGAACCGCTTTCTTTCCAAAGTGTCGTTCATCCGTTGTTCCTGACGGTTTGTCCGCTTTTTCTTGTCCGCTTTTTTTGTCCGCTTTCTTTCTTCGGTTTTGTACTATTTCAACATATTGAAAAATTTTTCCAAAAATTTGAAAAAATATTTCCTAAAAAAATGAATAAAAATTCAAAAATTTTAATTTCTCGAAAATTAAAAAATTCCTAAAAATGTATTTTTCGAAAATTCTCAAAAATAAAAAATATATCGAAAATTTCAAAAATTTAAATTTCAAACAAAAATGAATAAAAAAAATATTTTGAATATGTTTGTTTTTTTTTAAAAAATTTTTCAATATTTTTCAAAATTTTAAAACTTTAAAAAAAAAATATATTTGAAATTTTTTTTGAAATTTGACATTTTTTTATTTTTTCGGAAATTCAAATTTTTTTTTTTCGGAAATTTTTTGATTTTTTGATTTTTTTTTTATTTTTTGAAATTTTCGATTTTTTTTTTTTCCGAAACCTTTTTTTTTATTTTCGGAATTTTTTATTTTGATATTTTGAAATTCAATTTTTTTGAAATATGAAATTTTTTTATTTTTTTATTGTTCAAGATTTTTTAAAAATTTTCAAATTTTCAAAATCTTAAAAAAAATGAAAAAATATATTTTAATTTTTTTTCGAAATATTTTTCCAATTTTTGAAATTTTTTTCCAATTTTTTTCTTTTGAAAAAATATTCAATATGTTGAAATAGTACAAAACGAAAGAAAACTGGACAAAAACGATGAAAACCAATAAAACGTGACGCATCGAAACGGACAAAACGTAAGAACAACGGACAAAAACGTGATGAAACGGGCAAAACGAAAGAAAACAGACAAAAACGTAAGAAAACCGATAAAAATGCAAGAAAATCGGACAAAACGTGATGAAACCATAAAAAACGCAAGAAGAAAACGGAGATAAAACGTAAGAAAACGGACAAAAACAATAAAACGAAAAACTTAACAGACTGCACTAACGGGCATTGCCATATCCAAAATAGGGACTAAATGAGTAAGTGTTTCAAAAATAGGTATCTCTGGTGTAATTAAAAACGACTTAGGACTAAACTTGCAATATGGCAAACCACAAAACCAACCGTAATTTTTGTCTAAAGAAAATATCAAAACTCAAATATTCTTAACGGATCGCACTAACGGCCATCCAAGGACTAACACCGCAAAATTTATTAACAAAGGACTAACAAATCGAAATAACTTAACGGATGCACTAACGCCATCCAAAATTAGGGACTAAATGAGTGCAAGGTTTCAAAAATGGTATCTCTCGTGTAATTAAAACTAATTTAGGGACTAAACTTGCACATAGGGGCAACCAATTTGGACCAACCGTGTAATTTTGTCTGAAAATATCAAAACCTCAATATCAAGACATCCTCGGATGTTCCGAGTTTGATGCGCCGATAAAACAAATGTGACAACGATTCAAGCTCATTGAACACGATCGAAAGTTGAAAGCCCAAATTCTCAATTAAAGGGTGAAAAGAACAATGTGGGCTCCCATGCCTCCTCCTTTAAATGCTCAGTATTCTCAAACTTTTCATCTTCAAAACTTAGTTAATGCTTTACAAAAGAAAAACGAGAGTTTTCTAGAAGAAAATGAAAAAGTTAAACAACACTTTAAAGAGTTATATGATTCAATGAAAGTCACCGTGACATAAAACAACAAAAATAACGTCTTTACAAAAAGAAATTGAGAATCTGAGAGTCGGAAAAGGGAACTGCCACTTGTTTTTAATGAGAATGTTGCATCAAAGTCATCCTCGGCCGCAAATATATTGTGGACTGTTAAATACATTCCTCCTCATCTTAGGAATAATGAACTTGTGTTCATAACTATTGTGCTCACCTTAAGGATAGTCTAGAATGTCTCCGTGAGATTGTGGAAGAGGATTTCATTAATAAACCTCTTGATAGAGAAATTAGGTTTGCTTTCTTGGGCCAAACGATCTCAGGAGCTGCTTGAATGTTTAATAGCAACATGTCCTAAATCCTTAGGTGCGAAGGTTGTGTCTGTGATGCCTTGTTCTATGCTATGCCAAGCATACAAATCATTCTATGCCCAATTTTAAGAAAGTGAATACTAATGTGCCTTCAAGTAGTTCGATCCCCGCATCGCCTAGTTCAGAATGCAAAAAGTAGATCAACCAACTAATGTTCCCATAATTCCCTCTACAGGAGTAATCAATGACATAAAAGCAAGCGGGTCAAAGCCTCCGGCAATACCAAGCAAGATAGGACCTCGCAAGCTAAGAATGTGCATTGGAAGAGAGTAGAAGATCACCCTAGGAATATTAAGTTTGAGTTGAATAAAACGAATCGTGGTTGATTCTAGTATTAGCTATAAGCGCATCAGTAATTAATTCAATTCGCTACTATTCGCAAAACCATGTAATGATGATTGCTTGATTGCTACTAATCATGAATGTGGTGTGAATGTTTTGTCTAATGATGTCAAATGCCCCGATAAAACTGTTAATGTTAAAATTCAAGCTAAGAAGGCTAAAAGGCAAAGGCGAAAGAAAGTTAGAAAAAAGTGGAAACCCACAGGAAGGAAATTTAGTAATATAGGTTATCAATGGATACCCCATCGGCCAAGATTAATGAGCTTTGCCCTAAAGTTGCTAAATCAATGCCTACTAGAAAATGGATGCCTCACCGTGGTAGAACTATTCCCTAAGAAGCGAACATACTTTGAATAGGTCAAATACGGACACTAGCATCTGATCTATTTCTAATGAGTGCATTGTTTCTACCTCTGATGTGGGTGTTCCAATCACTATTACTAACCAAGTGGAACCCATTATTGCATGGGGTTCCCAATTATCCAGCTTATCCATTCTTGTTGCGTGTTCAACTGCAGATCGTTCAAATCGCTCGTGGTACCGACTCAGTTGTTCCAAGCATATGACCGGAGACCGGTCATGGCTCATGAACTTCGAGTAAATTCATCGGACTTAGATTCGGAACAATCATTTCGGTGTAGCAATTATGGGTTATGGAGATTATGTTGTCTGTGATAGTGTTATCTCCATATTACGTAAGGTCTTGGTCATAACTTATTCTCTGCGTTGGTCCAATTCTGCGGATTCGATCTAGAAGTGGCCTTTAGAAAACATACTTGTTTCGTTAGAGAACTTGATGGTAAAGAACTTTTAAGAGGAACACGTGGTTCAAATCTATACACCATCTCTATCAAAGATATGATGAAGTCTTCCAATTTGCTTGTTTTCAAAGGCTTCAAAAAAGTCATGGTTATGGCATCGTCGTCTCAATCACTTGAACTTCGGCACCATCAATGATCTCTCCCGAAAGGACTTAGTTGTAGGTTTACCTAGACTAAAGTATGAAAAGGATCATCTTTGTTCAAGATGCCAATTGGGAAAAAGCAAGAAGTATGCCCACAAACCCAAACCTACAAACTCGTTACGTAAGTTCTTCATACAATTCATATGGATTTATGTGGACCCATGAGAATGCAGAATATCTTTGGGAAGAAATATGTGTTGGTTGTGGTTGATGATTACTCTCGATTCACTTGGGTTAAGTTCTTAAGGACAAAGGATGAAACTCTAGATATCATCATCAAACTTATCAAACAGCCAAAGTGCTCGACTTAACAAAACCTGTCAATCATCCGAACGACAATGGAACTGATTTTGTTAATAAACAACTTATCGAAGTTTTATGAAAGTGTTGGAATCAATCATCAAAGAAGTTTTCCACGAACTCCTCAACAGAACGGTGTAGTTGAAAGACGAAATCAAACTCTTGTGGAAGCCGCAAGAACAATGCAGATTTACTCAAAGGTTCCAATGTTTCTCTCACGGCCATTGCCACCGCATGCTACACTCATAATCGATCCCTAATTCACACTGCTCATGGAAAACTCCATATGAACTTGTCCACAATAGAAAACCTAATCTCTCATTCCTTCGTGTGTTTGGTGCATTGTGTTATCCAACTAATGAGGGCCAAGATTTAGGCAAACTTAAAGCTAAAGCGAACATTGGAGTTTTTGTAGGATATGCACCAAACATAAAAGGATACCGAATCTACAACAAAAGAACCCAAAGTATAATGGAAACAATTCACGTTACGTTTGATGAGTCGACGGTCCAATGGCTCGTGACAATCCTAGTTATGGACCCGCAAGATCTCAACTTTCATCAAGTAGTCCTATCGCTTCTACTCTCATTTCAAATCCCTCACCAAAGAACTCATTATGTACCTCCTTCAAAAGATGAGTTGAAGAAATTATTTGATCCTATGTTTGATGAACACTATGAGCCAAGGGCTAATGATCATCAATTCCATCATCGTAGGTCGCTTCTATCCCCGCCAATGTTAACCCTTCGCCTTCCATGTCACTAAGTCAAGAGGCCGATCACTGTCTCATCAACAAATCATCAATCATCGAATGTACATCATGGAATTGTTTCGGGCACCCATGATGAAGTTAATCCCTTTGCTACTCCCGAAGATGCTCCATTTGAAAACATATTTGCTCTGAATCATCATCGTAACCATCTTCATCGTGAGATATTGAACTCACTACTTCAGTCCTCAACAACAACCACATGAACACCTTATAAAATGGACACATGATCATCCATTGGACAACATCATTGGAAACCCCTCTCGCCCAGTATCCACACGTAAACAACTTGCAACCGATGCCTTATGGTGCTTCTTCAACTCCGCATTTCTCTAAGGTCGAACCAAAAGATGTTAAAACCACCATGAATGAAGACAGCTGGTTCAATGCCATGCAAGAAGAAATTCATGAGTTTGATCGACTTGATGTATGGGAATTAGTACCTTGACAACATCAAATAGTCCTGAATATTAAGTGTCAATTTCCCCCGTTAATGCTCGTTATTTATATCATTTATATGGATTTACGCTTATTTTCCATTGTTTTACACTTTCGTGTAAATTGCAAGCATTGGAGCTAAAGAGACGCGGAAATGGAAACATTACTAAGGATTTATCACAGTATGCTTATTTTGAAGAGGTTACGGCGTAACTCGCTCTCACATTACTGCGTAACTATTATGCGACCCTCGAAGTTCAACTCATCAAGAGGTTACGACGTAACTCCTTCCAAAAGATTACGACGTAACTCCATTAGGTCAAAGAGGTTCCAAGCTGATACTTACGCCGTAAATTCATCGCATCACTTACGATGTAACCGAGTTTATTGAAGACTACGGCCTAACCACTTATTAGGTTACGCCGTAACTAGCAGATCTAGTGCATTTACGGAGATATAGAAGGTTACGCCGTAACTCATATATTGGTTACTGCCGTAACCCACCTGCCTATAAATACCCCACAAATTCCAAAGATTTCTAATCATTCCATTCCACACACAACACTCTGAGAACATGGGAAAAAGCTCAAGGAAGGTCTAGGGAAGCATACGGAGTTGTTTCCAAGGGAGAAGTCACACCATTACGATAAGCTTTAGCGCTTATTATTTCTTTTACTTTCAATTCATGTATTTCGTACCTTTGAATATTGAATTGATGTGCATGATTAATATGAGCGGCTAAGCACCCTTTGGTGCTAGACTAGTTATGATTCCTTAATTGTTTTGTTTGCGTTTATCTTTACTCAGATAATTATTTCTAAGCGTATGCATGCATAGTTCTTTGGTAGTCACCCCTGGTTCGGTAGTTTTGAATGGCGGTAGAGGCCAATTGCCTAGGAGATATGACCAACTGACCCTAGGTGAGCGGACTGAGACAGGAAGGGTAAGATATGACCAACTGACAACCCTTTCTACTTGTGCGATTTGACCAACTGATCACCTATCATTTGGATGAACTTAAGAATTGGTTGGTGTAGTGTCTAAGTTCCTAACGGCCGGGCACTCACTATTTAGAATCTAGCATGTAGCGGTACTTAATGACTCGACTTAGGGACCAGAACAACGGGACTTATGACGGTGCGCTACTGATTTCTCCTATGGTGGCATCTTTGTTGATAGGTTAGGGCTTAATTGACCAAATGTTGTCCTCTCAATTTGACCCTCACCAAGTAATTGGAAGTAAGTAGACGTAAGCATTACTAGTTAGGAGGATTAACTAGGTTAGCACCACTATTCCTCTATTGATTACCTTTCTACCATTTATTTGCTTTTATATTCTGATCAGTAGTTTAATTAATTTAAAACCCTATCAAACCATTTATATTCTGTGACAATTAGACTTAGTAATTATCCCACACACATAGCTCTTGGGACGACCTTGGTTTTACCATTTACTACACTACACACGACCGGTACACCGCCCCTAGTGCATTAGGGTAGACCATAGGTATAGCGAGACACTATAAATATTAAGACCGGTCAAGAAAACTCGCATCAATTTTTTTGCCGCCGGGAGCTATATTAGGATTAATATTAAGTCTTTCATTTCATTTTTAAATTTTTCTCACGATCATATTTCAAGTTTACAGGTACCATGGAAGTTGTTAACATAGATGACCTCACTCTTGAGGAATACTTGTCGTAGACTAGAGCTGATCAAGGGCGGGTCTCATAAGACCGCAATCGGAGCGGATGTTCGCTTCGAGATTAAAGACCAATTTATGAGGGAGCTTTCGCTAACCCTTTTTGGTGAAACAGGGATGACGGCGACGATATGAGCACGTTGAAAATGTCCTATACATCGCTAGCCTTTTCAACATTCCGGCGTGTCTCATGATGTCGTTATGCTCGTGGTCTTCCCTATGACTCTAACCGGAGCAGCCGGAAGATGGATCGAAGATTGCCGCCGGGCGCTAATACTTGGGCACTACTTAAGAAACACTTTATCCAAAGATATTGCCCACCATCAAAGATTTCTAATCAACTCTTCGAGATCCACAATTTCAAACAAGAAGACGACGATACTTAAACTCAGTATCAAGCTTGGGACAGATACAACGATCTTCTTTATAAGTGTCCTACCAATGATCTTAATAACCAGCCGAAGGTCAATATTTTCTACAAAGGAATAAATGTAACTACGAGACAGATGCTGGATTATCAAGGACCTATCCCGAATATGACTGACTATCGCAATAGAAGCCATTCAAAAATGGCGGACCATTCTCAAAAATGGCAAGACGGCGGAAGTAAAAGAAACCAAGGTGGAAGTTTCGAAATTGCAAGAATCGCTAGTAAAATTGAAAGCCTCAAGAGATATGCAAAGTTAGGGAAACCATTCATGCCATTCAAGTGGGGTGTGAAAGCTGTGGAGGATGACATCTTACAAAAAATTGTCCTCATACGAACGCAGAAATAATTGAGGAAGCTAAATATGGGGAGAATCGACCTTTTTACGGAGATAGTCGAAATAATAGCAGTTATCGGGAAAATTACAATCGTGGGCCTAATGGAGAAAGAAGGCCCAATCTTGAGGACACAATTAATAAATTCCTGGAAACTGCCCCGAAAACAAGAAGAACAAAATATTTGGTTGAAGGGTTTCCGTGAAAACACTAATAAAAATCTTTCCACGATGACGAAACCCTAAAAAATCTTGAAGTAATGATTGAAAACTCGCAAGCGAGATTGATGGGATCGAACTTAACGAAGCCAAGCGTAAGGAGGAATGCAATGTTGTTTTCACCAATGATTCTCAAGAGGTGATCGAGGAATGTATAACCGACAAATTAGAACTCATGAATATCGACCAACAGGAAGAGTTACGTCGTAACTACTTCCCTGAGTTCCAGCGTAACCATGCCCCAATAGGTAAGTCCAGTTTAGGATCGAGTTTATTCTTTGTTAAGGATATTAGTGCTAGAGGGTTAGTCATTCCGTGTTCTGCTGATAATATTGATATGTTGGGGGTAGTTGATTTTGGGTCTAGTGTAAACATCATGCCTCTATCCATATTCCTAAAACTGCGGATTGTCCACCTTTGGGAGACAGATTTAAAGATTGCATCCACTACTGAAACTATGATTACCCCGTTAGGTATTACAGGAGGTACGTGTGTTAAAGTCAATAAATTTACTTTGGCCCCCGAGTTTGTGGTAGTAGATAATATAAAAGGCAAAAAGGAACATTTGATTCTTGGTTTGCCATTCCTTGAAACGTTAGCACGCTACGGAGGAGTCTATGGAGATATAATGGAGTTCAAGTTAGATAAAACCTTGAGCCTTGAGCCTGACAAAATTATTATAAAGGAACCACCAAAGATAGAACTAGATGACTCCGATAGATTTCCACCTTCGGATTTTAGACATTTTCAGGACTCCGAATCTAGTGACAATGAAGATGATGAGGAAGAAACCCCGTTTTCCGTACCCAGTTATGTTGTAAAAGGAAGAGTTCACT
>OU343221.1:80835460-80890487 GCA_910596185.1 Chrysanthemum makinoi | reverse complement strand
CTACTATCTTACTGCCAATCTTACAATCTTACTCTGATCCTATGCTATTTCAGATCCTACTTCGATAGGTGTTACGGTGACATAATACTAAATCTGCTTGATAAAAAGTTTATTTATGTTTATTTATTTATTTAATGAATAAATATGAACAACTTTTTTTTCTTTTTTTTTAGTTAAGTAAACTAACTAAGGCTGAGCATCAAAGGTTCAAAACCGAACCGAACCGACAAAAACCGAGCCGACTCGACAGCCCGTCGGTTCGGTTTCATGTTTTACATGTTTTCGGTTTCGGGTCGGTTCGGTTCGGCCCAAAACCGACAAAAACATACCTAAATACACCTAAACCGAACCGAACCGAACCGACCCGTCGGTTCGGTTTCGGTTTAGGTTTTTCATGAATTTCGGTTTTCGGTTTTGTCGGTTCGGGTCGGTTTTGGACCGACGCTCAGCCCTAAAACTAACATAAACAAAAGTCGCGTTCGTTTATTCATATTCGTAAACGTTCGATTATGCATTTGTTAATGTTTATTTATTTGTTTATATTCGTATATCATATTTTTTAATTGAATTAATTGTGATTCTTTAACTTGATCCAAGTTCTCATTACTGGTTGAGCAGTTGTGGTTATTCGATAATAGGTTGTTTATGTTCGAAGTGCAACTTACTGCAATAATGTAATAGATTTGACTAATATGCGTAGTTTTACATTATTAGTGCACCTTTACTCAAGTTCTCCCTATCGTACGTACAATATGTTAAATCACTCGCGATTGTTAAACTTGCCCCAAGTTCTTATTACTAGTTCAGAAGTTGTGGCTGTTCGAAAGTTTTGAGAGCACGGGTAGAGTCAAAAACTTTTGCTTGAAAGGGCACATTTTAATTAAAAAAAATTCAGATATTTTAGAAAATTTACACTATAAATTTTTTTCCTAAGAGGGCACGTGACCCCCGAGACCCCTCCCTATCTCCGCCAATGGGTGAGAGCATCATGTACTGTAAGACATAGGACGCGTTATGATACCCCCATCGGTGTTATACGATATCGCGTTGTCGGCACCAATCAAGTCATCCGTCATTTATTTTATTTTATTAGAGCTGGTCTGATCCTCAAACCTAGGTGGCTAAGTTGAACCGCCTTTTCTATGTCACCACCATTTATCCATTTTTCAAAAAAAAAATGTTTATGCTTTGATTTTATTTTTGTTTGTTTGCTTTTGTTGTTGATGCAGATGTAGATTTATCTCCGCTTGCTGCTGTCGGATGTCTTCATCAACATATATGTTATTTATTTTTGCTAATGTTTTTATTTGCTTTTGCTGTTGCTTGACGGATTGCTTCCGTTTGCTGCGGATTTCTTCATAAAAAATTTATGTGTTTATTGCTTTAAAGTCTATTAAGTTTTCAAATTCAATCCGAGCTTTGCTATTTTGCTACTCGGATTGTGGGGGAGTATTAGGGGTAGATGGCCTGAGTCCGGCTGTATGCTTTGGGCCCGTTAGAATTTCTAAGGTTTCTAGTAGATTTTATGTAATTGCATTATAAATACTGTATTATCTTCTACGAGGTTTTCATTATCTGATACTTTGATTGTGTTTGGTTTGTGTTTGTGTAATTTGGGTCTTTTTCTTTTTACTCTTTATGCAACGTCCAAAGAAAGAAGAAGATGAATATTTTTAAATGTTTTTCACTTTTAATCTTTTTACTATGTAAGTTTACATTATTAGTTTTTTTTAACTGCTTTTTTTCTATTTTTATGTTCCTTTGCTTTTACATTCTTAGTCCTATAAGTTTTGTTTTTTTGTTTTTTTGTTTTTTTTTTCTTTTAATTTATTTATTATTATTATTATTATTATTTTATACTAGTATCTTTTATTTATTTATTTTATGTACTTTTTTGTACCATTTGAATAAAAAAAAACTCTAGGGCCCAAATGGTGTTGTATACCTTCAGTGATGAGGAAAGTTGTTTTTGGGTTAAATTATAGATTTTAAGTCATAGCCAAGAAAAGCTTACGTGGCAATACTTTTTGCTAAAACTCTGACCGCACCTTGTGCGCTAAATGTTCCCAAGAGTACCTTATATATGACACATATGCCACTAATCAACACACCATCAAGTACCATACATGCCTACTGTGCTCAAGCATTCATCTAGCCAGAACTCTTAATCTTTTACAAGTGTATGGACTATTGGTATTTTAAGGCACTCTAACTTGTCGATTTTATTTAGCTTCTTCTTAGGATCTCTTCTATGTTCACTGGTAAATCCATGTTTTTAAGAACGGGAGTGGAAATGTGCCAAATGTGCCCATGATATGTGGGCTTGATGGATTTGACTTTTTCTTTGTCAGCATGGGCTTGATATCATAAATTAAGCATGTCTGATTGACTCACTGATTCTACCCCAAGGCCTTAAGACAACACACCATCAAGTACCATACATGCCTAAAAAAGCTTAGGGTTTGGTATGACACTTTTGATTTGAAGGAATGTTGGATATTGGATTTCACAAACACTCTAAACCATGATCAAAGTAGGCGTATAAGAATGTTAGAGAGAGAGTTCTAGTGAGAGAAAGGAAGAGAGTTGGGAACTATAGTGGGAGAAAGAAAATATTATTATGAGCTCCAACTCTCTACCTTGGGAGGTAGAGAGTATTTATAAGTCTTACATAAATCCCACGCCACATACTGTGGATCGCATACCATGGGTAAAGACTCGTCCGTCTTCCACGGTGTTACTTAACAAAATACTACTTAACATAAAATAACTATGACTCGAGCTTTCTAATGATTACATATACTTGAGGTGACCGACTCTTTAATACACGGAATTTCTAATTCCTAACAATCTCCCCCTAAAGGAGGTCACCTCAAACATATACTAAAATTACATTGAATACAAACAGATATTACATTAACAATTGTTCTTACATTCTTGATGTAGTACTTTGCTTCGAAGCTTGTAGTCATTGATTCCACTCATTGCATGTTTGGTTAATCCAAGTGGAGGTCTTTTACTGATCCACGTGATAATAATTTTGAGCTAGCATTTGAGATCATCATTACATTAAAATCTCAAACTCTTCCTTAGTGGTGTTGATATTATGTGATGTTGTGACATTTGGACCGACATGCTCACATTATGGATCATGATATCTTCTCATGAGTAGTGGAAGCTTTAGTTGATTCATGATATTGGCGGCAGTAGCGAAGCATGGAGTGAAAATATCCGAGTCATTGATGCACTAATCATGATTTCTTTTGAGATGAATGTGTTAGGTGAGCATGCGGGTATGAATTGACCGCTTCATTACGATCGGTAGCAAGCGTCGGGGTGTACTGCATAAGGCAGTTAGCAATAAAGCGCACGAAAGTGTCTTTGATCACTTTCGATGAATTGAGGTACACGGCCCAGGGTTCCCGTTGATCAATAAAATGCTTGCTGTGATCGGGTATAATTGAAGAATTTCCTTGAGAGGGTTTAGCGGTTGCTCTAGGCGTTCTCAAACCGGGCGTCTCAAAGAAGACAACACGGATGAGTGAACCGGTAATTTCGTCCGATTGATGAAAGAGATTTGAAAAACAATCGTGTATTGCTCAATAGAAATTGTTTTGCAATATAACGAAGGTTTTAATGAAAATCAATTATCAATCATAAAACACCTTTTGATTTTAAAAATTAGTACACGATTCGTGCTAATGAAAAGAGTTTTAAAGCACAAAGACCGGTTTTTCAAAGGTATCCGTCAATCCATAACATGAACGGGGATTGATTCAAAAGATGAATCGCCCAATTGTTTCGTTCGGTTGTCACATGGTTGATCTGTATAATAGATCTCACATGCCACCTACCGGGAGCTTGTTAGATGTTGGCTCCAGAAGGCTTTCCATCTTCACGGTGAATATGTAAACACATCACTCGGATGTTACGGCAATACCACAAGGATAAACGCGTAGGACTCAAGATATAATCTCTCTTTCCACATTGTGTGAAACAGAGAGTCTTCATTGAAAGTGTCCTAATGAGATTTATTGATGATCTCGTGGCACTAGACTCAATTTGTGCATATTTGGATCCTATAATGGAGACTAGGGAGAGGGTCTCCTCCTTCAATATCAACAATCTCTAAGAGAAAGTTGATAGATAATGTCGGTTCCCAGTGAGAATGAAACAAGTCCTTTTAAGAGGAACTTGAGTAGCTTGGGAAGTTGAAGTGCGGTCGCGTCCTTTGGGTCCATGGCGTCTTGTCTTCAATACCGATGTTACCATCGTAGCATTTGAATTGAACCGGTTTCGCCTAAGGTTGAATATATGGAGGGCTATTTGTTTTCACCCTTTTCTCATTCAATTCTTTATAATTCTTCAACCCCTTGATTACTTACGAGACTTCATAGCAAGAACCTTGTTGGGTTTATTCGATTACTAGCTCGTCTTAGTCCGCACTCTTCCCACATCTCATTTTTCTCCTTTTATCATCATACCTAAGAACTCTATACTAACTAGTGGATAGTCCACGGGTAGATCCCCGGTTCTGGCGGATCATGGGAACACATACCTAACCTTATCGTCCTTATATCACCATACATAATGTAAAGTTGGTTGGTCTTTTTGGTATTGTTCATCTGCCATAGGAACCAATTGAAAATCATTTGAAAATCAATCCGGATACTTATGATATTTTATCAAAGCATTTTGTACCCTAATTGTTTTTGATATTTTTAGAAGAAGAACTCCCCTCCATGTGAATCAAGTATTTGAAATAGTTTTCCACACGGAGGCAAGAGAAAGAATTAACTTCTTTGATTACCATTTTAAAAAAATATCAACATCACTTCCCTAATCGATCAAGTAGATAAAGCATTTTGGGGAAGGATGAGGTTTTCATGATTTTGCTCCCCTCAATATGTGCCTCGAGATTTGAAAAGAGTTTTGCACATACTAGAGGGAAACTGCACCTTGAGATAAGTTATCACGTTTCAAATCATAGGTTTAAGATAGATGCTCCCCTCAACATGTGCATGGAAAATTTGAAATCGTTTGTCACATGTGGGAAGGAGAGCTTGTACATCCTTAAAAACCATTTACCGATTATCAGGTTTAAATCCAATTTAAATCACACATTCTCCCCGATCACAATTATCAAATCATTTGAGATTTGTGATCTCTTATAGATTTAAATTGATTTTGAAAGCTTTTAGGGAGAATTGTGACTTGAATATGAAAGCGTTTTAAGCGATAAGGATCGGTTTAAGACTTTAAACTCCATTGATAAAACATGCTTGAATATCTTTTGAAAACAATTGAATGCCAAATAACTTTTTAATTTAATTGAAATCATTCTCCCCTCAATCAATGACATAGGTTGTTGATTGAGAGATTGATATTTTGACAAATAAGTCCAGATGATTATCAAAATAGAGTGAGTTATTTTTCAAAGGGTTAGTTTTCGGCAAATAAATGTTTATAGAATCAGAGCATGGAATTTTGAAAGTCATGATAAAGCATGGCTCTGTTCTTTCTTAAGCGGGTTCTTGCTGAAATGACAATAAACCATTTTTTCTCTTTCTCCAAAAATAATTTTGATTTTTGATTTTTTTTATTTTTTTTTTTTTTTTATAAAAAATTCGAACAACATCTAAAGTCCCGTGTCATTCTTTGAATGACAACATCAAGACCGTAGATATTATCGAATCAAGAAAAACATGACAAAAAGACAATATTTTTTTTTTTTTTTTTTGAAGATTTTTGAATTTTTCAAATTTTTATGGATTTTGAAAGTTTTATATTTTTCTATTTGATTTTTTGAAGGTTTTATAATTTTGTATTTTGTTTTTCGAATAAATATTTACAAGAGATAAATTAGCTTAAGATAATGATGATGAAATAGTAGAGATAAAGATATCGTTCGTACGTTGTAGAAGAAAGGAATCTCTTAAACTTTCGCCACCAAAGCATTCGATGCTTCTAAGAAAATCGTCTGGACATGAGCCTTCTCAATTTGAATCTTTGGTAGCTTCCCCCCTAAACCGACAAACATCGAATAAAGACCATTTCCTAAGAGTAGAGTTGAATACAAAGCGGTCTCATTGATTGAAGCTCAGCACCACGAAGAACCGAGAACACCGAAGTAACAAGTTGAAACATTGATCGTCTCAGTGGTTATCAAATCGGATTAACGATTACGACCGATCACATGAACTCTTGTGCATCCCGATGTACACCTTACTCTTCGAGATTGGCCGTTGTCTATTTAGGGAACAATATATCAACATCTTCATTTTACCATGTGCATTCGGTTATATAACATATAACCAATCATACATAATGTACACATGTACCCAACAAGAGTAGAGACAATGACATCCATGTAACATGTTGAGTCACTAATCATCTCTGTGGATGTCAACTCTGAAATAACTGAATTAGCTCGATCAAGTGAACATGTTATGCATATAACCGAAAGCACTTTATCATAAACCGTATATAAGATGTCGATAGGCAGTATCATCTCACGTTCCAAATATTCTTCTCACATTTCTTCCAACCGAACACTGAAGTAACATAAACCAAAGGTCTCCGAGAGACACTTTCCCAAATAGTTGGAATAATATATCCTTCCCCCAAATGGTTTTGATACCTCAGAATCAGTAAAACATAATATATCCATAAACTTGAAATCTTGTGAGAAGAACTCAAAATAGCCCAAATGAATCACAGTGAGAATCAAACACATAAACTCTCGACTATCTTTATCAACCCATATGTAGACAATTTGATGACCTTGTTGAAGAAAAACCAATATACCAAACTTGAAACGGTAATTCCCGCATTTGTGTCTTAAGCTTGCACTTAAAGATGGAAGAACGGTGTCGAGAATCTATGCTTCAAGCAAATCTCTAAGTACTTACACTCAAACAAGGTATGAGACATTAACACCTCTTGATATTATCCACATCGTCATGCATGTGACAGAGTAAAACAACGTAACTCCTAATAGTGATAGTTAACGGTCTTCAACCATCCATCCAACTGGCGGTAACTAGATAAACCAAGCCTTCAACTCAAATTCTTAAGCCCGAGCAAGTTATCAAATAAGAACACGCCTTTGTGAAGGTCAACTTCAATCTCAAATAAGTGATAAATGATTAAGTAATCAACTTGTGTCAAATGCCCAACATGTGAATAAACATACAACCGGATGTACATTCACCCACTGAATGAACCGGGACAAATGATGCCTCAACATCAATGTATTCTTCCTAAAAGTATTCATGTAGAGACGATCGGAGGATACACCAATAACTTCGAGCGGATGAGGTAGACATTTTCCTTGAAGTTCATGTGGTTGATTTATAGCATGCATGATGTGAGGAACAATAATCCATGAAGATTTGGCAAAGGAATACCAAAGAGTGGATCATTATTCATGAACAACAATCCGTGAAGATTTGGCAAAGGAATACCAAAGAGCGGATCATTATTCATGAGTGCAACCGCAATATTATGATAGTCATTATCAACGCCTTGAGGAATAACGGAGATAGGGATTTTTGAGTGATGCAGGTTGTACTTCTTTGATGATCATCAAACATATCTTGAACTCATGAATCACATATTCTTTGATGAACATCAAATATTCACTATGGTTGTAAATACTCATCAAACATATCTTGAACCAATGAATCCCAAACAATAAATCCCATTTATCCTTAGTTAGTGAAACATTAGGCGTTGGAGGAGAGTCATCAAACTTTAAGTCGTATAACCATTATTCAAACATCCATCATCATTTAGTATATTCACTCTTCTCATAAATCCCATTTATCCTTAGTGAGTGAGAGTCATCAAACTTTAAGTCGTATAACCATTATTCAAACATCCATCATCATTTAGTATATTCACTCTTCTCCCTCCAAAAATTGCATCAAGTTGCCATTTTGATTTTAAATGAATAAGAATATACATTAATGAATGTAGATCCACTTGATGAGTGAATGAGCATGGGAGAAACATGAAGCTTGTTGATGAAGAATGTCGATGAGAATGGTCATAAACATGAAGATTTCTCTTCTTACGAAGATAAAGCGCCTTGAAGCGTACACTTTTCTTTTCTTTGAGGCGGGGCCTGAAGTGTTATCTGCGAGGCCATAGTGTTGAAGTCGAGGCTGAGGCGGTGAAAGCGGCGTCATTGTTATTAGAGCCCAATCATATGTTTAGAGGCCCGAATCCAAATACCAAGGGCGTTTAGCATGACCTGCTTTGAACAACAGACGAAAGAGAATTGGAAACATTGGATCCCCAGCGTCTTTGATGGGTTCCTTTTGGTTAGCACAAACAATCTTTGAATCGCGAGAAACCTAGATGCAATGGCATTATCCCTAGGAGCTGAACTAGTAGAAGCATCGGACTTAGTCAAATGACATTTTGTGCTTAATGGGATTATTCTACCAGTTGGCTTCCAAACCTTAACAGGCACTATTCTAGGCATAGTGGATCTAGCTAAGGGGTAATGTTTTCCATGCGTTAATATTGACACATGGGCTTCCGAAATCCTACATTTGTAAACACATTCCCTGTAGGTTTCCGGATTGCTTAATCTGTTTCGCTCTCCAAACTTTCTTAACTGGGTTATGAATCTTAGACCTCAGAAATAACACATCACATTTATCATGATTACTAGAAGATAAACATTTTTTACATGTTTTGCTTGAGCACATAAGGGCTCAATTAATTTTAGTAAGCTTGGAGCTAATACTAGAACTAACACGATTCTTTTTGTTCAAATCAAACTTCTTGTCCCTATGGTGTTCTTTCACTTCCTTATCATGATCACTTTTAGTTTGCGTAATCCTATCCTTCTTTGCATAGCTTCTAGGTTTTGACCACTAACTTTAGTGTCAATCTTAACATCTGTAGAAGTAACGATGGGAACATTACATGGCTTCACTACTTTACTGCATTCCCGTCTAGAAGTCTTTGGGATCTCGAAATTCTAGGAGGCACATCACAGGTTGCTTGCTTGAATTTTTGACATGGAACAAGGTATATCAAAGGTCACATGCTTGGCTTTAGGCATAGAACAAGGCACAACTATTCTATCTTGCCTATTGCTAGATTTCGGACTTGTGACAATTACATACTCTAAGAGTTCACGAGATCGTTTGGCATCCATGCGCAAGCATAGGCTATAGTACTATCAAGGTTTTTCTAATCTTTCATCTTCAACAATCTCACAGAGACCCTTCAAACTTTCCTTAAGGTATGAGAGATATGCTTTATGTGCAAGTTCATTATTCCTAATGGGCGAGGGAATATATAACATATCGATAACATACTTATCACAAGCGAGAAACCTTAGGAAGACAATGCAGTATTTGCAATTTGGGATTGGCAACTTTCCTTTCACCTCACGCTTCAGATTCTCAATATCGTTAAGTAAAGAAGTTATCTTTTCAATTTGTTTATCATGATTAACTTTAAATGAATCACATAACTCTTTGTTTTGATAATTAACCTTTGAAATTTCACTTTAAACAATCATTTTCCTTTTGAAAGTTATCAATTATGTTTTGAAGTTGGAAATTCCGAGAATCTAAAAGGTGGAGGCATATGGGAACAGTCACATTCCTTCTTTTCACCTTCATGAAATTTTTTCAATCTTTTGATCGTGGCAATGAGCTCGAATTTGTTCATCACTTGTTAATTTAAAAGCGCATCAAACTCGGGAGAATCCGAAGATGTCTTGATATTTGAAGTTTTAACATTTTCTTTTAGATGTAGATATTTTAATTGCAAAGCAAGAAGCTCAACTTCCAATCTAGAATAATGTTTCACCAAGTTATCATGATCATCCTGTTCTATTTTCTCATGCAATTTTGAATTTGTTGTTTCAAGCTCAATGACACGATCATGGGAGACTCTCAGAGCAACAGATAATTCATGAAATTGAGAAGCATTAATGGAACAATTCGTGGCTGATGTAAAACACATCTTGAGCAATACATTTAGAAATCAGATTCTCATTCAGTGTATGCAAGTTCTTCCTCTCAATCTCACTATATTTTAACTCTCTCATAGTCACTAACCTCAACTATCATTGCATCAAATTCCTTCTCCATTTCTTTAATATATGAGTTTATTCCCTTTTTAAGACTCTCAAATTGTTCTTTTAATTGTTTAAAGAAAGGCATGACTTCGGTTAAATAACATTCTTTAGTATGCTCAAAACCCCTTTCCCCCGGTTATCCCTGTGGGTGTGATTCTCTTTTTACAAGTTTTCTCAAAGTCAACAAATAATTGAAATATAACATATTGACTGATTAAGGTCTTGCTCCTAGTGGCAATAGTTCTAGGAACTAAATGCATTGGTGTATTAGGAGGATACACAGTTGCTCTAGGCAATTTCCTACAAGGGGGATTCTTTTCAACAAGATTTTCAGCTTTTTGCGTTTCCATATCCTTTTTCCAGAACACTTGTTCAGGGGTTAATAGAGTCCGAGGCTTAAACTTGTTCAAGGAGATCCAATTTTCTTTAGTGTAATCATGGGGTTTGATCGTTATGTTATTCTTTTTACACTCGGGATCTTCTAGCTTCTTATTCATTTTCTCCTAGTGACTTCATCGATTTCTTATCTTCCTCGATGCAATCAAGCAACTAGGTTTACGCCTAGGTTTAAGGATTTCATTACCATCATAAAGCACCTTATGAGCATTTCTAGCATTTTTAATTACCTCTGGATTTGGTTCCTCAACAAGGGGAATGCTATGCTTATCACTTAAGACTCGATGCTTAGTGATCATGTGAATGCGAATGGTATTCCTTGTACGCATACAACTTATTTTCAAGCTTGTTTTTCAAAGTTTTTAGATTGGAAAAATCATTCAAAAGTTTTGATTCCTTAGCCTTGAATTCTTGCTTAAGCATTTTAACATTTTCTTGAAGTTCTTGTTTTTGCTTAGCAGTTTTGGAAAGCTTTTCTTGTAAGGAGTTTAACTCTTGTTTTAATACTTCTTCTCTAAAGTTACTTTTTTCTAATAATTAATGCGCATTTGGATATCCATCTCACGCTCGGTGGTAGTTCAAACTTAGCACTTATTTGTTCATATATAGCAACTTGATCCTTATAGGTATTGAGTTCATGGTCAAGGAGTCATCGTGCACAAATGCAGTGTACTCATGCAATTCATAATCATCATTTTGAGTAGAAGATGCATACCTAGGTACAGTAGAAACTTCCATGCAACTTTCTCTCTGCATTAACGCATGCAGAGGTTGTGGCGGTGCATCTCTATCTTGGGTACATCCCGAAGCTTCCATGGGCGTTCCTTTGCATTAGCTTGCCTGGTTGTGATTGGTGCACCTCTCTCTCTTGTGAACATGAGCATGAAGATTCTATTTTAGCATTTTTCGACTCATCATTATTTGTTTTCTCTAACATTCTGCATTCAGCAATACCCGATTCTTCAACGGATACATTACCCAACTTATCACAACAATCTCTCAACCGCACGACACTCATTCACTTTTTCATCCTTTTGTGCAGATCCTCAATGTACTTTTCACATTATCCATGAGTAGGATAAATGTCTCAATGAATTCTCAATTTCCATTCCAAGATGTTTTTGAAGGAAATTCAGTCAAGTGTTGATGTAATCTTTGAATATTCCCCCGATGAATGGTGAAATTGTTTGTAGATTACTTGAAGAGCTGCACTGGAACCATCCTTTTGAACCTCATTATTGGTAAGTTGCTGACTTTAAATGTTCTAAGTTCAACAAAGACAAGCTTCTTGTCAATGTAGGTAAGTCTGGCGAAAAGAGCACTACATGTTCGATCCCCGACTATGGATAACAGTATGAGGTGCGAGATGAAGTAGTGATAGGGCTCAATCTGCATTCCATTTGCATGGCATTATGTAGCTTGATGGTGCAATCTCTCTTATTAGATTCGAACAGGAGATCTCACATCCTCATTGCTTAATTCAATCATCTTTAATCGTTCGATTAGCATACATTATCATTGTTGTCCACAACATCATACAGGTTTAAGCACTTAAAATCACTGTCAGGTGGAGAGTAAGACATGATGTGGAAGGATGCACGGGATTTTACACGTCTATGATTTAAACCAAGAAATAGAATCTTTGGCGGATTTTACTAAAATCAAGACGAAACCGTTAAGCAATGACCAATAGAAGGTGTTAAGATGACCGATGGATCGATACAATGAAAGACGATTAAGTGATAGGACTTTAGAATGTTTGTAGGAAAAGCTGAAATGTTGATTGGTTGAGATTTAGATTGGTTGATGCACGTTTTCGAGAAAATTTTTAGGTCTAAAAACTTAAAACCTCAATAACTTCCTTTCGGAGGGGATTTGGGCCTCGAAAAATTCGTTTCACGACTTTGTGGTGAAATTTCACAATATTCAGCTGTTAGATCGTTTTGGCAGTATTCGCTGGAAAACGGAGTTATGGATCAAAAGTTATGGCCGTTTGAAGTTTTGGCGTAAGGAATCAACTCGCTAAATAGCCAAGTCGCATTAGCATCAACTCGCAACACAATCAACTCGCAAGCAATAAATAGCCAAGTCGCATTAGTATCAACTCGCAACACAATCAACTCGCTTAATAGCCAAATCGCATAGAACACAAGTCGCATAAAGAGACAACTCGCTTAATAGCCAGTCGATAAAAGCCACACGCTTCTATAACAACTAAGCAGGGCAACTCCAAGAACAAGTCAGCTTCAATAAGTAACTCGCATAGACAACTCGCTTCCAAGAACAAGTCGCTTCAATAAGCAACTCGCATAGACAACTTGCTTCCAAGAACAAGTCAACTCGCAACCAAGAAAAGTACAAGCGTGACTCAACTTCGCTTCCAAGTATTATTCAAAACCACCACTTTTCAATCCAAAACAACCAAACCACAATGATTTAAGCCTTCCAATTCAAAACATAAACACATATGATGATCCTAAACACAAAAGTACAAGCAAAATTCAAACTTTAACACTAGAATTTGTCCAAATGAATCAAACTCTCCTAAACCCTTAATACCCCAAAACCTTATGAAATCCACCAAAACAAGGAGCATGAAAGATGAGTGATCAAACCATGGCTCTTGATACCAATTGTTGGATATTGGATTTCACAAACACTCTAAACCATGATCAAAGTAGGCTTATAAGAATGTTAGAGAGAGAGAGAGTTCTAGTAAGAGAAAGGAGAGAGTTGGGAACTATAGTGAGAGAAAGAAAATATTATTATGAGCTCCAACTCTCTACCTTGGGAGGTAGAGAGTATTTATAGTCTTACAATTTAACGCCACACAACGGGTGGATCGGGCATCTGATTGGTAAAGACCCGTCCGTCCTCCACGGTGTTACTTAACAAAATACTACTTAACATAAAATAACTATGACTACGAGCTTTCTAATGATTACATATACTTGAGGTGACCGACTCTTTAATACCTGGAATTTCTAATTCCAAACAAGGAATACTATCAATATTAATATTAAGTGTTTGGTGCAAATCTGTATTCCATTAATGTAGGCCGCCGTATCAAATTTTGATTCGAGGCAAAGGAGATGTCTTTGGCCAAATCTACACTTAACATGGGTCCCACCTCCAATACCATCTCACAATGTCTCAATTAAATTAATAAAAAAGCATACTAACTTTCAGTATAATATTTTATTTATTTACATATTAATATTTTCTCTCCCTTACATCATCTCCAAATCCAAATCTCAAATCAAATCCAAATCCAAATCTAAATCCGAATCTTAGGGCCCGTTTGGTTTGTAGGTGGGTTTAGGATTTGGATTAAGATTTAGATTTAGATTTGGGTTTGGATTTATTATGGGGTTTAATTAAATGAGGAAATAAAAAAAAATTAATAAAAAAATATAATTTTATAATATAAAGAAAAAAAATAAAAGAGAGAGAAAGAGAGAAATATATGACATGGTGAAGAAAAACAGATTCTTATGATATCAAAACACTTTTATTACTTCAGAAACAAGATTACAACACTAGATCTCTATTCTCAAATAGAATGAACAAATAACTTAGTATTTGATCTCAATCAAATATTAGAACAATCAGTAACAAGTGTTTTGATCAAGGGAATCAATAACACAATTAGGGTTTCACAAGAGAGAGTTTTAGAGAGATGATTTATTGAGAGAGAAAGCGTAGAATCAGATATAAGAAAGTCTTTAGACTTTCTCATTATATAGCCTCAGATATTATACTTCAGTCCCTCATCTTTCATAACTTTTCTTAAAACAAATCCAACATCTTCACAGCTTTAGAATATTTATGCTTCAAGCCCCTCAAGATCCAGATAGCTTCTATATCCATCTCTTTAACTTCTCAACAGCAAACCAACTTAAAACATAAAAATCTGCATTACAATAAACCTTATCATATTACAATGAAGCCTTAATTATAAATCTCAACACCCCCTTAATCTGATAACTGATATATATCAAACATACTAAGATTTTTGACCAAAAAGTTATGTTGTAATGTATCCAACCCTTTTGTAAAGATATCTGCAATTTGATTTGCAGAATCTACTTTAACAGTTTTAACAACACCATTTAAAATCTTCTCTCTAACAAAATGCAAATCAATCTCAAGATGTTTAGTCCTTTCATGGGTTGGGTTGTTTATATTTTAATAGCAGATTTGCTATCACAGTGAAGAGGAAATTAAAAGATTAGAAATATTAAGATCTTTTAAAATTTTTATAATCTAAATCACTTCACCAGTTCTTTCGACGCAGAGCTCTATACTACGCTTCAAGAGAACTTTTGAGAGTAGGTTGCTTTTACTTTTCCAAGATACTAAAGACCCATTCAAAAATACACAATAGCCAGTAAAAGACCTCCTAGTCACAATACATTTAGTCCAATCAACATCAGAATAGGCAATAAGAGACATACCAGAATTCTTAGTAATATGAATACCCAAACCTGAAGCTCCTTTAAGATACTTAAGTATCTTTAAAGCTATTCTGAGATGAGACTTAAGTGGAGAATGCATGAACTGACTCAAACAATGAACAACATAAGAAATATCAGGTCTAGTAATATTATCAAGTAAAGGATCAATATCAGTAGCTTCATTAGAAATAACAAGTTTAGATTGTAAAGGAGTTTTAGAAGGTTTACAACCAAGCATTCCATACTCACTTAGCAAATCTAAACAATACTTTCTTTGGTTTAAACAAATTCCTTTATCAGTTTCAGCAACTTCAATACCAAAAAAATATTGCAACTTTCCTAAATCTTTAATCATGAACTTAGTTTTAAGAAAGATCTTGAAATTGTTGATTTCATCAATATTATTTCCAGTAATAATAATATCATCAACATAAACAAGTAATGCAATAAACAGATCATCTTTTGACTTTGTATATAAAGAATAATCACTTTTACTTTGAGTAAAGCCATTTTTAATAAGAGCATATGTAAGTTTAGCATTCCATTGTCTAGGAGCTTGTTTTAAACCATACAAAGATTTTGTAAGTCTGCATACTCTATTATCACCTTCAGGGAAAACCCTTATGGTAATTTCATGTAAACAGTCTCATCAAGATCACCATAAAGAAAAGCATTGTTAACATCAAGTTGAAAAATAGGCCAATTATTTTGAACTGCAACATTAAGCAAGCATCTAACAGTGACCATTTTAACAACAGGAGAGAAGGTTTCCTCATAATCTACACATTCTTTTTGATTATATCCTTTAGCAACAACTCTAGCTTTATATCTATCTATTTCTCCATCAGACTTATACTTTATTTTAAACACCCACATACTTCCTATAGCTTTCTACCGGAGGTAAGATTGATTTCAAAAGTATCATTTCTATATAAAGCCTTAATTTCATTATTCATAGCATCAGTCCAATAGATAGATTTAGCAGCTTCAAAGTACTTTTTGGCTCATGACTTTTGTTCAACTGCAAGCTGTAAAGCAATAGTTTCTAGAGTTAAGTTTAGAAAAATTCATAAACTTTTCAATACCATACTTAACTTTAGATTCAACAACAAAATCATTATAATTTACGGGAAAAAGCGAGAAGGTCTAGAAGACAGCCTCAAAGGTACTTTAACTTCCCATTTGGAGAATTTGAATCATAATTCAAATTACCCTCGAATTATATTTTTCTTCAAGTGTAGTTACCAAACATCTCAGTATACACCCCGATTTCGTGATCGCAGCGGAATTCAAACGGGTGTTACTTTGCACACAAATCATAATAATAGAAACGAACTCTAATGGAGTCGCTTTTAAAATATTTATCATGATTAATATAATATCGAGTTTACAAAGATGAGGTCCCAAATGGTTCCAAGTTTACAAAATACATTAAATTGGTTTTAGAATGATAATAAAATATTTATAGCCTTCTTGAGTATCCGGTGCTCCTCAGGTGCCAACCTCGTACATTATGGACACTGAAATACATGCTTAAGACTGTCACAACACAAAGGTTGAGTGAAATTCATAAAGTTTAGGAAGCGGTTGAACACAATATTGTAAACGCGTGACGTAATTAGTCTCACATTCATAGTTTAAGAAAACAAAACAGATATTATTGCACTAAGCTCATGACAAACGGCGTTAACAAATTATGATATAATAGTAACAATTGCCCTAATAGGTAATTTGCCATTAAACCTATGGATCTTCAAATAGAGTGCGTTTGTTTGCCTCACAACATCAACACAAACGAGATTTGTCAATCCCGATAGATCTATCCACATTATTCGCATTCACTCGCAAGTGATTAATGGTTCATGATAATAGTGACTTTGGCAATAGTAGTACTTAGTGCATCTAATACATTCAAGTATAATTTCAAAGCAATGTGTTCGATTTAAAATAAAGCATGTATTTCCCCCAAAGGTTAATAAAACAATTAAGTAATAGAAAGTGGGGCTATGAACTCCGAAGTAGTGATCAGCGGAGTGTAACGATATATTGTATGTCAACAATAGGGTATGGCAAGACCACGATCTTTAACGATTACCTAAGAAGGCATAGTATTCGTGTTTTAGTATATTGTAAGATATAAGTGTACAAGTATATGTAGTTTGTTGGCTTATAATGTTGTACATGAATCCTTAAGTTAAAGTATTCCTTAAATGTTGTTTGGCTATCAAAATCAAGAGTTAAGACTTGTGAAATACAAAGGTTTCAAAAATAGTTTTTAAGTTAATATAAGTTCATAGGTTTAAACAAGAGTTAAGACTTGTGAAAATGGTATTTAGATAGTTTATATGTCATATGGTCATTTATCTAGTTTTGTCAAAGTCTAGTAAAGTTCAATCTAATGAACAAGTTTTTGAAACAAGTTTCGGGTTAACAAACTTAAACTAGCCGTGCGGCTAAGTTACGGTTAAGCAACTTGAAACAAAAATTAAGGTCTAACCTAATGGCTATATTTAAGTTAAAATACCTTGAGACATCAGCCTTGGCTTTGTTTTGGCCTCAAAGAATCAATATATCACTTAAGGTTTCTTACTATGGTTGTTTTCTAGTCAACATGAGTCAGTTTAGTTTTGCCGTTTTTAGGCTTTTTTGTTCACTTTCTTCTTATGTGCAAAACTCATTCTGAGCAACTTTCATGTTTTACACTTTTGCTGATTCGGACTAGAAAAGGGTCAAAATCGTGATTTAAAATTGTATCAAGAGCTTTTGTTCCCACACTATATTTTCATCTAGTAAAACTTAACTAGGCATAACTTTTAACCATAAGTCCTTTTTAAGTGATTCAAAAGCTCAAGTTCATATTTTTATATTCTCTAACAGCTTCTCAAGCTTAATTAAGTCTAAGGTTCAAAGTTTATTTATATCAATAGTCTAATTACAAGTATTTACTTATATTTCATTGCGAAAGTTTGGTACATTGTCCAGTCCTAAAAAACGACCATAAGTTGAGTTCTACAACTTGTTTTGACACACATATTTCACCAAACTTTAAGTTTACGTCTTGGCTACATTTCATAAAACAGAGTGACTTCAAGAAATGATCAAACCATGTGCTTTTCCCAAATGAAATCTGGTGTGCAGATTTTGACATGTTTTGCCATTTTAGCTCTCATTTACTCATCGGGATGAGTTATGAGGTGCGCCACCCGGTGAAATGACCGCAAGACATAGTTCTAAAAGCCTATCTTACTGAATTAACCTCAGGGTTTACTGAGATGATCAGGTTAATCAAACTTTGGGACTGTTTTAGAATTCATGTTCATAGAACTTACCTAGGACTTGTTTTAGCTTGTTTTTATGGTCACAACCTCATGTACAACATCAATTAAGCCATATTACATATACTACTTATATCAAATTACATCAAATAATTATAGAGATTATTAAAATCATATTGAATGACAAGAAAATAAACTCAAATCTTACAAGGATTAGGATGACAAGTTACTAGTACAACAAGAACAATTCAACCTTTAACCCTTCTAACCTCTAATCCTTGTCTTGAATCTTCAACCCACTTGATACTAACCCTTGTTAATCACCAAATAATCCCCTTAACTCAGCCCCTAACACCTTGAATAACTCCAAATCTAACCATGGAATCACTAAAACAACACTTGGACTATGTAGAGCTCACTTAGGCCTTCATCTTTCTTGTGTAACTTATTGTGTGAATCAAAATGGATGATGGTGATATGAATTTAAGGATGGACAGCCATGGAGGAGAGAATGAAAGAGTTTTGGTTGATTTGCATGTAACAAAGATAAGAATGAAGTGAATTGTCTTAAGTGGGGGACAAAAGTGAGGAGTTTTAAGGGTGAATGTGTTAGACAAAGACACATGGCCTTGTGAGGTTGCATATACATGCCACCTCTCTTATGAGGTGGTAGTGTGTTTTATTTTTACCTAGTTTTTGGTTTATGAGGTGTAGTTTGGTCCCGGTAATTACTAACGTTAAGCACTTAAGTCACGAAACTTAAAACCGGGTAACATAAGAATATAATACTTACAAAAATGTTTAAACTCATCAATATACTCTAACTTTGTATATTAAATGTGTGATAAGTCTCATAGGGTGCATCTATGTTGTTAAAACCTAATAACGTAGGTTTGAGTACGCGTCTTACGTAAAAAGTAACATATCTACATAAAAATGATAAAGTAGTAATAGTTCATATAAATTATGATTATTGGTGAAAATAAAGTATTTTGAACATATAGACTTATCTTAATCTTGTGTTGGTCACAGGAAAATTACGATTACTACCGGTTATCATTATTTCTTTGATGCGTTACGGTAAAAGTCAAATAGTCAAAAGTCAAAATCAAATGTCAACTTTTAAAAGTCAAAGGGTAAAATAGGCATTTTACCTTATGAAAAATTACGGGTTGCTACATCATCCTCATCAGCAAAGACATTGCTGTCACTGTTATGATCAGTGACATGGTATCTACCAGATGGAGGAGAGTAGCTACCTTCACTTGGTGACTCAATGTCACTATTCAGATTAGGGTCTACTATCTTTTCATCATTGGGTAGTTCAGGGGTTTCAACATCAAAAAAGTACAACTGATTTAAGTCTTGAAAAACATTTTCAGTAGTATTATTGTTCTTATCGGTTGATTCCTTAAAAGGAAAGATAGACTCAAAAATTTAACATCTAGAAAAGATGAACTAATGCTTATCAAGACTATATAACCTATATCCCTTTTTAGAATTAGAATACCCTATCATAACACATTTCAAATCGCTACTCAATTTATCATGATTATTAACAATAGTAGCAAAACACAAACAACCAAACATTCTTAAATCACAGAGAGTAGGTTTCTTATTATATATCATCTCAAAAGGAGATTTTCCATTAAGCACAGAAGAAGGCAATCTGTTAATAAGAAAGGTAGCAGTAAGAACACATTCAGTCCAAAACTTAAGAGGAATTCCCCTAAAAATGAAGGGATCGCAACATTCAATGCATATGTTTCCTTTCAAGCAATACCATTTTTGCTGTGGAGTGTATGCACAAGAGGTCTGATGGGTAATACCTTTTTCCTCACATAACTTTGAAAAAGAATGATTAGCAAATTCAGTACCATTATCACTTCTAAAATTCTTAATTTTTTTTATCAAACTGGGTTGCAATCATATTGTAAAAGATAGTGATATAATGAACAGTTTCATCCTTAGTTTTAAGTAAATATACCCATACAGCCCTAGTGTAATCATCCACAATAGTCAAAAAATATTTGTAGCCTTCTTTACTAGCAACCTTATAAGGTCCCCAAAGATCTAAATGAACAAGTTCACCTAAAACAGTGGAAGTATGATCACTTAAAGGAAAAGGTTCTCTAGTTTGCTTAGCCATTTGACAAGTTTCACAAATCAAGTTTTGATCTTTTGAATTAAACTTCAAATCAGGTTTTAAAACATTTAGAACAGGGTCTGCAGGGTGACTAAGTCTGCAGTGCCAGTCATAATAAGAAAGAGAGCTTTGAACAAAAGAGTTATGACTTTTAAAAGAGATACCTTCAGAATTGAAATAATACCTCCAGAATTGAAAGAGAGTAGTAAGTTGTTTATATGTAAAACCAGAAGATGAACTGGACCCCACAGAATTATTATTAGAAAACCTTTTTTGAGTATTCTGAGGTCAATTATTGTTACCTTTTTTTCCAAAATTTGGAGGATATCCAATCAATTTAAAACATCTTTCTTGAGTATGGCCATTAAAATCACAGTGATCACAAACTAGAGTAGAACCAGTATTTCTTCTATTAGCAGAAACTCAATTAAAATTAGCAGATGGATTATTAGATTGAGCATTCTGATTAATAGGTCTAGTAGATTGGTGGTGCGATTATTAACTTGATTCACAACTCTAGTAGTAAAGCGAAGTATGATTTCTACTAGTACTTCCGAAAAACAACATTTCTATTCTTCACTCTCTCTAATAGCATAAGCACCTTTAACATCAGGCAAAGGATATCTAGAGAGAATATTACTCCTTATTTGCATATAAGTATCATCCAGACCCATTAAAAATTGCATTAGTTTCATAAGTTGATTATACTTTTTAAAATCATCAGCAGCATGACAAGTGCATCTAGGTAATTGCACCATAGCATCAAATTATTTCCACAAAGTAGGGGTGAGCAAAATAAACCGAAAAAACCGAAACCGAACCGAAAACCAAAAAAACCGAACCGAAAAAACCGACCGAAACTAAAAATCGATGGTTCGGTTTTTACTTTTTCAGAAACCAAAAAATGCGGTTCGGTTTCGGTTTTTGTCCAAAAACCAAACCGCGAAAACCAAACCGAACCAAACCGGTATTGTTATATAATAATATCTAAATCTAATTAATATAATATGATTAAATAACTAAATAAATCAAATTTATAAATTCATAATCATTTTGTGAGTGGATTTATTATATATTTATCTTAACGATTATATTTATATGTGTGTTTGTCGTGTCGCGTGTTTTGTTTGAACATATCAATAAGTATTCGATAATGATTATCATATGTATATGTTCAATTGTATGTGTATGTCTCATTTATATGTTTGTAATTGTAGAATTATGCAATAAACATTATTATGCTTAGATTGAAAAAAAATAAAGAAGAATAACTAATTTTGGACGTAAAACAAGTTTGTTGGTATAATTAGGCCATACCCAAATATTAACGGTTAGAAACCGAAAAAACCGAACCGAAACCGATAACAAACCGAAAAAACCGAACCGCTAAAAATTGAACGGTTTCGGTTTTGGGTTCTACAAAAACCGAACATTGTGGTTCGGTTTTGGTTTAACCAAAACCACCCAAACCGGTGGTCGCACACCTACAAAGTACTCAATTTGTTAAAATATTATGAGATAGTAGTACCATTCTGAGTTAATGAGTTTATTTTATGATGCAGGTTAAAAGTAACAGAACCATCAACCATGTCAAAAGTGTCTTTTAACTCATTCCATACACTTGAAGCACTTTTAGAAAAAAATTGGCCAAGAAACAACTCTTCAGAGATGGAATTTAGAATCCATCCCAAAACAATAGCATTAACCCTGTCCCATTGTCTACCCAAAACTTCTTCAGTATTAGACCTTCTACGACCAAACATTATAATTCTCAGTTCCTTTGAGTTTTATTGAAATAATGGTTAAAGAAGCTGAATCATTCGGGTGTAAATATAAAGGATGACTCAAATCCAATTTACTTATTAAAGTGATAGGGTTATCAGGTTCATACTCATCATCAGTATAACCATGAATAGAATTATGAACAGCCATGATTCCAAGAACACAAAAAACAAGCACACATATTAAGAAGAGAAAGTAGTTCACAGGTTTTCCTTGCCACTAAAGTGGTAGGTCAAGGGTGCACACAAGCACACAACAAATTAAAGAATCAAGAAAAGATAAAAGAATAACTAACTCAACCAACAACCAATCACAACTTCCAATAATCCCAAAACCTATCCTCCGGCAATCTAAGCAGAAAAAATAAGAACATAAATTAAAGAAAGAGTGAGAGATGTGTTACAGAAACCTGCAATTATCAATCAGCCGTGAATAACATACCTACTACCCTAGATTCACTTAGTCTAGGGATATAGCGGATATATCTGAAGAACCAAGAACCAACAAACCCTAATTTTCGGAATTAGGGCAAATCACCGGAACCACTTCCAATCTTAACCAAATCACCAGATCTTATCGATTAACCAATCTTAATCGATCACAGAAGCCTAAAATATATCAAACCCTAATTTTTCCAGAAATTAGGCGTTTACCATAAAACTTCAAGATTAACAAAATTGACCACAAGATCTATCAATTAACACAATTTTTTGACCAAGAAACAATGAATTTTTAAAAACCCTAATTTAAACAAAACCCTAAATTTTCAAAAATGATTTTCAGAGCAACCTGGCTCTGATACCATGAAGAAAAACAGATTCTTATGATAACAAAACACTTTTTATTACTTCAGAAACAAGATTACAACACCAGTCTCTATTCTCAAATAGAATAAACAAACAACTTAGTATTTGATCTCAATCAAATATTAGAACAATCAGTAACAAGTGTTTTGATCAAGGGAATCAATAACACAATTAGGGTTTCACAAGAGAGAGTTTTAAAGAAATTATTTATTGAGAGAGAAAGCGTAGAATCAGAAATAAGAAAGTCTTTAGACTTTCTCATTATATAGCCTCAGATATTATACTTCAGTCCCTCATCTTTCATAACTTTGCTTAAAACAAATCCAACATCTTCAAAGCTTTAGAATATTTATGCTTCAAGCCCCTCAAGATCCAGATAGCTTCTATATCAATCTCTTTAACTTCTCAACAGCAAACCAACTTAAAACATAAAAATCTGCATTACAATAAACCTTATCAGATTACAATGAAGCCTTGATTATAAATCTCAACACATGGGCCCACAAATAAATGCAAAGTTTACAAAAGTAGGGTGGGTGATGGGGTTTTATAGATACCTTTAAATTTGGTATTGAGTCCCAATTTTTAAATTAAGGGATTCAACCAAACAATACTTTTCACTCTAACTCCCAATCCCAAATCCTACACCCCCATACCAAACGAGCCCTTAAACCCTCTAGAAACGGCCCTTAAATATTGTGTTTGGGTCAACCAACCCCACATATGTCAGAACAGTTAACATAATTACTAGTGAATTCAAATCCTATTTTTAGGTTTCACTCTTAGGCAAGGTTATAAATAGCGCGAGGCGTGGCATGGCGGCATGATCAAGCCTCACGCATTTACTAAGTAAACTTTGCGTTTATAAAGCGTGGCATAAGGCGGCACAAAGTATGAAAATATTTGTATATTCATATCATAATACATATATATCGAGTTTACAAAAAATGGCATAAAGGCGGCGTGCATGGCGTGGCCTACTCAGCGCTTCTGCGACCTTTGAAACGATTGCTCTTAGGGCATCCACTATAGTAGACCTTTTAAAAGGTTTATAAAATTGTCACCTCTTACATTGTCATCTTAAAACTTTTTATATTATGAATCTATTTCCACTATGGTTAAAGCTTTTAAGATTTATAAATTTCAACATAAATTAATGCTATTAAAATCAAAAAAATGATAATAAACATTTCTTGGACCTCTCCAAAATCCTAGACCTTTTCATGCCACATACACATGAAATGGTTCCTCACTATGGTATACAAAATCTCGGACCTCTTCGTAAACTTTTAGACCTATTCTTGAAACACCATAGTGGATGCTCTTAGCTATGGCTTCAGATACTATTTCATTTCTTCCCCCTGTTAATGGAAATAGTACTACTAAATATCATACATAAAACCGGAAATTACAAACTAAATACTTGAAATCACATATGAAGTAAAACGAGCCTGACACTATAGGCCAGTTAACAATAGAAATACATGCAAGCACCAGATCAAATTCATCATGAATGGATCGGATAGATGAATTTTTATTGCACAGTCACTTTCTTTTTGATAAGTCATGCCGACTTTAGGAAATGAGTATCCATATCATTGACGCAAAAACCGAGCAAGTCCATAAATATTGTTGGATCAGGTTTACGTGCATCCACCTTCTCGAAATCTATAGTCCAGACTATAAACTGCTTACCCCCCATCTCTTCAATATGAAAAGTGATGGTGAAGGCCTTATAGTGCTCCAAAAGGTCTGCTTCAATAACCTTGAACACAATTTTGTGATTTTCATTGTCAACTTCTTCAATTATCTCTTTCATAGTATGTGGCTCTCCATCTACATAGAATAACCGTATTTAGAACGAAGTATATTATTATATAATAGATCAAACTGGACACACATACTGACATACATAATACAGTATCTAATTGATTTTTGAGGGCTTGCAATTAGAAACTTGAAAAACTATTATTATTATGTGGAACCATATAGCAATATATGTTCTTTGACTACTTTTAAGATGCCATAGCTAGCTAAGTTATAGACCAATATACACTTGAGGAAGACATTAAAGTCTTCTGTCATTCTTGCTTGGACTGTTCATAGGCTTAAAAAATCGCTTTCACTTTGGAACGATTGGATCCTTGATCCGAATCTGCTTGTATATATGTTGTAGTCTCTTTTCCTTTAGCATCTTGCAAGAGAGTATTAATGAAATTTGCCTTTCAAAAAGAAGGTTATGTACTAATTTAATATATCAAATAGAAGTAGATATATTTGTTTTATGACAAAGTAAAATGGAAGAAGTTTACCATGCATGAATCGCCACAAAATGACAGATCCAGGTACACCCCATTCACCAGAAATGAGATCGCAACCTTGAACCTTATCGGGGGCTAGGATTGAGACGTCATTTGGTTTGTGCTTGTAGATTTCATGGACCAAGTGGCCACGGCAGGAGATATCAACTTTCTTAACAAGTTGCCCGGTTAGAGCCACATGTTTTTGCGCCAATAAACCTCGTCTGTTCTCTTCTTTGCCTCCTAGGACAAATATACTTGCAGACCTGATGCCACTATATGTAGGCTAATAGATATGAATGATTTGATATCTACAGACCCTACAATGAAAAACACGTTTATTTTATTTTTTTTTTTATTTTTTTTTATATTTTGGTTTAACCCAATCATTGAATTGACTCTGAATATATTTTACTACCTCCGTCCCAAAATTATAGTCCTCGTTTGACTTTTTTGGTCTTTCTTTTTTAACTTTGACCTTAAATATTTTTGTTTATGTTATACAATAGTTGATGAAAATTATCTGAAAGAAAATACATTAAAAACTGTCCATTCATATATTTTGCATCAAATATTATATAACACAAACTCTTGTCAAAGTTGTAAAAGAAAAAAAGTGAAAAGGACTATAATTTGGCAAAACTGATTTTCTGTTTTATTTACTGTATTTCGTATGATAGGAAAATCTTGCCAACTTTGAATTTTTAATCAGAACAATCTATTTTAATCATTTATCTTATAGCATGTGTTTCTTGCATTAAGGTATATATCCATCAAGTTGACATATGGTAAATGGTACTTACCAAGTGGATATTGAGAAATGATTAGTATTGAGTCTCTAGGTGCGTTTGGTATCCCACTATAAGAATGAGACTCTACTTATAAAAGTGATTAAAGGTGTTTGTTTAAGATGAGGGGTCAAACTATGGTAATGAATGATAGATATAATTAAATCTTTCATATACATCAAGTGAGTTAGGTATGGATCTTTCATAAGTGAGGGACCACACCACTACTATCAAACAAATACCCATTGCCATTCATGGCAGCATACCAAACACACCACCATAACACTAAATCCTAAATATTATGAGCTTATAAAACACATGCTTAAAATCAAATAAGCCATAAACAAGCTATATAAGCCGAAACATAAACTCCTAAGTCAACTTTGATGTTAAATCTTTTGATTTTAAATGACCAAACTAAAGAGAGCAAGATGAATTCATGAAGACTTCACACTTTGAATTGATGTTAAATCTGTTGATTTTAAATGACCAAACTAAAGAGAGCAAGATGAATGAACACTTGACACTTTGATGAAAAATGGGAAAGCCCAGCTTAAAACAAACTGGACCAGGAAAAACTCCAAGCCCAATCAAATATTATGGCCCAATCCAATACACATACATGCACTAGAAAACACTATTGTAGTTTACTCGAGAGCAAATGAATTGAACATTCTCTTGTTTTCTACTAATATATATGTCATTTTCTTTTAGATTTCTGGGTTCTATTTATATAAAAGAAATTTTGATTTATATTTAGAAACTGGCAAAATGAGTAGGACTAGCTAGCTAGATAATAGTTGAGACTTAAGAGCATGGGCAATGAATTAAAAAAATGGTGAAATTGCAAAATTGTTCCACTACGAATCTACGATTTTACATGATCAAAATTCCTTTTGACGTATAAGTTTACAGAAAGGCAATTGAAAAGTTAAGAATGCCAAAGATAAGGTTATTTACTTCCCATACATAACTAAAACATACAACTAGGGGTGTAATCGAGCCAAGCTCGAGCTTGACAAGGCTCGAACTCGGCTTGGCAAAAAAAAACTAGGCTCAAGCTCGGCTCAATAGCTCGTAGAGCTTTAACCTATCTGAGGCTGAGTTCAGTCAGTTCGGCAAAGCAAAAGAGCTTTGCTTGAAAGCTAGAAAATATATGTATATGAATACATGATTACACATTTACACCCGTATGAAGAAAACCATAAAAAGACCCTACAAAAGGGACATACACCTTAACCAATGAATCATAAGGATAATAGCAAACATAATCAACCAAGAAAAATTGACCAATCGACTTTCTATTTTTATTGCAAGGCACTTTTCACTAAGATAGAAAACAATTTATAACCTATAGATCACATGAAATAATGTTAATTACCTCTCTCGTGTATACTAATTAACCTTATTGACGTTGAAGTGTAATATGTGAGTTACGTTTCTGGTAAACTAAAATTCATTTTGTAGTTACTCTAGATATATCATTCGCTCACAAATGTTGTATATTGTTGTTTTCATGGGTTTATTTGCATAGTTGCCAACATATAATCATTCAACATGTAGCAAAATAAATATCTTTATATATCTTACTTAAAACTTAAAACAAGTATGAAACATCATATTGAGTAATAAATTTCATTCGCTCATTGTAATATTATCATTCACTAATGCATGGTAATTATTTTCCAAGACAATAAAAAACGAACAAGATAAGAAAAACACAGTCATTAGAATTAACACATAAACATACATAAATAAAAGTTGAAGATAAATGAACTTTCAAATTCTTCCAAATAAAAGATTAACTCTAAACTTAGTGAGTTAGTACATAGTAGTTGAATAATTAAAAAATAGAATACCTGATGGCTGATGAAGACGAGGTGATGGCCATGAAGGGTGCACTTTACAAATTGTGGAATACAAAAAGGTATGTAGGAATAATTAGGGTTTGAAGGGTATATAGTTAATTAATTGTTTATGGAGTTCTTCTTTATAATTAAGTTAATATTCAATATAACCCTTATTTAATTAAAGCTCGAAAAAGCTTGATAAAAGCTCGCCGAGCTATCCAGCTCGAGCTCGGCTCATTATATTTCGAGCCAATATATTGGGCTTGATAACTCGATAAATTTCGACTCGTCAGCCATTTCGAAACGAGTTCTGATAAAAGCTGAGCTTTTTGCACCTCTTACGATACAACAATTGTTATTTCTTGAGTTTGTCAAGTGTGCAACCCAATAAATCGACTTTAATAAGAAATTGCATTTTTTTTTCGCTACATTAATAACTGGTCATTTAATCTTCCAAGAAGAAAACTCGACACAAAATATACTCAACAAAATAAATATTCATTTTTTATTTAGGTTGTCCTAAAATAAATCTATATTTTATATTTCAATCAATCATAAAAAGTTTTGGTGGGTAAAAATAATATATATGATTAGTAGATAGTGTAGTTAGTAAAATATTCTAAAATTTTATGCAATTTAAAAATGCACATTTATTTTAGGGAATGTCTAAATCTGCCAGAGGCGTTGGTTAACTTGTCTCTTGTGGTTTTAATTATTATAGTCGCTTATAGTTGACGTAATGCGTATTTGGACGGGGGCCTACATAAATAGTTATTATCATCACAAAAGAATCTTGAAATCCTTTAGAAATCTTGGTTAGACATTCCCTTTATTTTAAGATGGATGGAATCTCCTTGAGGAAAATTTGTTGTTGATGACAAGACACGTGAAAGAAGAAAAAATTAGAATGAGGAACTTGGTGCTATCCCACATCCATGGATTAAGGAAAGACAAAAAAGGAAAGAAAAAAGCGGAGTTTTGTGTGCGGCCCCCTGAACCATGAACCAGTTGAAAGCTTACATTTTTTTTTTAATTTTTTTTTTTAACATCAAAGCTTCCATCTAGCTGGGCCATTTTGTCCGCTCGACTTTCATGTTCAGTTATCACTTTTCAGCTATTTCTTTAAAGGTACACCATTTCTTTTTTAATCTAAATTAAATTTCCAGTGATCTTGATGTATAACTTGTTATCGTATTTTAGTGGTGGATGGAAAAAAGAAATGGTGTACAAATCATCTCCCTTTAAAGGGTTGATTGGCACACTCTCTATTAATAATTGCACGTGATTAGGGGTGTCATATTTCCCGACCCGACCCGGACCCGAACCCGACGAAGGATTTTCGGGTCGGGTTACTCAGTCCAATCGGTCCGGGTGGTCCAATTGACCCGATTAACGAATCACAATAGGGTGGTATCGGGTTCAAAATATTTGAAAATTGGGTTCGGGTCATTGACCCGAACAAATTTTTTTTTTTTTTTTAACTTTTCTCAATCCTTATTTAATTGAAAGGCCCAAATTAGTGCATGAACATATATTGCTTCATATATTTGGTTTTATATTCATTTACATTCTATATAATTGATCCAGTTGAAAGCAAAATCATTACAAAAGAAAATATGTAAATCCAACTATAAAATGCGTGTATTAGTCATTCTTTCTAGTATGAATATAATAACCTTTTAAAAACCAATAGACATTATATTCATAACGTTTGGTTACTAAATTTAAGAAATTAAATTCTAGAATTATATAAATGGACTTGACCCGACCCGACTTGACCCGACTTCGACTTGACCCGACCATTTGACCGACCAGCCGAATTCAAATAGGTTGGGGTTGAATATAATATTTTTTTTTGACCCGACTTGCCATTCTTCGTACTACGGCCCAGAGGCCGACCCGAGACACCCCTGCGTGATCATGATCATCATCTTAACTAAATAAAATAATAAAAATGATCAAATGTGAAAGTGAAAATTAAAATTTAAAAGTTGAAAGTCAAAATTAAATTATATTTGGTAACTTTTAAAACTTATATTTTCACACACAACATTTCATCTCACACTAATAACACACACACAAAATAAATACCATACTACCACACAACTCTCCACCAAATGCGCACCGCCAGGACGACTCCACCAACTAAACCAAACCACCAACCAGAAACCCATAACCACCACTCCACTATTCATCATTTTTGAGGTAATTTTTTGAGTTTGATTAATAGATCAAGTTTTTATAATTTTTTTTACATATCTATAGACTTTATTTGTAGATCTAAGTTTTTGTAATTTTTACAACCAGCGTCGCGGACTCTCACGAAATTAGTTCGCCACCGCATAACAACAAAAAATCTATCAAAAAAGACGATCTCAAATCAAAAATAACACTATCGGAAAAACAATATAATCATTCAAATAGATCCTTTAGCGATTAAAATACTTTATTCATTAAACAAACTTAATCGCATGAAAAATAGATTTAACGGGTTTACCTCATAGTATCAATCAAACTACCACCAGATAACACGACTGAGAAAGACCCATGATCAGCAATGGATTTAGATGACAGATCGGCCACGTAGGCAGTATATGATTTCTTATAGCTGGTTTCTGAAATATTTATTATTACTTGATGTAAGGAATTTAATACTTGAGATAAAAAAAGTAAGTAGAATAAGGATATTTACTGACGACGGGATCAAAGAGGCAAAACCCTACGAATTTACATGACATTTAAATGGTGTAAGTTTGTGAATAAGGCAAAAAACATAAATGGTGATGAACCAACAGTGTGAATAAGTTAGGTTGGTTCCAGTAATGCAAGGAGATCCATATACACGATCGATTGTGTATCGATCTTCTTACTATGGGATTAGAGGTGGCAAAATGTCTAAGAAGTAAAAGATGGGTTAAATGGAAAATTTTTAAAAGATTTGACGCTCCTTCTTTGAAATGGCTATATAGCCATTAAAAACTTAAATGGCACAAACGGACACTTTTTTGATTGTTGAACATTAACGATCGTTTTTAAGGATTTTTTAGATAATATATTTAAGTTTTTAATATAAGTAAAATAATACGTTTAAAAATTTCTTCATTAAACTTTAGATTTTATTAATGTTTGTATAATATGTCTGGTTAAGTGGCTTTTAGCGCGTCCTTACCGCCCGCCATTTTGCCACCTCTATGTGGGATGAGTCGATCGCCCAATATGAAACCCAACTTGGTCTTGACTGCGATCGAGATCTTGGACAAAAATGTGGGTAATTTTATCCCAACAGTTGCATGCTAGGTTAAAAAAAAAAAACCGTTTGTGGTTTAAAAATCAAATATGAGCGAGATTTATTCAACTCTGCTTATATACACAACTCTACCAGAGTTGTTTAGAACACACAACATACACAAGTTACACACACAACTCACACACAAAAAATGTCTCTAAATATTTTTCTCGGCCTGTCGAGAAAAGTTGGAAACCGCAACTCCAACTCGATTCGGAAACGCTTTTCCAACTCGGAAGAGTTTGAAGTTTACTCAACACCGAATACTGCTTTCAGTTTTCAAGCGGAAACATATTTTTGAACACTCCACTGTGAACAATCCAATTGTTCCAACTCCACCTGCAACACTCAGCGGGTGGATCTTGAAAACAACCCATTCGGGTTAAGTTGAGGCTCGCCGTGTCACAATTCTCAATTTCCGTCATTTCTCACATTTACTATTTCATCGTTTATCGTCGTTAAGCTAGGTTACAGTATCAAATCACGTAACCTAATGGTTTGGCTGGTTCATGATCGTATCATGAGGACATTTCATATAGACTAAGTTTAGTACTATCATTAACATCATTGTCATCACATTAGTTCATTCATGATTTTGCATTTTACATAAACGCGTAATTTCATATTAAATAAACGTTATCGCGTAATTAATTATTTTGAACAATTGATCCATTACCTTCAAAAATTATTCCAATATATTTTTATACTCATATTAAGTTTATAAAATTAATATTATGAGTTTACAGGTGTTTAAATTTATTTTGCTAAATTGTTGTATTTATATAATTGTTTTCCTAAATCACGACCGCGATTATTATATCACAAATATTGCGAAATGTATTTTAATAATTTTTTACCTAAATATATTTTATCTTGACCCGTGAAAAGTTATTTTTATCTAATGCTACTCTAAATACTCAAATGTGTATTTAATTTACCACTTATCCTCAAATTACTTGCATGTTATCACTCTTGTACATATTAAAAAGAAGAATGATTAACCCTTTGTGAAATAAGGAGGATGATCATGAATTATTTGCAAAATATCTACAAAAATGATGTATTATACACTAAAACATAACACATTATTTTTGTTATTATAAGAAAAAGATCAAGACTCATTGTTTTCTCTCTTCCTCTCCAAACCGCAGCCACAAGGACCAAGGTGGAAGCATCAAAAATTTTCAAGACAAAGTTTTAATACATTCTAGTATCACTTGTTGTATAGGTTTTGTCATATCAAGTGATTAGGAAAAACCCTTTTGTCCTTAAACCTCATCATATTTCTTGTAAGCATTCATATTCATGTTGTTATTTCCTATTCATTGTTATGGTCATATCATTTTATTTGAGAAACATGCAAGTTATGTGATGTTTATACCACTTTGTAAGTTTTTAAGTGTTAAATATATATAATCCATCCTATAATTACTCCTTGTTATATATTAGTTTTGGTGATGTCTAGGAACCCATGACACCCTAAGAAGGTGTATGGTAGGATTAGAATAGCATCGGAGTTGTTTTGAATTGGTTAGAATAGGTTTGGCCTTGAGAAAAACTCATTTCGACAAGTTTGGAAAAAGGTCTGTCCTTATTTTCAAAATCTGGAAACTCCGACAGTAGATAAAAATTTTTGGCCTAGATATTTAGAAAATATACTTTAAAAAGCAAAACCGTGGCGCTTGAGCAGGTTAAGCGAGCTATAACGAAGAAGTTATGAATTTTCAAGTTGGAGCGAAAACTATAAATTTTCTGGAATTTCAGCAAACATTGTTTATTTTGTACGAGTCAAAAATGAAGCTTGGGCGTTGTAAATTATTTCGACTTGTCAAAAATATGTTAGTATACTTCGATATAAAGCTAAGGATCTTTAAAAGGAAAACGTAGAAAGCAGTTTGTAACGATTAAATTATACGTTTACAAAATTGCGTAACTTTTATCATATAAGAAAAGCTATCTTGATTTCTAATAGACAAGTTTTTGCAAAACTAGAGACCAAGTTAAAGGTTGTTTTAACATTGATTTAGAACTTTTTATAAAGTGATGTCTTCTAGTAAAAGCGAGATCGCCAAGTATATTTGTCAAAATGTCCGACCGTTTGTGTAGCGGAGTTGTAATGAATCAAATATGGTTGCTTAAACTTTGCCGAAAACCATCCTTAAACTATATTTTGGGACATAAGTACCATATTGAACCTCTATTTTTCTTTTGTTAGAGACCTTTAGGATGGAAACTTAAATGCTAAAACTTTGAGATAATGATACAAGCTTCCTAAAACCGTTGAGTTTGCTTCCTAACACTCGGCGTTACCATTTTGACCTTTTAGAGGCGTTTCAGTCACTTTCATGGAAATTTCAACGACATTATCTTCTGACGAAAAGTTATATTCTCTTAATAAATCACTAAATGATTATCGTCGGATATCATTTCAACATAAATACATGTGTAGTAATTTAAAATGGTCACGGCGTTAAAAGATTATATTTTCGATGAAAGTATTGTTTTCAAAATACATAAGTGGTATAAATATCATCCGAATTGCATGCATAACATTACATCATGACTTATTACATATCATAACATTCATAATAGGTCGGTTTGAGATTCACGCTACTTTTCGGGTGTAACCACTTTTGTCATGCATCAATTCATCAAGTGAGTAAACCACACCCTTTTCCGCTTTTGCTATATTTTTGGGGCGAAATGCATGAACCATACTTGAATTGAATTGATTCTTACTTTTGTGAACTCTTTGACTTGAACATTTGAACTTAATTACGAACTTTTGAACGGAACTCTTGAACTTAAATGAAAACTTATGACTTGTTTGAACTTATTGAACCATACGTGTTATGACCTCGACCTAAAGTCTCCTATGATCGGACATCACTATAAGTCTCCCATGTTGAGACATCACTATAAAGTCTCCCATGTTGAACATCCCTATAAAGTCTCGCCTTATTGGTGGAGCATTCTCAATAATTCTCGCCTTATCGGTGGAGTGTGCAAAGTCTCACTATGTTACGAGGCGAGCGTCTCACTATGTTACGGAGCGTTCTTGACCCAAAGTCTCCGTTGTTGAGCGTGACGTCTCACTATGTTACGGGCGTTCTTGACCCAAAGTCTCCCCTGTTAGAAAGGTAAATTCTCCCATGTTGGTGTTTCTTAATTGTATATAATAGTTGTATGATGCTTGTTGTTACATTCGCATTGTTAGTCTCATTAGTAGGTAGTATGGATAGTATTAGAGGTCGGCCAACCTCTCGTTCACTATGTTACGGAGACATATTATTTATTCTAGGGGCTTTGCACGGCATACATTATTATATACGTGCTATATTGTGCAATGTCCACGGCAACTTATACTTGACTATTAGACATATACTTTTGGCGTGGGTTGTGAACACACACGGTTGCAAGTTTTGTATGGGAACTTGGAGCGGAAGTAAATTACAATGCCTTTGCTTTGTGACCTCATTTGGCAACGTGTGCATGAACATAAACTAAGCGCTATATTTTGTGCAATGGGTTGTGAACACATGAGGTTGCAAGTTTTGTATGGTGAACTTGGGTAGGTGGATTCAATGCCTTTGCTTTGTGGACTATTTTCGATGACCGAAACCTTTGAATATTTCTTACGAGTTTTCTTATTTTGCGAAACGTGTATACTCACCAACTATTTTCATAGTTGACCGTTTTCTCATGCATTTGAGGTGATCGTTAGTAAGCTTTTCTACCGGTCTTGCATAATGAAGTTTTACTTGTCACTACATATCGTTATGTAATGAGCGAAATATTTTGGAATCTAAACTTTGTAATATATTTTCCGATGACTGGCTAAGCTGGTATTGTAATGGTGTACTCTTTCTTTTAAATCTTACCGTTGGTATGTTCTATTATCTTGTGCTTATGTTCCTTTCCGTTACACCTCGTGTTTCCGCCTCCGTGAGGGTGTATTGATTGGTACGAGCCAAAGGTTATAGAGAATGCCGATTTTTCAAAAATAAAAATCACTATGCTTGGGAATAAAGTTTTATTAAACAGAACATCATCCGAGAGTCAACTAGTCCTATCGTTGCATCGTTACTCATAAATTATACATAGCGATCAGTATAATTTTGAAGAAGAACCATGAAATGATAGGTAGTAGTTTTAAATCATGTTTAGTCGAGTCTTTGAGTGCAGTCCTGAAGTTGCATTGGTCGGGTGGGTATGCATAGCATGTTTTTACGTTCACGTCTACATTACCGTATCTTATTTATACCCTCTCTTTTCCATCTTTCGACTCGTTAGACATAGCATGTCTCTATTCCTGTCATGTTTCGATCACTATAACACATTACCACCGTTCTAAACCTCATGCGCGCCAAATTAAGTGTCATTTACTCAACCCGATATTTTGGTCCATTGCAAGATCATGGGCTAGAAACACAGCTCAGTCGACAACATAACGCAAACAACAATGACAATCAAAAACGGTGGAATAGCGGATCTACTCATGAGTTATGAGCGCCTTGATGCAGACCAACAACAACGGAGAAGGTACTTCAAACAACGGTCATGGAGTGCGGCTACAAGACTTTCATGACATGCAACCGATGGAATTTTATGAATGCGAGGGTGCCATTTACCTATTAACTCAGTTCGAGAATGTTGAGTGAAACAGTATCCACGAAGTGTCTTGGAAGGGAAGCAGTTGAGTTCCACTGTCTACTACAAGGTCGAGCATTGACACGGTGGAACAACCAGCTGGAGACTAGAGGAAGAGGGCGCAAATCACGTTATCTTGGGAAGCATTTAGAAACTACTAACCGATGAGTGTACTGAGAAAAGATGGTGCAAAAGGCTGGAAGCGGAATTTTGGAATCACTTGATGGTAGGAGTAGAGATTCGACAAGTTGCGATCCGTTTCCACGAGTTAACTAGGATGGTTCCTCACATGGTTTCCTTTAGGAAGTTGATGCGAAATATATATGGGGATTGTCCTGGGAATTAGGAGGGCGTCACCTCATGAACCCAACCACTCGCAAGCGGCGTAGGCATGGTGTATCGCAACAAATGATGTGATTAGGTGGAGGACTAACAAAAGCAAGCGACAATGGGCAGCGGAGATGATGGAAGTCGAGACGAGATCGGCAAAACAAGAGGCGTGAATAACCAGGAACTATGGGCGACCACTCGGGAGGCGCCAAAGGATATACAGTCCACATCCTATGTGTACTTCATGTAATTATCATCACTTCGAGCTTCCAAGTGCCACAAATGTGGACGAGCAGACCACTCGCTTCGAATTGCTCAAACGGGTCGGGAACCAAGGAAAAAAAAAGCATGTCATGAGTGTGGAAGTCTGGATCACCTTGGAACACCCGAAAGTTGAAAAGAACACCCTAAGGAGGTAATCGTCCAAACCTGGCGTTGGCAATAGAGGCCAGTGAGGAACATTGATGTTTTCCCAGCGTGGTCGGCATTCTATCACGAGTAGGAAGCCCATGACAGCGTAGCGGGTACATTCTTTTCGAACAACTACCTTATTTTTGTATGACATGATTTTGAGTGCATACTTCCTTCCACACCACGTTCACGACATTGATTAATTTAAGACCTATCGATATTGACTTTAATTGTAAATTATGTGGTTGATTTGATTTGTGTAAGCAAATCCGAAACGAACGGATCTTTCAAAGACTTCATTCAGGATGTTGAATCTATCACACTAACAAATTGATTCCTAGCTTGATCTAGCGGCGGTTGTTTGATGAGTTCACGAAATCAAGCTAAGAGTCAAGTTTTTACTCAAAAGGTCTTTTGAGGGATACGTTCGGTGTTGGGTAAGTTTACCCTATCAAATCTAATCACGGGCATGTATTTAGTTGGATGAGGAACCCATATGTATGAGCATTGACATGATCATTTAGACTATTGATACGAGCATGAACTTTTAGAACCTTTGTGGCGGTTCGGACTATAGTATCATTAATTGAATCACGGGCGTGATTCCGTACGACATGGGAAGAATGTCACAATTCTCAATTTTCGGTCATTTCTCACATTTACTATTTCATCGTTTATCGTAAACTAGGTTTACAGTATCAAATACGTAACCTTAATGGTTTAATTTGTGAATTCATGATAAATATCATGAGGACATTTCATATAGACTAAGTTTAGTCTACATATCATTAACATCATTGTCATCACATTAGTTCATTCATAATTTTGCATTTTACATTAATTTTTCATATTAAATAAACGTTATCGTAATTAATTATTTTGAACAATTGATCCATTACTTCCAAAAATTATTCCAATATATTTTTATACTCATATTAAGTTTATAAAAATAATATTATGAGTTTACCCGGTGTTTTAAATTTATTTTGTAACTAAATTGTTGTATTTATATAATTACGACGCGTTTTTCCTAATCGACACGATTGTTATTATATCACTCAAATTTTGCAAGAAATGTATTTTTATAATTTTATGACCTAAATATATTTTATCTTGACCCGTGAAAATTTATTTTTATCTAATGTTACTCTAAATACTCAAATGTGTATTTAATTTACCACTTATCCTCAAATTACTTGCATGTTATTACTCTTGTACATATTTAAAAAAAATGATTAACCCCCTTGTAAATGAGGGGGATAGTCATGAATTATTTGCAAAATATCTACAAAAATGATGTATTATACACTAAAACATAACACATTTCATTTTTGTTATTGCTAAGAAAAAGATCAAGACTCATTGTTTTCTCTCTTCTCTCCAAAATTAGCAACCACAAGGACCAAGGTGGAAGCATCAAAAATTTTCAAGACAAAGTTTTAATACACTCTAGTATCACTTGTTGTATAGGTTTTGTAATAAAACCTCAAGTGATTAGGAAAACCCTTTGTCCTTAAACCTCATCATATTTCTTGTAAGCATTCATATTCATGTTGTTATTTCCTATTCATTGTTATGGTCATATCATTTTATTTGAGAAACATGCAAGTTATGTGATGTTTATACCACTTTTAAGGTTTTAAGTGTTAAATATATATAATTCATCCTATAATTACTCCTTGTTATATATTAGTTTTGGTGATGTCTAGGAACCCATGACACCCTAAGAAGGTGTATGGTAGGATTAGAATAGCTTAGGAGTTGTTTTGAATTGGTTAGAATAGGTTTGGTAGAGAAAAACTCATTTGACAAGTTTGGAAAAGGGTCTGTCCTTATTTTGAAAATCTGGAAACTCCGACAGTAGATAAAAATTTTTGGCCTAGATATTTAGAAAATATACTAAAAGCGAAACCGCGGGCAGCGGAACGGATTAAAAGCAGACTATAACGAAAGAAGTTATGAATTTTTCAAGTTGGGGCCGAAAACTATAAATTTTCTGGAATTTCAGCAAACATTGTTTATTTTATGCGAGTCAAAAATGAAGCTTGGGCGTTGTAAATTATTTCGACTTGTCAAAAATATGTTAGTATACTTCAATACAAAGCTAAGGATCTTTAAAAGCGTAGAAAGCGGTTTGTAACGATTAAATTATACACGTTTACAAAAGTTGCCGTAACTTTTATCATATAAGAAAAACTATCTTGATTTCTAATAGACAAGTTTTGCGGCAAAACTAGAGACCAAGTTGAAGGTTGTTTTAACATTGATTTAGAACTTTTTATAAAGTGATGTCTTCTAGTAAAAGCGAGATCGCCAAGTATATTTGTCAAAATGTCCGACCGTTTGTGTAGCGGAGTTGTAATGAATCAAATATGGTTGCTTAAACTTTAGAAAACCATCCTTAAACTATATTTTGGGACATAAGTACCATATTTAACCTCTATTTTTCTTTATGTTCGAGACCTTTAGGATGGAAACTTAAATGCTAAAACTTTGAGATAATGATACAAGCTTCCTAAAACCGTTGAGTTTGCTTCCTAACTTTCGGCGTGCACCATACGACTAGCTTTTGAGGTTTTAGTCACTTTCATGGAAATTTCAACGACATTATCTTACGACGAAAAGTTATATTCTCTTAATAAATCACTAAATGATTATCGTCGGATATCATTTCAACATAAATACATGTGAAGTAATTTAAAAATGGTCAAGACGTTAAAAGATTATATTTTCGACGAGAAGTATTGTTTTCAAAATACATAAGTGGTATAAATATCATCCAAATTGCATGCATAACATTACATCATAACTTATTACATATCATATCATTCATAATAGGTCAGGTTTAGATTCCTTTACTTTTGGTGTAACCACTTTTGTCATCGCATCAATTCATCAAGTGAGTAAACACACCCCCTTTTTACCGTTTTGCTATATTTTTGGGTAAATGCATGAACCATACTTGAATTGAATTGATTCTTACTTTTGTGAACTCTTTGACTTGAACATTTGAACTTAATTACGAAATTTTGAACGGAACTCTTGAACTTAAATGAAAACTTATGACTTGTTTGAACTTATTGAACCATACGTGTTATGACCTTGACCTAAAGTCTCCCATGATGCGAACATCACTATAAAGTCTCCCATGTGTTGAGCATCACTATAAAGTCTCCCATGTTGAACATCCCTATAAAGTCTACTTTATTGGTGGAGCATTCTCAATAATTCGCCTTATCGATGGGTGTGAAAGTCTCCATTATGTTACGGGGCGAGCGTCTCACTATGTTACGGGCGTTCTTGACCCAAAGTCTCCCTGTTGAGCGTCTCACATGTTACATGGCGTTCTTGACCCAAAGTCTCCCCGAAGGGCGGTGGAAATTCTCCCATGTTCGGAGTGTTAATTGTATATAATAGTTGTATATGATGTCTTGTTCATTTTTATTCATTGTTAGTCTCCTATTAGTAGGTAGTATGGATGCGCTTATTAGGGTCGGCCAACCTCTCGTTCACTATGTTACGGGCTAGCATATATTTATTCTAGGGGCTTTGCAGCATGCATTATTATATACATGGTGCTATATTGTGCAATCACGGCAACTTATACTGACTATTAGACATACTACTTTTGGCGGTGGGTTGTGAACACACAGTTGCAAGTTTTTATATGGGCGAACTTGGGCGGAGTAGATTTAAATGCCTTTGCTGTGACCTCATTTTAATAGCGTGTGCATGAACATAAACTAGACGCTATATTTTGTGCAATGGGTTGTGAACACCAGGGTTGCAATTTTTATGGGCGGAACTTGGAGCTGAGTGGATTTACAATGCCTTTGCTTTGTGGACTATTTTCGATGACCGAAACCTTTGAATATTTCTTACGAGTTTTCTTATTTTGCGAAACGTGTATACTCACCAACTATTTTCATAGTTGACCCGTTTTTCTCTCATGCATTTCGATGATCGTTAGTAAGCTTTTCTACCGGTCTTGCATAATGAAGTTTTACTTGTCACTACATATCGTTTATGTAATAGAACGAAATATTTTGGAATCTAAACTTTGTAATATATTTGATGGCGGCTAAATGGTATTGTAATGGTGTACTCTTTTCTTAAATCTTAGCGTTGGTATGTTCTATTATCTTGTGCTTATGTTCCCTGATTTACACCTCGTGTTTCATCTCCGTGAGGTGTGACACCGTCAACTTGAACAAGGCGAAGAAAACTATAGGGAGATTATGGAAGAAGCGGAGGCAGCGAGGAACTTTCGTCGTGAGCAGAAGAGGGAAGCAGTATCTTCAAGATAACTTTTTGACATAATGGAGAGTCGTTCGTTAACGGTGAGTTTTATTCCTCTTCGTGACGAGGTTGGGACTCTAGTGATTCGTTTTATTAAGTTTTAGTAGTTTATTTTCATCAATCTCGTTGTAGTTTAGTCGTTGTATTAAGTAATGTTTTAATTTTATTTGAATTATTATGTAACGTTTTAATTATTAATGAAATTTTATTTTGTGTTAAAACTGTTTAAATAATAATAATAATAATAATAATATTAATAATAATAATAATAATGATAATAATGATAATAATGATCATGGTGCATACTTTAAGGCACCTAATCATTGAAGGTCATTGGAGAGAGAAATCGGCGATGAAAATTAAAATGAAGGGTTGAATCCCCTACGAACCAAATAAGAATACATAAATTAGAGTAGGTGTATAAACCACAGGACCCTTAATCAAATTGTGATTTTTGACCATAACTTTTTCTAGCATGTACAGCAAAGGTCTTTAATACTTAAATTGGTAACATTTCTGAAAAAAACTATTTGTGTTTTAACTAGTTTCTTCTGGGTTGATACATATATCACTTCTTTGATGCATATCAAATTTTGTGGATTATAGTGTTGATGCAGTTGTGTCATATAATTTGTAAAAGATGATGTATTTATCAAATAAAATGGTGTGCTTATCAACACTCTTTTCTTTGTGGTTAATAACTAATACTTTTATTTAGAAAGAAAATAGAAACAAATAAGACTAAAATACACGGTTGGTCCCTAAATTTGTTCCTAGCATCGCGATGGGACAAAGTTGGGCATTATCATCGCTGGAGGTCCAAAATATGGGGTTTATATGCCAAACTCGTCCCTTGACCATTAACGTCGATGTCAACGTTATGTTGTTGAGGGCAACAGATCTTTCACTCTAGCGTACTCATCTACAACCGTTGCACATTGTTTGTAGCTAGTATATGTCCGTGTAACACGGTTTGAGTCGTCATTTTATCATCCATCCCTAAACTATCCTACAAAAACATTCTTCTACAAAATGATAATCGTTTCAACATAGTGCGTTAAGCAAGCTATTATTCTCACTTCGTGGACCTCTGCCGATTAGTATCGATTCTTTGGTTGTCTGTTGAAGTAAGTCGTCTTAATATTTATTGTATTAGTTTGTTTTTATGAGAAGCAAAGTACATTGTAACAATGGTGGTTGTTTAATGACTTGTCATAATCATTAATAGGGGTCTTCTTGCGTGGATGGATACGATGGTATGATCGAAATTTGTGCTCGTTCAAGAATGATCATACAGTGCCTTTTCAAGGGGAGAAATGAGCTTGAGGCAAGATTAGTAGGCTGCTTTCAAGGTGATGTGTGGAAGTGGAAGATTTACATGGTGCTTTCGGTTGGATATTGTTCTGATTTTTTATGCATTGGGATAACTTTTTAGCTTTTATGTAATAGGCGAGATGGTTAATGTTAAAGATCTTGAATTGTAGTAACGTTGTTATGAATTATTAGGTTTGGTTTGTTTTTACTTTCAATGCCTTATGGGTATGCTGATGGTTAGCAATTTGTTTAGGTTTGACTTTTAATTGTCAACATTCTTATGAGGTTCTATTTAGATTTGGTTACTTTTGATGCAAATTATTCACACATCAAGCTTAGTCAATCTATAAAAATACACAATAATGACATGGTTCCAAAGTTAATGCAAATGGATATAATTCCAAATGCATAAAATTGCATACTTTTCAAAGCATGAGAACTACTGATTAGACACACACACATATGTTTTAGAGTACATAACTTGTCCATAGGAAATAAACTAGATGAAACATTGTCTAGCTAATTAGAATAATTGACCTATGGTGAGGCCATCATTCTTTCCGGTCACGAGGTTTCTGACCCGGTGTCTTAATATTTATAGTGTCTCGCTATACCTATTGTCTACACCCTAGTGCACTAGGGCGGTGTACCCGATCGCGTGTAGTGTAGTAAATGGTAAAGCCGTTAGTCCCAAGAGCTATGTGTGTTGGATTATTACTAAGTCTAATTGTCACAGAATAATAATGGTTTCGATAGGAATTTAATTAATTAAACAACTAATGCAGAATAAAAGCGGATAAATGGATAAAGGAAAATCAATAGAGGAATAGTGGTGCTAACCTAGTCAATCCTCCTAGCTAGTTATGTCTACCTCTACCTACTGAATTACTTGGTGGTGTCAAATTCGAGAGGACATTTGGTCAATTAAGCCCTAACATCATCGAAGATGTCACCACGGAGAAATCAGTAGCCGTCATAAGTCTGTTGTTCCCGGTCCCTTAAGCCAAGTTATTAAGTACCGCTACATGCTAGATTCAAAATAGTGAGTGCTCGGCCGTTAGGAACTTAAACACTACACCCCAGGTTCTTAAGTTCATCCAAGCGATAGGTGATCAGTTGGTCAAATCGCCAAATAGAAAGTCGTCGAGTTTGTCATATCTTACCCTTCCCGGTCTCAGTCCAGCTCTAGGGTCATTGGTCATATCTCCTAAATTGGCCTCTGCCAGCCATTCAAAACTACCGAACCAAGGGGTGACTACCAAAGAACTATGCATGCATACACTTAGAAATAATTATACGAAGTAAAGTAAACGCAAACAAAACAATTAAGGAATCATAACTAACTTAGCACCAAAGTGCTTAGCAAGCTATTAATAATCATGCAAATCAATTAAATATTCAAAGGTAGAAATACATGAATTGAAAGTAAAATATAAGCGCTAAAGCTTATCGTTAATAGAACTTCTCCCTTGGAAACGACTCCATGCACTCCCTAGACTGCAGAGCTTTTTCCCACGTCTCGGGTTGTGTGTGGAATGAGATGATTAGAAATCAGAATTAGAGGGGTATTTATAGGCAGGGATGGGGTTAGGCGTAACCAATATAGAATTCTGTTGTAACATTATTCGTCGTAAATGCACTAGATCATGGTTCTGAGCTAATAAGTGGTTTGTAGTCTTCAATAAACACGTTCGTCGTAAGTGATGCGATGGATTACGGTAAGTATCGGCGTGGATCCTCATTTGACCTAATGTAGTTACGTCGTAATCTTTGGGAAGAGTTGCCGTAACATAAGTTGGTATTACGAGTCCGCAATAGTTATGGTAATGTGAGAGAGAGTTATCAAGTAACTTCTTCAAAATAGGCATCTTGTGATAAATCTATAGTAATGTTTCCATTTCGCGTCACTTTAGCTCAATGCTCGTAATTTGCACGAAGTGGAAAACAATGGAAAACAAGCGTAAATCCATATAAATGATATAAATAACGAGCATTATCGGGGGTAATTGACACTTAATATTAGGACTATTTTATGTTATCAAATATCCCCCCACTTGAACTCTACTTGCCCTCAAGTAGACCTTATTAGATAGATTCCTAAATAGATATCTCCCAAACACGGAAAATATGAGTTCTTAATCCCTTATGCTAGAATAAACAAAGCCGAACACACCGAAAGGGAACAAACACTCAAATCTCTCAACTATTCTAAGTGTCAATTTCAGGGTGATCACTCAATCACCTGTCATAGCATGTATTCTATCATAAGCTTGGTTACACAAATCTGCACCACTAGAGTTAAGGCTAAACAATTCTCGAAAGCAATATGGGTAGAACGACAAAAGGTTAAGGGTGACTCGTCATTACTAACATGTCACGGCGAAGTGGACAAAATCAATGATACATGACCAAATACATGGCCAAGACACCAAGATTGCTCATGCATCACCTAGACATGCTTCATGACTAAAGGGTAGGATAAGACATGGGATATATAATTGGTGTAAAATGAAAAACAAGCAGGTAATCTAAATCTATAACCAAGTCATCACCACTTACCGTCCGCCCAAAGTTCAAGTTTAGAAGTCTAGAAACTAGATCATGAAATGCAAGGTAGATGTGTCATGGGGCGATGATGGTATGCACCCCAAATTACTGTTTTGCGTGAATGGAATTCTGAGGATGACGTCATAGCATCAAAGTTCTGATTATATCGAGCGACCTAAAGTGTCGTTTTGAAAATATCGTTTGATAAAGTAAAATAATCGAGTTTACAAAACATAGGTCCCAAAATATTTCCAATATACCAAAATGAGTTTGTTACAATCAAACGATAGTTAAGTGCATATAATAATATATGTGAGACGTCACGACTTACAGCTAATGATAAGTCCACATGCATGCCATGAAGTGAATGCCTTAGATACCGAGATAAAACATGCTAAAAGTGTCAACACAATGGTTGAGTGAGTTCATAGAGTTTGTTTAACAAGTAAAGCTTTTAAAAAAATGTTCATGCAACAAAGGAAAAGTTTTTGGTCATTTAGAATAGTCCACAAAATCAAAGGCATTGTAAATCCACTTAGTTCAAGTTCGCAATACAACTTGCAACTGTGTGTTCACAACCCACTGCCAAAATATGTCTAGTTTATGTTCAAGCACACGAGGTCAAATGAGTTCTCAAAGCAAATGCATTGTAAATCCACTTTCGGTTCCAAGTTCATACAAAACTTGCAACCTGTGTGTTCACAACCCATTGCACAAAATATAGTGTGTCTAATAGTTGAGTATAAGTTACCATAATAATTCACAATATTGCATCACGTATATAATAATTGTGAATGCTCGAACATGGGAGACTTTGCCTTGCTCAACAAGGGGAGACTCCTTTGTCACCGACCACAGGCGAGAATTATGAGAACACTCCACCAATAAAGCGATACTTTAGAACACTCCACCGATATGAGACTTTGCACACTCCACCAATAAGGCGAAATTTTTGAGAGCGCCTGTAACATAGTGAGGCAGCTACCTCCGGGCCAGAGGCTTTAGGTTGCTCAGAAAAGGAGACTTTATAGTGATGCTCCCAACATGGGAGACTTTATAGTGATGCTCCGAACATGGGAGACTTTATAGTGATGCTCCGAACATAGGAGACTTTGGGACAAGGTCATAACATGCGTCGGTTCAATAAGTTCAAACAAGTGATTAGTTTGTATTTAAGTTCAAGGGTTCCGTTCAAAAGTTCGTAATTAAGTTCAAAGATTTAGGTTGAGTTCAAAAGTTCGAAACGGTCAAAAGCTCGAATAATATCAAAAGGGTTCAAGATAGTTGGCGTTCAAAATTACGTCAAACAAGTTTAAAATATATCAAAAGGGTCCTTGTACAAGTTAAAAGAGTTTAACTATATGTCAAAAGGTTCATATCAAGTCCAAAGTGTTCACTTATATGTTAAAGGGTCCGAATCAATTTAAAAGAGTTGAAATATACATGTCGAAGGGTTCAAAATCAAGGAAAGTGTTTCAACTAATAGCGTTCATAACATAGTGATCAATTTAGTTCCCGCATAATCTACTTACGCATGAAGTGAAACAAAAGATATTTAAATTCATATAAATGTAAAGTAAAAGCAATTAGTTGAGCATGTATCTCCCAAGAAGATTTTATAAAACAATTAATCGAGTAAAAGTGGGCTCTGAACTCACACGGTGCAATGTTTATGATGGCAAAAGCGGATACTGAAATGAGGTGCGATCTCTATCCATGACCTAATATGAATGATGTGCTCTAATATAAGTAATGAAACAATGTGGCGCATGAAATCCACATGTAATCTATACCACTTGTACGCTTTTGAAAATAGAATTTATCGTCGAAATATATGTTTATGACATCTCGTCATGTTATAAAATACTTTACCAGTATTTACGTTGAAATGATATCTTACGATAATCATTTAATGATTTATTTTGAAATTATAACTTTTAAATCAGAATAAAATAATGTCATTGAAAATTTCATGAAAGTGACAAAACCTTGAAAAGCTAGTCGTTAAAATGGTGACGCGTCGAGTGTTAGGAAAGCGAACTCAGCGGTTTTAGGAAGCTTGTATCATTATCTCAAAGTTTTAGCATTTAAGTTTTCATCCTAGAGGTCTCGATCATGGAGAAAAATATAGGTTAAGTATGGTACTTGTGTCCAAAATATTGTTTAAAGGTGGTTTTCGGCAAAGTTTAAGTGACCGTATATTATTCATTACAACTCCGCAATGACGGTTGGACATTTTGGAAAATATGCTTGGCGAACTTACTTTTACTAGAAGACATCACGTTATAAAAGTATTACATCCTTGTTAAAAAGCACCCTCAACATGGTCACTTGTTGCCGTAAGGTTTGTCTAATAGAAATATATTAGTTTTTTTTTCTTATATAATAAGGTTCGCAACTTTATTTAGCGTGTAATTTAATCGTTACAAGTCGTTTTCTATGTTTTATATGTCCCTAGCCGTTATCAAAAGTATACTAATATATTTTTGATAAGTCGACACAATTTATAACGCTCAAGACTTATTTTTGACTCGTAAAAATTGGACGTAACATGCTGAATTTTCAGAATTTTATAGTTTTCATCGTCAAACTTGTAAATAGCATAACTTTTTAGTTATAGCTCGTTTTAACCCGTTCAAGCGGCCACGTTTTTGTTTTAAAGTATATTTTTTAAATATCTAGGCCAAAATTTTTTACCTACTGTCGAAATTTCCAGATTTCAAAAATATGGACAGACCCTTAAGAAAACTTGTCCGAAATGAGTTTTCTCCAGCCAAACCTATTCTAATAATTCAAAACAACTCGAAGCTATTCTAATCCTACCATACACCTTCTTAGGGTGTCATGGGTTCCTAGACATCACCAAAAGTGATATATTACAAGGGATAATTTATAGGATGACATATATATATATATATATATATAACACTTAAAAACATTAAAAAGTGGTATAAACATCAATATGACTTGCATGCTTTTCTTATATATGATGAAATGAACATAAAATGAATATGAAATATGAACATGGACATGAGATGCTTACTAGTTACTTGATGAGGTTTTATGAACAAAGGATTAATCCTAAACACCCAAGGTTTTTATTTCACAACCTTAATCAAGAGTGTGTCTAGATTGTTTAAAAACTTGACTAGAAAATTTTGATGAACTCACTTGATCCTTATGGGTGGCGGTTCTATGGTGAAGAGGAAGGAGGATATATTTTTTTTACACCTTTGATATATGTATACTATGTGTAATGGTTATTATAAATAATGTATGTATTATGTTATACTAGATATTTAGTACACAATTGGTTGAGTCACCATATGATGGTCGACATATATATAAAAAAAAAGACTAGGTGCATTTGTTATAGTTAAGTATTTGTATGTAAAAGTAAAAGTATAGTTACTTAAAGATAATTAATAACTTGTGTACATATTTGAGCTCTTAGGGTAGCGTTAACTAAAATAAATTTGAGCGGGTCAAAATAAAATATATTGAGGTCATAAAAATTATAAAAATACATTTCTTGCAAAATTTGAGTGAAATAATAATTATAGTGTTGAATTCTGAAAACCGTCGTAATTATATAAATATAACAATTTATCTACGAAATAAATTTAAAACACCGAGTAAACTAATAATATTATTTTTATAATCTTAATATGAGTATAAAAATATATCGGGATAATTTTGGAAGTATCGGATCAATTGTTCAAAATAATTAATTACGTGATAGCGTTTATTTAATAGAAAATTATACGTTTAATGAAAATATAAATTTGAAAAATGACCGGAAATTGAGAATTGTGACATGGGCACACCACCTTTCTTCTACATTGGCAAAACTACCAAATCCAATTTTCAAATGTGACCGAGGTGGCCTCCTCGATACTAATCAATAAAGCTCATACTATAGTGCTTATAACATCGCACTTTACAATATCATAACTCAATCAACTATTTATTTTATTTTTTTAATCATAACATAATAACATAACATCCCCCAGAGATGAACAATGGGATTGGGGTCTTCAATGATCTTCATAAATGTTGTCGATGAAAGCGTGATTTCCAAACCTTTCCACTCAGACCTTGAACTTAGGCAAATGATGACTTCCCAATCACAAATAAAGACTACGGGGTAGGCTAAGGTGTATAGGTGTAACGAAACAATATATTGGGTTGACAATATGAAAGGAATGGCTCGAAGGGTGTATCAGGGGTATCTTGCACTAAAGGTGAGTGCAACAAAAGGTTTCACATGGGGGTCGAGAAGTCGAGGTGACTAATCGATAGACTTACAATGGTAGGTTTGTTTGTCGATAATCCTATAATATTGCCTTCTAAAATCGAAAAGTCCAAATACATCGAGCTAACTCAACATACCTCGTCTATGGTCTTCAAATGATGCAAAGGCCAAGTTCTAAAGTTTACAAGCTACCGACACACTCATAATTTGGTGGATTTGGGGAAAAATATTGGAAACGGATAAGGCTAATCTCACCATGTAATGTTAAGGGTTGTATGTGCTCGGCTAAGGTCTAATCTAGTTAGGTTAGGAAAAACATGTCAAAATTTAAAAAATGGCATAATTTTTCAAAATAAACTAGAAAATGAGGAAATAAATAAAGTTCAAGAGATAATTCTACTCCCGTCCCAGCTTGAATTGTACAAAGTTCCTTTTGTACTAGGCATTAAAATAAAGGTGAAGAGAAATGAAGAATTAGAGCGAGAACTTCCTTGAAATTTGCTCCAAAAAGAAGAAGGCCCAAAAAGGTGCAACCGTTTAAGCGTCATGAACAAACTTCAATCCCTGAAATCACAATACAGACAAGCATAATTCTAAAAAGAAAAAATAAAAATGAAAAACAACATAACTCACTTTTTAGGAATCACGGTTTGCATTTAGTATGCAGTGAAACCTTTTAAACCACTTGGTGTCCCAGTGGACAAGTGAAGTCTCGTGAGGGTTTACTGGGAACACACCCACAAAGTTCATTTAAAATACTAATACAAGGTTATTGTGTCTTAAAATGAAAGAAGAATTAAAAGCAGAGGAAAGTTAGAAGTAACTCCTATGAGAGTTCTGGCAAATGTAGCAAAACTTTAGTATGGTATGCGTAGTGAATTCAGCGGTAACCTTGAGATGGAATTACAGCGTAATTGGTATCGTCAAGAGTTTCTTTGCTAAAGCGTTGGTTACCGTATCACCAAAGATGATTCATGCAGTAACTCATTGAATCGACAAGCTGTAGCGACAATTAGTTCCTCGTTCACGCAAAAATGGTTAGCAAACACAAAACAACAGAAGGAAATAAAACAAAAGAAAGGAATAATTCGGCTTGTCTCCCGAAAGAGCACTTTGCTTTACTATCGAGTCTTTAAGTTAAACTTCGGTGGCGTGGCTCTATGGGAACCTCTGAACATCCCCCGCTTCATCTATGTCTTTCATTAAATAAATTTGGTCCCAAACATGCGGTGAAACATATCGAGTCATGGAGTATCTTTTTCGTAGAAAATTAGCTCGTGCCATTCAAGCGAAACCTAGCCTCTTCTTCCTTATCAATTTTAACATACCCAAATTTTACTCGTAACCAATTTTCAAAGAGATCCCCATATCCTACTTTGCCCTCTTATCTTCTTCAAAACATGCCCATTCCTTGCGTTTGAGCCATTTAGGTTCAGGGTATTCTCCTCCATAAAATCTTGTGATTGGGGTTGCATGTAGGCCATGCTATGGTGTATTCATCGTGCATGATAGGTGGTTCATGAGAATGAATGGTCGGTCGAGATCGGAGAACCATTAAGCTAAAAGCACTATGCTCTTGTAACCACTTTCTCGATATCCTCTTCTTTTCCAGAAGCCACTGACTTCTTTAATCATCGAATGAGATACTTCCTCTCCATTACATCCTTTTTGGAAGGAACATGTGGAAATATCACTTTGGTCACCTCACTAAAGGAACACAACAATGAACTTTTCCTTTGACAATATGGCGGAGGCGAGAAAGCGGGATCTCTTCCTCATCATCTTCATCGTCACTAGATTAGTCCCGAAATGGCTAAAAGATGAAGGTGGAAACCTATCGGAGTCATCTAATTCTATCCTTGGTGGTTCCTTTGTAACAATTTTGTGCGGCTCAAGGCTCAGGTTTTATCAATTTAAACTCCACTATATCTCCATAGATTCCACCGTAACGTGCTAAAGTGTCAAGGAATGGTTTACCAAGAATCAAATGCTCCTTTTTGTCTTTCACATTATCGAACACCACAAATTAATTTGGTAAATTTATCGACCTTTACACATATACCACCTGTAATACCTAAAGGGGTAATCTTAGTTTCAGTTGTTGAATCAATCACGATATCTCTTTCCCAAAGTGGATTATCTTGAGTTTTAGAATATGGATAGAGGCATGATGTTTACTTAAGACCCAAAATCTACTACCCCCAAAATATCAATATCACCGGTGAGAACACGAATGATTAACTTCGCTTGCACTAATATCCTTAACCGAGAATAAACTTGATCCTAACACGGATATGCCTTGGAATATGGTTCTGTAGGAACTTCGGGGAAGTAATTACGGTATAACTCTTCCCGGTAGTGTATTCGTGTCCATTTGTCGATTGAGGATATACATTCCTCAATCACCTCGAGAATCATTGGCGGCATTGCATTCCCCTTACAGCTTGGCTTTATTAAGTTCAATTCCATCAATCTAAGACGAGTTTTCAATCATTGTTCCAAGATTTTTAGGGTTTCGTTCGTGCACGGAAGATTTTTATCCGTGTTCACGGAAACCCTTTAAAATAATCTTGTTCCTTCTTTGGTGAATTTTCCAGAAACTTATTAATTGTTTCTTCAAGACCGGGCTTTCTTTGGTCCATAAGGCCCACGGTTGTAATTTCCACGATAACCATTACTATTTCGATTATCACTATAAAATGGTTTATTTTCTCCATACTTAGCTTCTTCAATATCCTCTTTGTCCACATGAGGACAATTTTTAAATAAGATGTCCTCCTTCATGATTTCACAAGCTACTTGGATGGCATGAGCAGTTTCTCGACTTTCAAATGTCTCGTTGAGATTTTCAATTTTACTAGCTATTCCGCAATTCAAAAAACTTATTTGGTTTCTTTTGCTTCCACCGTCGATGCCAATTTTGAGAGTGGTCCGCCATTTTTTAGAATGATTCTGCGGCATAGGAGTCATGTTTGGGATAGGTCCTTGATAGTCCAAATCTCGCTTGTAGTTACGTTTATTCCTTTGTAGAAAATATTGACCTTCTGCTGGTTATTCAGATCATTGGTAGGACACTTATAAAGAAGATCTTTGTATCTGTCCCAAGCTTGATACAGAGTTTCGTCGTCTTATTGTTTGAAGTTATGGATCTCCAAAATGGTTTAGAAATCTTGATGGTGGGAAATATCTTTGAATAAAGTGTTTCTTTAGTAGTGCCCAAGTATTAGCACTCCGTGAACAACCTTCGACCCATCTTACGTTTCTAGTAGAGTCATCGGGAATACCCTAAGCATAACATCATGAGACACCCGAAATGTTGAAATGGCTAGCGATGTATAGGACATTTTCAACGTGCTCATATGCGTCTTCGTCCCCGTTTCTGAAAGGGTTAGCGAAAGCTCCTCATAAATTGTGCTTTAATTTGAAAGCGAACATCCGGCTCGATTGCGAGTCTTAGGACCGGAGCCCTTGTTCATTCTTGCCAATGCCAAGTATTCCTCAAGAGTGAGGTCATCGATGTTAACAACTTCCATGGTCCATGAAAACTTGAAATATGATCGTGAGAAAAGTTTAAAAATGAAAGACTTAATATCAATCCTAATATAACTCCCGTAGCACCGCCAAAACTTGATGCGAGGTTTCTTGACCAGGTCTTAATATTTATAGTGTCTCGCTATACCTATGGTCTACCCTAGTTACCGGGCTGATGTACCGTAGCATGTAGTGTAGTAAATGGTAAAGCCGAGGTCATCCCAAGAGCTATATGTGTTGGATTATTACTAAGTCTAATTGTCCGAAATAATAATGGTTTCAATAGGGTTTAATTAATTAAACTACTAATGCGAGAATAAAAGCGATAAATGGATAAAGGAAAATCAATAGAGGAATAGTGGTGCTAACCTAGTCAATCCTCTTAGCTAGTTATGTCTACGTCTACCTACTTCCAATTACTTCAAGTGGGGTCAAATTCGAGAGGAATGACATTTGGTCAATTCGCTTCCTAACCTATCAAGAAGATGCCACCAGGAAAATCGGGCACCAATCATAAGTCTGTTGTTCCCGGTCCTAAGCCGGTCATTAAGTACCGCTACATGCTACTGATTCAAAATAGTGAGTGCGGGTCGTTAGGAACTTAGACACTACACCCCAGCTTCTAAGTTCATCCAAACGATAGGTGATCGATTAGTCAAATCGCACAAGTAGAAAGGGTCGCCATTGGTCATATCTTACCCTTCCGTCTGATCCAGCTCACCTAGGGTCGATTGGTCATATCTCATAGGCAATTAGCCTCAACAACCATTCAAAACTAGAACCAAGGGTGACTATCAAGAACTATGCATGCATACACTTAGAAATAATTGTATGCTAAGTAAAGGTAAACGTAAACAAAACAATTAAGGAATCATAACTAGGCTAGCACTAAAGGGTGCTTAGCCACTCATATTAATCATGCAAATCAATTCAATATTCAAAGGTTGAAATACATGAATTGAAAGTAAAAGAAATATAAAACGCTAAAGCTTATCGTAATGGTGTCTCCTTGGAAACATTCAGTATGCTCTAGACTTGCCTTGAGCTTTTTCCCGTTCTAGAGTTGTGTGTGGAATGAGATGATTAGAAATTATGGAATTGGTATTTATAGGCAGTCGAGTTCTGGCGTAACCAATATAGGAGTTCTGTAACCTAACCTATTCCGTCGTAAATGCACTAGATGCTAGATACGGCGTAACCTAATAAGTGGTTCTGTAGTCTTCAATAAAAAGGTTACGTCGTAAGTGATCACGATGGATGCAGTAGAAATATCGGGCGTGGATCCTCATTTGACCCTAATGTAGCTACGTCGTAACCTTTGGGAAAGTTACCGTAACCTCTTGATAAGTTGGTATTCCGAGTCCGCAATAGTTCACGGTAATGTGAGAGAGGAGTTATGCAGTAACTTCTTCAAAATAGGCATACTGTGATAAATCTTTAGTAATGTTTCCATTTCAGCGTCTCTTTAGCTCCAATGCTCGTAATTTACCTGAAAGTGTAAAACAATGGAAACAAAGCCGTCCATTTAAATGATATAAATAACGAGCATTATCGGGGGAAATTGACACTTAATATTCAGGGCTATTTGATGTTATCAATAAACAATTAATAAACATGTATTAATTATAATTGTTTATCGCATTAACAAATACAAATTAAGCGAAAGGATAGATGACTTACATGAAAATGGACCTTAACCAATGGATCGTAAGTATCTTACTTAACCAATCATGGGTCGGTTGATTAAATTTCTTGAAATCGATATAGCTTTACGAAACTATACTGACGGCCAAGTGGTTGCACATTTCCACGGCCTTTCTTTGTAGGCCTACCTTTTTATTGCAGTTTCATTTTCTCATGGATGCTTCTAATGAGAATTTGTGTTCCGCGATCTAGAAAAACATCTCTAAAGCTCTACTTATATCTGCGCAAAATCAAATATGTTTTCTTATTCGTTTCAAAAGCAGAGACTTAAATTCATGAACATATTAAGGGAGTACCTTTTGCATGTCAATAATAAAAGTGATGCTTAAGATTGGCTCAAGTGCTATATCATCGGATAAACAATGAAGAAACCAAGTTCATGATCCTATGTTTTGCGATTCAACAAAGCATAAGCTAAAGGGTATATACCATTGTGTCTATCAATTCCCCAATCTTGTTATCGAGTTGACCATTCAAAGGACCACGGGAAAGCACCCAGCTGACAACGATCTCCACACGCTTTATATCCTTCCTTGATTTTACCTAAACAAACATACACTCTCTTGAATTCTCGTTCGAAGAGCCTCACATCGCAAGTCGCTCCACATTCATCACAACTGTTGTATTAGGGTTTGTCTTTTGTAACTCTTGAACATAATCTCTCAACATGGTAAATTGTAGCTTGAATTCCCCTCGATGGTATTGCTGGTTTTGGCCCTTAAAATAATACGGGGACACTTGAAGCTTCGTATTGATTGGTTTCAATTTGTCTTGACTTTTCTTTGAGAGATA